>JAVSCE010000384.1:89021-222902 GCA_032199065.1 Smutsia gigantea | reverse complement strand
AAAGCAACAGATTTCTGTGTGTTAATTTTGTATCCTGCAACTTTGCTGAATTCAGATAATAGTTCTAGTAGTTTTGGAATGGAATCTTTAGGGTTTTTTATGTAGAGTATCATGTCATCTGCAAATAGTGACAATTTGACTTCTTCTTTACCAATCTGGATGCCTTGTATGTCTTTGTTTTGTCTGATTGCTGTGGCTAGGACCTCCAGTACTATGTTGAATAACAGTGGAGAGGGCATCCTTGTCTTGTTCCCGATCTTAGATGAAAAGCTTTCAGCATCTCGCCGTTAAGTATGATGTTAGCTGTGGGTTTGTCATATATAGCCTTTATGATGTTGAGGTACTTGCCGTCTATACCCATTTTGTTGAGAGTTTAATCAGGAATGGATGCTGAATTTTGTCAAATGCTTTTTCAGCATCTATGGAGATGATCATGTGGTTTTTGTTCTTCTTTTTGTTGAGGTGGTGGATGATGTTGATGGATTTTCGAATGTTGTACCATCCTTGCATCCCTGGGATGAATCCCACTTGATCATGGTGTATGATCCTCTTGATGTATTTTTGAATTCGGTTTTGCTAATATTTTGTTGAGTATTTTTGCATCTACGTTCATCAGGGATATTGGTCTGTAATTTTCTTTTTTGGTGAGATCTTTGCCCGGTTTGGTATTAGAGTGATGCTGGCTTCATAGAATGAGTTTGGAAGTATTCCCTCTTCTTCTATTTTTTGGAAAACTTTAAGGAGAATCGGTGTTATTTCTTCTCTATACGTCTGGTAGAATTCAGAGGTGAATCCATCAGGCCCAGGGGTTTTATTCTTGGGTAGTTTTTTGATTACCAATTCTATTTCGTCACTGGTGATTGGTCTGTTTAGTTTTTCTGTTTCTTGCTTGGTCAGTGTTGGAAGGTTGTATTTTTCTAAGAAGTTGTCCATTTCTTCTATGTTTTCCAGCTTGTTAGCATATAGATTCTCATAATATTCTCTTATGATTCTTTGTATTTCTGTGGGGTCCGTCGTGATTTTTCCTTTCTCATTTCTGATTGTGTTTATGTGTGTAGATTCTCTTTTTCTCTTAATGAGTCTGGCTAGGGGTTTATCTATTTTGTTTATTTTTTCAAAGAACCAGCTCTTGGTTTTATTGATGTTTTCTATTGTTTTATTCTTCTCAATTTTATTTATTTCTTCTCTGATCTTTATTATGTCCCTCCTTCTGGTGACTTTGGGCCTCATTTGTTCTTCTTTTTCCAATTTCAGTAATTGTGTCTTTAGACTATTCATTTGGGAATGTTCTTCCTTCTTTAAATAGGCCTGGATTGCAATATACTTTCCTCTTAGAACTGCCTTTGCTGCGTCCCACAGAAGTTGTGGCTTTGTGTTGTTGTTGTCATTAGTCTCCATATATTCTTTGATTTCTGTTTTGATTTGGTCGTTAACCCATTGATTAATTAGGAGAATGTTGTTAAGTCTCCATGTATTTGTGAGCCTTTTTGATTTCTTTCTAAAATTTATTTCTAGTTTTATACCTTTGTGATCTGAGAAGTTGGTTGGTAGGATTTCAATATTTTTGAATTTACTGAGGTTCTTTTGTGGCCTAGTATGTGGTCTATTCTGGAAAATGTTCCATGTGCACTTGAGAAGAATGTGTATCCTGTTGCTTTTGGGTGTAGAGTTCTGTAGATGTCTGTTGGGTCCATCTGTTCTAGTGTGTTGTTCAGTGCCTCTGTGTCTTTACTTATTTTCTGTCTGGTTGATCTGTCCTCTGGAGTGAGTGGTGTGTTGAAGTCTCCTAAGATGAATGCATTGCTGTCTATTTCCTCCTTTAATTCTGTTAGTATTTGTCTCACATATGCTGGCGCTCCTGTGTTGGGTGCATATATATTTATAATGGTTATATCTTCTTGTTGGACTGACCCCTTTATCATTATGTAATGTCCTTCTTTATCTTTTGCTACTTTCTTCGTTTTGAAGTCTATTTTGTCTGATACAAGTACTGCAACACCTGCTTTTTTCTCTTTGTTGTTTGCATGAAATATCTTTTTCCATCCCTTCACTTTTAGTCTGTATATATCTTTGGATTTGAGGTGAGTTTCTTGTAGGCAGCATATAGATGGGTCTTGCTTTTTTATCCATTCTGTTACTCTGTGTCTTTTGATTGGTGCATTCAGTCCATTTACATTTAGAGTGATTATTGATAGGTATGTACTTATTGTCATTGCTGCCTTTAGATTCGTGGTTACCAAGGGTTCAAGGGTTGCTTCTTTACTATCTAACAATCTAACTTAACTTTCTTGTTAAGTTATTGTAAACACAGTCTGATGTTTCTTTATTTCTCTCCCTTCTTATTCCTCCTCCTCCATTCTTTCTATAATAGGTGTTTTATTCTTTGCCTTTAGTTGGTATTTGGATGGTCTGCTTTCTTTGCTATGATTTTTTTTTCTCTGGTGACATCTTTTTAGCCTTAGGTGTGCTTCCATCTAGAGCAGTCCATTTAAGATATCCTGTAGTGGTGGTTTATGAGAGGCAAATTCTCTTAACTTTCGTTTATCTGGAAATTGTTTAATCCCTCCATCATATTTAAATGATAATCGTGCTGGATACAATATTCTTGGTTAGAGGCCCTTCTGTTTCATAATGTTAAATATATCATGCCATTCTCTTCTGGCCTGTAAGGTTTCTGTTGAGAAGTCTGATGATAGTCTGATGGGTTTTCCTTTGTAGGTGATCTTTTTTCTCTCTCTAGCTGCCTTTAATACCCTGTCTTTATCTTTGATCTTTGCCATCTTAATTATTATGTGTCTTGGTGTTGTCTTCCTTGGGTCCCTTGTGTTGGGAGATCTATGAGCTTCGGTGGACTGCGAGACTACTTCCTTCCCCAGCGAGGGAAAGTTTTCAGCAATTATTTCTTCAAAGACACTTTCTATCCCTTTTTCTCTCTCTTCTTCCTCTGGTACTCCTATAATGCGAATATTGTTCCGTTTGGATTGGTCACACAGTTCTCTTAATATTCTTTCATTCCTAGAAATCCTTTTATCTCTCTCTGCCTCAGCTGCTCTGTACTCCTGTTCTCTGTTTTCTATTCCATTAACAGTCTCTCACATCTCATCCATTCTGCTGTTAAGCCCGTCGATCGCTTGTGTGATTTCTGTATTGTCTTTCCTCAGTTCCCTCACTTCCTCCCTCAGCTCTTGCACATTTCTCTGTAGGTCCATCAGCATGGTTATGACTTTTATTCTGAATTCTTTTTCAGGGAGGCTGTGCATTTCCATCCCTTCAGACTCCCTCTCTGGGGTTGTCTGGTTGATTTTGGTCTGAACCATATTCCTCTGTCTTTTCATCGCTGTATAATTTGGTCACTGATAGTTGCCACGTATGTCAGCTGGGCTCTTTAAGACTTTAAAAAGAGAAGAAAGAAAAAGAGAAAAAAAAAGAAGAAAGAAAGAAAGAAAGAAAAAAAGAAAGAAAAGAAAAAACAAAAAGAAAACAAGAAAAACAAACAAAAAATGCCCACCGGACGTAGATTCTGTGGGAATGCTCTAGGTGGTGCTATTGCCCCACTATTCCACAGCTGTGACTGTGCCGCTCCGCAGGGCCCTTTATCGCTCTGGCAGGGGTGGGAACGAATAGGAGGCTGTTGATCTCAGTGAGAAGTGTTAAGTATGGCTACGCTTCCTCAGTCGCCAGCTAAGGCATCTGAAACTCCCCAGGACTCCCAGCCTGCTGGGCTGAGTGTGCTGGGGTGATCCGGCTCCTCCGCTGGGCTCCTGTCTCTTTAAGACCGCTGAAGAAAGCACGCGCTTTTTTTTTTCCTTCCCGGGAGCCGGCTGCAAGCACCCTGGCGCGTTCCCTGCTCAGATCCTGCCCCTCTGTCTCTCCAATCTCCGCTGCACTGCGCAATGTGGGTCAGCGCTCCCCGCGCAGATCACCGGGGCTGGCTACTTCACGGGGTGTACTTCCACTCCCTCCCGGCTCGGAATCCTCTCCTCCCGCCGGTGCGCTGGGGTGGGGGAGGGCTTGGGTCCCGCCGGGTCGCGGCTCCGTGTCTTACCCGCCACTTGGGGTGCCGAGTCCTCTCGGGTGTAGCTGCACGCCGTGCGCTTTCCTGTGTATTCTCGTCTCTCTTTTAGGAATAGATGTATTTTCTGTGTTTTCGTAGATAAATATAGTGTTGGGAGGAGATTTCTGCCGCCCTGCTCACGCCGCCATCTTCCCGGAAGTCCTGCACATCCACATCTTTATCCATTCATCTACTGATGGACACTTAGGCTGCTTCCATATCTTGGCTATTGTAAATAGTGCTGCGATAAATGTAGGGATGCATATGTCTTTTTAAATCTGAGAAGCTGTTCTCTTTGGGTAAATTCCTAGGAGTGGAATTCCCAGGTGAAATAGTATTTCTATTTTTAGGTTTTTGAGGAACCTCAATATTGCTTTCCACAATGGTTGAACTAGTTTACACTCCCATCAACAGTGTAGGAGGGTTCCTCTTTCTCTGCATCCTCGCCAGCATTTGTTGTTCCTAGTCTTTTCTATGTTGGCCATCCTAACTGGCGTGAGGTGATATCTCATTGTGGTTTTAATTTGCATTTCCCTGATGATTAGTGATGTGGAGCATCTTTTCATGTGCCCATTGGCCATCTGAATTTCTTCTTTGGAGAAGTGTCTGTTCATATCCTCCGCCCATTTTGTAATGGGTTATTTGGTTTTTGGGTGTTGAGGCGTGTGAGTTCTTTATATATAATTTGGGATGTTAACCACTTGTTGGGTATGTCATTTACAAATATGTGCTCCCATACTGTAGGATGCCTTTTTGTTTTGCTGATGGTGTAGGGAAGCTTTTTAGCTCGATGTAGTCCCACTTGTTCATTTTTTATTTTGTTTTCCTTGCCTGAGGACCTGTGTTCAGGAAAAAGTTGCTCATTTTCATATTCAAGAGATAGTTGCCTATGTTTTCTTTTGAGAGTTTTATGGTTTCATGACTTACATTCAGGTCTTTGATCCATTCTGATTTAACTTTTCTGTATGGCGTTATACAATAATTCGGTTTCATTCTTACATGTAGCTGTCCAGTTTTGCCAACACCAGTTGTTGAAGTGGCTGTAATATCCCCATTGTATATCCATGGCTCTTTTACTGTATATTAATTGACCATATATGCTTGGGTTTATATCTGGGCTCTCTAGTCTGTTCCACTGGTCTATGGGTCTGTTCTTGTGCCACTACCAAATTGTCTTGATTACTGTGGCTTTGTAGTAGAGCTTGAAGTCAGGGACCTTAATCCCACCCCACCCCCCCATCTTTTTTCTTCCTTCTCAGGATTGCTTTGGCTGTTCGGGGTCTTTTGTGGTTCCACATGACTTTTATAACTATTTGCTCTAGTTGAGAATGCTGTCAGTATTTTGGTAGGGATTGCATTGAATCTATAGATTGCTTTAGGCAGTATGGCCATTTTGACAATGTTAATTTTTCCTATCCATGAGCATGGGATGTGTTTCCATTTATTGGTATCTTCTTTAATTTCTCTCTTGAGTGTCTTGTAGTTTTCAGAGTATAGGTCTTTCCATTCCTTGGTTAGGTTTATTCCTAGGTATTTTATTCTTTTTGATGTAATTGTGAATGGAATTGTTTTTGTGATTTCTCTTTCTGCTAGTTCTTCATTAGTGTATAGGAATGTAACAGATTTCTGTGTATTAATTTTGTATCCGGCAACTTTGCTGAATTCAGATATTAGATATAGTTTTCAAGTTTATTCTTTATGGTTTTTTATGTACAATATCATATCATCTGCACCCAGTGACAGTTTAACTTCTTCCTCCCCAGTCTGGATGCCTTTTATTTCTTTGTATTGTCTTATTGCTGTGGCTAGGACCTCCAGAACTATGTTGAATAAAAGTGGGGAGAGTGGGCATCCCTGTCTTGTTCCCAATCTTAAAGGAAAAGCTTTCAGCTTCTCGCTGTTAAGTATAATGATGGCTGTGGTTTGTCAAATACGACGTCTGTTATATTGAGGTACTTGCCCTCTATACCCATTTTTTTTGAGAGTTTTTATCATGAATGGATGTTGAATTTTGTCAAATGCTTTTTCAGCATCTATGGAGATGATCATGTGGTTTTTGTCCTTCTTTTTGTTAATGTGATGGATGATGTTGATGGATTTTCGAATGTTGTACCATCCTTGCATCCCTGGATTAAATCCTACTTGATTATGATGGATGATCTTTTTGATGTATTTTTTTATTCGGTTTGCTAATATTTTGTTGAATACTTTTGCATCTGTGTTCATCAGGGATATTGGTCTGTAATTTTCTTTCTTTGGGGTGTTTTTGCCTGGTTTTGGTTTTAGAGTGATGTTGGCCTCGTAGAATGAATGTGGGAGTATTCCCTCTTCTACTCTTTGGAAAAGTTTGAGGAGGATGGGTATTAGGTCTTCACTAAATGTTTGATAAAATTCAGCAGTGAAACCATCTGGTTTCCAGGGGTTTTGTTCTTAGTTTTTTGATTACCAATTCAATTTCATTGTTGGTAACTGGTCTATTCAGATTTTTCGTTTCTTCCTGGGTCAGCCTTGGAAGATTGTGTTTTTCTAGAATGTTGTCTATTTCTTCTAGGTTATCCAGTTTGTTAGCACATAATTTTTCATAGTACTCTCTCATAATTCTTTGTATTTCTGTGGTGTCCATAGAGATTTTTCTTTCCTCATTTCTGATTCTGTTAATGTGTGTACACTTTATTTTCCTGATAAGTTTGGCTAGGCGTTTATCTATTTTGCTTATTTTCTCAAAGAACCAGCTCCTCCTTTGATTCTTTCTGTTGTTTTATTCTTCTCAATTTTATTTATTTCTGCTCTAATCTTTATTATGCCCCTCCTTCTACTGACTTTGGGCCTCATTCGTGCATTTCTTTCTAGTTTTGTTAATTGTGAGTTTAGACTGTTCATATGGGATTGTTTTTCTTTGCTGAGGTAGGCCTGTATTGCAATATACTTCCCTCTTAGCACGGCCTTTGCTGTGTCCCACAGATTTTGTGGTGTTAAATTAATGTTGCTATTTGTCTCCATATACTGCTTGATTGCCGGTTTTATTTGGTCATTGATGTATTGATTATTTAGAAGCATGTTATTAAGCCTCCATGTGTTTGTGGGATTTTTCTTTTTCTTTGTGAAATTTATTTCTAGTTTCATACCTTTGTGGTCTGAGAAGCTGGTTGGCACAATTTCAATCTTTTTAAATTTACTGAGGCTCTCTTTGTGGTCTAGTAAATGATCTATTCTTTTTAATGTTCCATGTTCACTTGAGAAGAATGTGTATCCCGCTGCTTTTGAGTGGAGTGTTCTGTAGATGTGTGTTAGGTCTAACTGTTCTGTGTTGTTCAGTACCTGTCTCCTTATTTATTTTCTGTCTGGTTTATCTGTCCTTCGGAGTGAGTGGTGTGTTGAAGTCTCCTAAAATGAATGCATTGCATTTTCCCCTTTAATTCTCTTAGGATTTGTTTGACATATGTAGTTACTCCTGTGTTGGTGCATAAATATTTATAATAGTAATATCCTCTTGTTGGACTGACCCCTTTATCATTATTTAATGTCCTTCTTTGTCTCTTTTTACTTTCTTTGTTTTGAAGTCTAGTTTGTCAGGTATGAGTACTGCAACTCCTGCCTTTTTCTCCCTATTAGTTGCATGAAATATCTTTTTCCATCCCTTCACTTTTAGTCCGTGTGTGTCTTTGGGTTTGAAGTGAGTCTATTGTACGCAGCATATACATGGTCTTGTTTTTTTATCCATTCATTGACTCTATGTCTTTTGATTGGTGCATTCAGACCATTTATATTTAGGGTGATTATCGATAGGTATGTACTTATTGCCATTGCATGCTTTAGATTTGTGGTTACCTAAGGTTTAAGGGTAACTTCCTTGCTGTCTTACAGTTGAATTTAATTCACTTACTATGCTATTACAAACACAATCTAAAGGTTCTTTTTTTTTTCCTCCTTTTTCTTCCTCCTCCATTCTTTATAAGGTGTCATAGTCTGTACACTTTGTCTATCCCTTGACTGACTTTGGGGGTAGTTGATTTGATTTTGCATCTGCTTAGTAATTAATTTTTCTACTCTCTTTACTTTGGCTTTATTTCCTCTGTTAACATCTCTTTACCTTAGGAACACTTCCATCTATAGCCGTCCCTCCAAAATACAATGTAGAGACAGTTTGTGGTATGCAAATTCTCTCAGCTTTTCCTTATCTGGAAATTGTTTAATTCCCTCTGTCCTGGTCTCCTGCTCAACAACCCGGGTGTCAGCAGCTCAGCATTTATGCCAGGCAGACAATGGAAAACCACATGGCCCCTGAAGAGACGCCTGGTGCTGCCAGGTGGGAGGCGACTGTGCTGTGATCTGCCCGCCAAGCTTGGGGTTTCCTAGCAGCTTCAGCTGCCTCTTTCAAATCCCAGTGGATGGCCAAAGACCAGACAGCAGGGAAAGCCTCTGTGGGAGAGGTGGCCTCCTCTCTCCCAGTCCCTGCTCTTGCCTTCTTCCATGGGACAGGCACAGCCCATTTTCTTGCATGTTGCAGATTCTGAGTTTTCCCACAAAGTGAAGATTTGTGGCCATCCTGCATTGGCAAGTCTGTCGGCACCATTTTCCCAACAGCATTTGCTCACTTTGTGTGTCTGTGTCATATTTTGGTCATTCTTGCAACATTTCAAACTTTATCATCATCACTGTTGCATGTTATGGTGGTTTGTGATCTTTGATATTATATCGTAATTGTGTTTTGGCACCATAAACTGTGTCTGCCTAAGATGGTGAACTTAATGTGTTCTGACCACTCCACTGATCAGCCATTCCTAGTCTCTCTCCTTCTTATTGGACCTATTCCCTGAAATGCAACGATATCAAAATTAAGCCAATTAATGACCCTATAGGGGCCACTAAACACTCAGGTGGAAAGAAGACTTACACATCACTCACTTTATATCAAAAGCTAGAAATAATTACTGTCTTCCTTAGTGAGGAAGACATGATGAAAACCAAGATAAGCCAAAAGCTAGGCCTCTTGTGCCAAATGGTTGGCCAAGTTCAGAGCACAAAGGAAAAATTACGGAAGGAAATTAAAAGTGCTCCTCCAGTGAACACATGAATGATAAGAAAGCAAAACAGCCTGATTGCTGATATGGAGAAAATTTCAGTGCTCTGGACAGAATATCAAACCAGCCACAATATTGCCTTAAGTCAAAGCCTAATCCAGTGCAAGGTCCTACCTCTTTGCAATTCTGTGAAGGCTTAGAGAGAGGAAGAAGCTGCAGAAAAAAAGTCTGAAGCTAGCAGAGGTGAGTTCATGAGGTTTAAGGAAAGAAGCTGTCTCCATATCATAACAGTGCAAGGTGAGGCAAAAAGTGCCGATGTATGAGCTGGAGCAAGTTATCCAGAACAGCTAGCTAAGATGGTTAATGAAGGTGGCCACACTCAACAACAGATTTTCAATGGAGACAGAACAGCCATCTATCAGAAGAAGATGCCATCTAGAACTTTCATACCTAGAGAAGAAAAGTCAATGCCTGACCTCAAAGCCTCAAAGGACAGGCTGACTGTCTTGTTAGGGCCTAATGCAGCTGGTGACTGTAAGCTAAAGCCAGTGTTCACTGACTCTTTCAAGAATCACAGGGCTCTTAAGAATTATGGTTAACCTACTCTGCCTGTGCTCTACCTATGGAACAACAAAGCCTGGATGATAGCATATCTGTTTACAACTTGGTTTACTGAATATTTTAATTCCACTGTTGAGACCTACTGCTCAGAAAAAAAGATTCCTTTCAAAATATCACTGCTCACTAACAATGCACCTGGTCACCCAAGAGCTCTGATGGAGACGTGCAATGAGATTAATGTTGTTTTCATACCTACCAACACGACATCTACTCTGCAGTCTGTGGATCAAGGAGGCACTTCAACTTTCAAGTCTTATTATTGAAGAAATAACATTTTGTAAGGCTGCCAGATTATGATTCCTCTGATGGATCTGGGCAAAGTCAATTGAAAACCTTCTGGAAAGGATTCACCATTGTAGATGCCATTAAGAACATTTGTGACTCACAGGAAAAAGGCAAAATATCAACGCTAACAGGACTTCTGCAGTGGATTTCAACCCTCAGTGAGTAACTTTGAACGGTTCAGGACTTCAGTGAAGGAAGTCATTGCAGATGGGAAACACCAAGAGAACCAGAATTAGCAGCGGGGCCTGAAGATGCGGCTGAATTGCCGCAATCTCATGAGAAATCTTAACGGAGTTGCTTCTCACAGATGAGCAGAAAAAGCGTTTGCTTGAAATGGAATCTACTCCTGGGGAAGATGCTGTGAAGGTCGTTGAAATGAGAGCAACGGATTTAGGATGTCACAACCTGAACACACCCACGTAACCACATCCAGACCCAAACACAGCACGTGTCCAGGCTCCTCCAGATCCCGCCCCCCTCCCAGTCAGCCCTCCGGCAGGAGGATTTTGTAGCGAGAGTTTTCTCAATGGCTGCATATCAAAAGTAGAACAAGAAATGAGATAGATCTTTTACACAAGGAAGTTTTCAGGGTCTAAACTTTTATTTCTGAAGCATTCTCACCCGTTTATATCTCACTTTGGCATCATAGAAATGATTCTGGTGGAAAAGGTGGTTGCCAAACTCCCGTTCAGTAGCTGCTACTTTTAGGACCTTCTGAAGCGGAAACTCATCCTGTTGCTCCTGAGAATCAAAGACAAGGACACCTGGCAAGGGGACCGATAGCACAAGGCCACGACGCGAGTCCTATGACAGCCGTCAGGTTTCTTTCCTTCAAACTGGGAACTTTTGTTCTCTGCCGTGCACGTGCCAGGCAGTGGGCTGGGTGCCTCTGCACAGGTCATCTCTGGGAATCCCCAAGGAAGCTGCAGCAGGCTGGTGTCATTCCTGCCTCTGTTTACAGACCAGAGCCAAAAGATCTACTTCTTTAGGCCTCCCGGAGATGCTCCCTAAAGAACTGTTTCTCAGAATGAGATGGAACCTGCCAAGCACAGAAATCAGGTCTCCCGGCCACCATATGTCCCACACGCACTGGACAGGCCTCGGGCTTCCCAGAGCCCTGCTCATTCTTATGGTCATGATGCTCCAGCCCGGGTTAAGTACCAGAATCGCCCACACAGCCTCTCTTCACACACACACGTGTCCTGGCCCTACCCTCAGAGGTGCTAAATCAGCACACCAGCAGTGGGACCCGCGCCTCTATCTGCAAGAATCCTGTCTGCTTTGTGGAAACCTGAGAAAAAGGGAAGATCCTTCCCTGGAGGGGATGGTGGTTCGGCTGGGGAGACAGATGCAGATGTAACCCTGGGTGGACATCTAAGGCCACATGTACAGTCAGGGTGAGACGGCACGGCAGAGTGCATGTGGCTGCAGCTGAGACTGAAGCCCCACCTCTATGGGACAGGTGAGTGAGCAGCTGCAGAGGAAAGGCAGTGCTTAAGTTATGGCGACAGAGGCTGCATGGCCCGCCCACCTGGGATTATCCACATTCATAGGTCACGCCCCGCTACCCCATCAGTTAATAATTTCTTTCACTCTCGGGTGTCCTGGGTCAGACACTAAATACGGTCAGCCTAGTTATAAGCTACCAATGCTTGACCTGCTGGAAACCAAACAACGTGGAGGAGCAAATGTTCCCTGTCTTGCAGGGAGAACCAGGCAGAGGGTGACTCAAGACTGCTAATCACTGGTCTGTTAACAAGCCCACAGTCTGACCTTGGCCTAGAATATCTACCCATGAGTCATCATTCAGACAGACATGTACTAGCAGTGGGGGAGCCCCTCCCCCACCCACCACCACCACCAGCCACACTGGTGCCGAGGATCATCCGCAGGGTAATTACCAACAACACAAACCCAACTATCTCTAAAATGCTGACATCTGTGCTCCAAAACTTACAGCTGAAAGGGCATAAAACTTGTCTGACTCGGCCGAGTCCAGGAAGTCAAGCAGCTCAATCTCAAACAGGACGGTGGTGTTTGCGGGGATCAAGGGAGGGCAGCCCAGCGTTCCATAGGCATAGGTCGGTTTGAACAGAAACCTGGCCAGCTCCCCTCTCTGCATGCTCAGAAGGCCCAGCTCCATGCCCCAAAGTGTAATATCTGGAAGAAGAGACAACTGGTTGAAGCCTCCTGCTCCAACACTACCCATTTCTTCTCCCTTCAAGTCCAAATCCACAGGACACTGTGGTCCCAATTCACTTCCCAGCCTACTTTCCCACTCCACTACCATCCCCAAACTCTGGCGTCTTCAGGCTCTGCTGCATTCTGGTCTCTACATCTTTGGTTGTGAAATTCCTTCTTCCCGTGAGAGATTCTAACTCAACCTATGCCCAACTTCTCCCGATTGAAATCTTACTCAAAAGGCAGGGCTCATTTCGGACACCACCTCGCCCATGAAGCCTTCTCTGATCTTCCCAGCTGGAATCACTTGTGCCTTCCTTAAGCACTCCCGCAACACTGCTTTTATCCCCAACGAACTCACCCAATTCTACCAGGTTAGTTATCCGCACACAGGTCAATCTCTTCCACACTGACTGATGGGTTCCAGTCATTTGAGAACATTCTCTCTTTCCACTGTGCATTATAGGTAGTAAGCATTCAACAGATGTTTAATTATTGAACAAAGAAAAACCTCACACCTTATAGTTAAGTCAGTGCTAAGATAACCTTGTGAGGCAAGCCATCTCCCAAATACCTAGGTCGGAAGGGGGAATGTGGGAGAGAACGTGGCTGATTTAGCAAAACCTGGCCTCAGAAAAACCAGCACAAAGAATCTGCTCTAGATGGTTTGCCCAAATGATTCCTTCTTTCCCAGCTCCTAATGGGAACTTACCGTCTCCAAGTTTCATTAGCCGAGGAGTTTTCCTAAAGTAATTAGAATCAAAAGGCTTGTCCATGTAGCTCCAGATATCCAGAATATTTTACTAGGTCAGAAGAAAAGCGACAGTGAGGAAAACGGAGCAGATACCCGCACCTCTACATCAAGTCTCTTTTAATGGTCACACAAAAACAATGGGAAACAGCCTCACACCTTGAGCGATAGGAAAAATCTTTACTCAACGTTTGGATGCCTGCCCTGTGGCTCGGAGGTTCAGGAGTTTTGCAGTGTCCCTTGTCCACAGGGGGCTCACACAAAGGGGCCCTTTCCTTAAAAAACCGAGTTCTAACAAAGTATGTTCTACCCTATAAAATGCTCATTTGAAAAAAAGAAAAGAAAAGAGCTTCTCCCCGCCCCGAAGTCAAGCGCAGTGAAACACCTGCTGCTCACGTAGCCACGGTCACTTTCTTGGGGCCAGGGGACAGATGGCACCCGGCCGCAGGCGGTACCTAGCACTGAAGCATCCGGTGTCACCAGCTCTCCAGCACCCTCTCAGATGACATTCTTCAGCACGCCCCGGTCCCCAGAAATGTCCAGCATCCTCTGACTTAACCGCTCGTACTGAGACTTGGAGGGAACGAAACACGACCTCAGAGCCCTGGGTTTGCACCCCGACCCCGGCGCCCCCCGCCCCGACTCCCCAGCGCCTGGGCCCTCACCTGGCCAGGGGCGTTGTCACCTTGCAGGACTCCCGGGTTCTGGACGCCTCCCCCCATCTCCGCGCGAGCCTTCAGCACTGCCAGTCGGGGAGGTTCCCGAAGCCCGTGCGGTCCAGCAGTCCCTTTACTTCCTGCCCTCGGCCCGCAACAACTGACTGCACTCCGTTCCGGGGCCAACCGCTGCCAACCGCCCGCCCGCGCGCGCACGCTGCGAGGGGCACGCGGTGGGGAGGCGGAGCGTCAAGGCGCACGTGGCGGGGGAGGGGCAAGCCCACATCGTAACATGCCGCGGGTTACCTTTTCTCCACGTCCCCGCCAACACTTGTTACTTTTTTCTTTTTGATAATAGACAATCTGACAGTGTGAGGCGGTAGCTCATGGCAGTTTTGCATTGCATGTCCCTGGTGATTAATGATGGTGAGCGTCTTTTCATGGGCCTGTTGGCCATCTGTACCTCTTTGGAAAATGTCTTTTCAAGTCCTTTGCCCGTTTTTAAATCAGGTTATTTTGGTTTTGATATTAAATTCCTTATATTTTAAATATTAATTCCTTATCAAATGTATAACTTGCAAATATCTTCTCCCATTCAGTAGATTGCCTTTTTGTCTTGTTGATGGTTTCCTTTGATTTGCAGAAGTTTTTTTGGTTTGTAATCCCATGTGTTTACTTGAGCTTTCCTTGTCCTTCCCTGAGACTTGTGCAAAAAATATTGCTGAGACCAGTGTCAAAGGGCTTACTGCCTGTTTTCTTCTACTTTTGTGGTTTCAGGTCTTAACTTCAACTCTAATCCACTTTTAATTTTTTTTTTCTTAATGGTCAAAGATAGTAGTCCAGTTTCATTCTTTTGCATGTGGCTATCCAGTTCTCCCAAAAAATATTTATTGAAAAGACTCTCTTTCCCCAATGTATATTTTTGCTCCTTTTGTCATTGATTGACTGGCCATATCAATAAGGATTTGTTTAACTAACAAATATAAATAGCTTCTTACCCGTCTATGCCAGACCTTGGTCTTGCTTGTCATGGGGTAGAGCCCTTCTCTGCCGGTTGACATGGGTGCACAGCCCTTGGGGGATGGTGACCCGCTTGTCTAGAGCTCCTTGTTTCTTACTCTAGTCCTAGAGACCCTCTCCCACCCGTCTTTTCCCATCAACAATTTCCCACCCCCCACCCCCATGATACACATAGTATTTTATGACCATGATATTTATTAACAGTATAACAAAACCTCATTGGACTTCTAAATCTTTGAAAGACTTTATGTAAAAAAGTTCCTAGTTCAATAATATCGAATAAAAGAAATCAGGCTCAAAATAGTATATACTATGTAATTCTGCTTATTTGAAATTCAAAGCCAGACCACATTAATCCATGATGGTATAAATTAGCATAAGAGCTATGTGGGGAGGGCGCATGAGGTGTGCCTTGATCTTGAAAGTGAATATACACACATAATGTGTACATTAAGTATATGGTTAAGATTTGTGCACTTGATTAAAAGTCATACCTCCACTAAAAAATCTAGGTAAATGAAAGTACCTTCAGAACAGAAACAAAAAGAATTGTGTCAAAGCATGTGTCTGCTCCCACTCGGGCCTTTACAGTGTGTGGGGGGCCCAGTCCTTTTGTCTCTGCCCCTCCCCCGTGCCTGGTCAAGGAGAGTTCCTGAATGTGGCCATTATCAGAGCAGTCAAGCAGAGACTGCCTCCCCAGTCCAGTGATGTGGTCCAGTTTCCATCTGATTCTGGGTGACCTTGAGGACATGGGGTGTTGCTGGGAAAGGGGAGGAAGAGAGGGGCAGAGCCTTGGTGGTGGAGCAGGTGTCCAGCTGCATTCCCTGGGTCTCCATGCCTGCTGTCCCATTCGGGAGAGAAGAAGAGGCCAAGCGGATTGGTGGGTGATGCTGGTTTGAGGCCACGGTGGGAGACACAGTGGATCGTGAGAACCAGGTAGAAAAATGGGGGCCTCTTCCTGGGCCCCCGGGCAACTTGCAGCTCAGCGCTTCTCTCTCAGTGCCAGTCGGTTTTCACAAGGCAAGGTGGTGGGAGAGAAGGTCAGAGCTCTCCTTGGTCCCAGACTTTGGAACAGTGTTGTTCTTAGACAGAACTCTCTGCTTTGGAATGACCCGAGGGTGTCTATTGTAAATGCAGACTTCCTGGTCTTTATTTGCAGTAGGGGGAGGGTGGGGATGCGTGGCCGGTGACTCAGGTGTCTCTGTCACAGCTGCGCTTCCCGCAGCTGAGCACCACTTTAGCGGATGGGAAGGGCCTCTGTTTTTGCTGTTCTGTCCTAAGCCTGGGACAGCTGAGGCCTGCATTATTAGTATCACTCCGAATAACCACGCACATGCCTCCTTTCTTGATTACCTCCACATTTGAGTAAAAAAATGCAGAATCATACATCTCAAAGAGCCTATTTTTTTTCGTTTAAGCCCTTTGTTTTAAAGACAGGAAATAGGCCGAAGGTATGGGGGTCAGGACTGGAATCCGTAAGGCCTTCTAATTTCCAGTGGCTCTTTCCAGTGGCTGGGGACAGGGAGTGGAGGGAGCAGGCTCCGGGAAGGCTGCCCTGTGTTCTAGCCGGGCACCGAGGATGGCGTGGCAGGTGAGCGTGCCTGAGCTGGAGGACCGCCTTCAGTGTCCCATCTGCCTGGAGGTCCTCAAGGAGCCCCTGATGCTGCAGTGTGGCCACTCCTACTGCAAGGGTTGCCTGGTGTCCCATCCCGCCAGCTGGACTTGGAGCTGCATTGCCCTGTGTGCCTGCAGCAGCTCCCTGCCCAATGTCTCCCTAGAGTGAGTGATTGAAGCCCTGCAGCCCCCCAGGGCCCCAGAGCCCAAGGAGTGTGTGTACCACCAGAACTCGCTCAGCCTCTTCTGTGAGAAGGAGCAGGAGCTCATCTGTGGTCTCTGCGGCCTGCTGGGCTCCCACTAGCACCACTGGGTCAGGCCCATCTCCACTGCCTACAGCCGCATGAAGGTAGGGAAGTGGCTGGTGGGTGGGAAGCCTGGGCACCGGCAAAGAAGGGTCCAGGGCGAGATTACAAGATTCCTCCAGGCCTGACCTGGAGGAGAACTTGCAGAGCACCGTCTGCCCATGGTGTTAGAGCATCTGCTCCAGTCCCCAGGTGCTGGGGAGACCCGCCACATGCAGGATGGAGAGCCCCTGTGTCAGGGGCTAGCCTCTTCACCTATTGTGTTTTCCTCTGTTGCTCTCTCGTTTCTTGAGTGCTCCCGGACTGCACTCTCAGATGCAGCAGGGCAAGGAGTTTGTTTTGTTCCCAGGTTTATTCCTATGCCAAGAGCGCCATCTCACATGTAGTAAATGCTCAGAATGTATATGTGGAATCAGTGCATTCCTACTCTTGTTGACTTCTGCTTCAGATCTAGCAGATCATCATTTAAGATGAATAATAATAACAGTGCTACCATCTTAGGTTAACACATTGATCTAAGGTTTACAAAGGCTGGACTTATTACTGTATTTTACAGAGGAAGAGACCGAGGCCCGGAAAGTAAGGGTCTTTCCCAAGTTCATAGAGCTCACCTGTGGCAAAGCTAGGACTTGAACGGAGGCCAGTTGTCTTTCCACTGCCAACAAAGTAAGAAAGGGCAGGGAGGGCTCTTGGAGGCGAATTGGTACAGGTACCTGGCAGGGTGTTTGGCAGGAAGGGGTAGTAAAGGTGAGGAGTGCAAACAAAATACAGGTGATGGGGGCAAGGAAAGGAAAGAGCATCCAGGTCTGCAGGCAGAGGAGCCCCTTGTAAGCCGTTCCAGGGGTTTCCTGGTTGAGTTTTCTGAGCAGCATTTCATTGCTCCTTCAACCCCAGGAGACAAGTAGTAAACTTGCACAGAGCCAGCCACATTGTCCACCAGCCCCTGCTACCCACAGACAGTCACTGGGCATCTGATTATGTGCTAGGTGTCTAGTGCCCCGGGTCTAATAGTGGGCAAGAGGGTCACCGTGCTCTGGAGGAGCTCCCTATCTGGGGGTCTGTCAGAGAGACCCATGTGTCAGGTGCTGCTGTCAAGGGTAAACATCAGAAATGGTGAGACTACCTGGGACATGGCTCCCGATGGTCTCAGGCAGTCATGGAAGGCTTCCTAGAGGAAGGGGACTGCTAGTCTGAGACCTGAGCTACAAGGAGGACTTGATAGGAAAAGAAGGGGAGGAAAAACATTCCAAGTGTAAAGACCACTGCGAAAGACTGGGAGGCAAACAGCGTGGTACTTTTGAGGAAATCTAAATTGGTCCATTAAGCCCAAGAGAGAGTAAGGCGGGAGCAAGATGGGGCAGGTGAGGTCATCAGGGCCGGGCCAGGGAAAGGCCTGTGTGACACGTGAAGGGCTTTGTCGACTTTCCAGAGGACTATGGTGGTGGTGGTCATGGGGCACTGGAGGGTTTTAAGCAGGGTCAAGATGTGGTCCAATCCTGCTGGAGGGGAGAATGGAGGGTGAGGCTGGGGTAAGAGATTGGGAGTACTGTCTGTATGTGGGTGGTGATGGAAGCCGCAGGAGGGAGGAGACCGACCAGGGGACTCTGTAGAGTGATAAGGGAAGACCCAAATGATGCCCCCAGAGAGCACCAGGGTTTAAGATTTGCATAGAGAGAGAGAGAGCACCAAAAAGGGGACAGAAAGAATTATCAGAGGAAGTGAGAACACCGGCCTGAATACAGCCTCCTGAAAATCAGAACAGACCATTTTAATGAGAACATCACACTCATGTGAAATGTCTGCTGGGAGTTGAAGAGTCTGCTAGATTAACAGTAAGAACTGATTATCTTGGCAAGAGTGGGCTTAGGGGAGTGTGGAAGGAGGAAGCCAATTGCAGTGCAATGAAATTGAGCCCACATTTGATTAGAGGAGGGCTGTCTGAGAGAGAAGGAAACCCACGGGCTTGCCCTTCGTTTCTGGCGAGAAGCTGGGGACGGCCTCCTGGTTTGGGGTGTGGGTTTTTGTGATCTCAAGAATCTTTTCAGTGACCCAACTAAATAATGTTTTTTGTATCAGATCCCTTTCACACATTCCTGTTTTCTCCTATTGACTGAGATCTTGAAATTATTTATTTGCAAAGTTCTGTTTCCTCCCACTGTGGCCCAGTTGACGGGAAAGAACTGGTTCCATCTCTCTCTGCATCGGAAAGGCTACCATTCAAATTCCCTTCTTGGACTGCTGTGAGATCTTCAGCTGCCTCACTACCCAGAGCAAGACCCTGTGTCCATTTATCCCTATACTGGCTTTATTCTTTACTCAGCTGCCTTCCTGAAAGACTCTTGCCCCTGACTTCTTCTCAGGAATTATCTGAACCAAGGAGTCTGCACTTTGTGGGTACAGGCCAACAGGACTACAGTCAGGTAGTGCAGCCAGACTGTGGTCTGGGGGTCCTGGCTGGACCTCTAAGACTAGGTTAGGTTTGGGGCCAGGGCAGCCCAGGAGAAGTGAGAGGCTGGGCGCACATCTGCCGGGGATGGATTCAGGTCTCAATGGACCTCATGGCCTCAATGGGCCTGCAGCTGGAGCAGTTCGGTAACGAGAGTCACCATGAGTTCATCCAGGTGAATGGACCAGGGGAAGTCCCCCATGCTGAAGCCCCTAGGTTCCTAAGAGCCTCCGTCTTCCTAATGGCTTCTGCATGGCCTCTTTCATGCCTTAAACCCGCCTCTCTCTTGTCTTCCAGAAGTACCACTCCATGGCCTCCAGGTAATAACTTTGGAGGGAGCTCTCCGTCTCCACTAGTTCCTCCCTTCAGTTCCTTGGGAGCAGCTGCCCACATCTGGCTCTGTCCTGAGCCCAGGGAAAACAGAGATGAGGGTCATAGGCCTGCCTTCAGGAGTCTTGAAGGCTGGTGAGAGGTGATAGGTGAACTCTGGCTACATCACCGTGCGTACCTAGAACAGAAGTTTGCATAAGCTATGGAATTATTACAAAGCATATGATGGAGGGGACTGGCAGACAGCGCACTGGCTGGCGAGCTGAGAAGGGCAGCTTACAGGAGGCTGCCAGGCAAGCAGAGTGGGGAGAGTCACATGGAAGGGCAGAGTAACACTCAGACTTGGGAGAATCTTGAGAAGTTTAGTATAGCTAGGGAGTAAGGGATAGCAGGGGCAGAATGGGAGATCAGGTGGGAGAGGCAGGGAATGGCTAGCACGAGGGCCTTCGCCTGCACCACAGCTTGTGGGAAGGGGTTGGATCCATGGTCTAGTCCTAGCAAATGAACACCCCATGCAATTCCCGAGCCTTTCTCAGACCCCGTTTATAAGAATCAACTTGTTCTCTCAAATTTCTTTTAGTCTTAGGGACAGTCTGCTAAGGAGCATTGATTTAAATGAAAAGACAGTGAATCTGATTGGCTGAACTGGGATCCAGTTCAGCTGTGGCTGGGTCCAGGCTCACCCAACACAGAGATGGTGTCCTCAGACATTAGTGTGCCTCACAACCACCTGGCGAGCTCATTAAAACACAGGCTACCGGGCCTAGTTATCAGCTTGATTCAGCAGGTCCCAGGAAGGGACCCAAGAAAGTGCGCATTGCTGACACGCCACCGGGTGATGCTGCTGATCCCTGAGCTGCACTTGGAGAACCACGGAAGGCCCAGGGTTTCCTCTTCCAAGAAGGAGGTGGGTCCTCTGCAAACAGCAGGGATGCGCGGGTGGGGATGATGGGCCGTCTTGAGTCTTTGGGACTGTGGAGTGGCTGGTTGGACCTGCACACAAGGGAAGGGATGGCGTGCACAGTGCCAGCAGCATGGCCACTGTGAACTGTTGTCCCCAGAGCGGAGCTCCAGCAGGCCCGTCCCCTGGAAGGCACGTTCTGCCTCATCTCCTTCAAGCCAGGCCTCCATCAGGCTGACATCAAGCTGACTGTGTGGAAAAGGCTCTTCCGTAAGGTTCCACCTGGTGAGGTCCCAACCCATTCTCTTTCCTGAGGGCTGTGCCTGGGGTGGGCAGCAATTTTTCACTTGCATCTTACAGAGAACTGAAAGGGAGGCTTGCAGAGGCTGGTGGTGAGAGCAGTGGGTGGGGTTTCCCCTAAACAGCTGGGGGCTCATGCTCAGCTCCCTGTCTTAGTGCAAGGTGACACCCGCTGGGTGACAGAGTGAGATGTGTAATTTCTCAGCCTCAGTTTCCTCATCTGTACAGAGGGGCTCTCAGTGCCCACCTTGCTGGGTTGCATAGTTTATACATGCGTGTCTGTAGAGTTTAGTGCTTAATAAATGGTAGCTACCACTCTGTCAAAAAATAACACAAAGATATTTAGTTAACCCATTCATTACCAGCACATAAGGGAGATGAGTCAATGGGCTAATTTCCTCCAACAAGAGCAAAAACAGTTTAAGAGAGGAAGGGGAGGCAACACGGCAGATCATCTCTGAGCCACGAATGCTGTTTCTGGTGTACGCTGAGTAGCTGGCGGCTAGCAAAGAGGTCAGTTGGGACGGTTTGCCTTGAATATGCTGCTCAGGTATGGAAGAAAACCACTGTCATTAGGGATTCCCCGGGAAACCTGGGGGTTCAGCTGTGGAGCACACGTGACAGGCTGCCTTCTAGTTATTTCTATCGGCTCCTCCGCTTTAGACCCACACCATTTCCTGCACTGGAATGCCTCGACTCCCAGCTGTCCAGTTTTTCCTACCCTTCACACATCATTCATTCATTCAGCAAAAGTCCTTAGGGTGCCACTTTGTGCCTGCCCCATTCTAGTCCGTGAAAAAATGAGTGAGGCTGACCCAGTTCCTCTCCTGAGGAGCTCAGAGCCTCCAATGGCTTCCCTTGGGGGAGGGTCTGCTGCCTTCTGTGTGGCTTGAAAACACGCCTGCTCTAATCTTTCTTAGCCCCGGAATCCCTCCCCTGTCACCGCCCACCCCCTCCTGGAGCTCTCCAAGGACAACGCAGTAGTGCAGTGTGGGCTCCGGGCCTAGCGGCGTGCCAGCCAGCCTGAGCACTTCAACTACAGTGCCTGTGTCCTGGCCAGCCAGGGCTTCTCCTGTGGCCACCACTACTGGGAGGTGGTGGTGGGCAGCAAGAGCAACTGGCACCTGGGGGTCATCAAGGGCACAGCCAGCCGCCAGGGCAAGTTGAGCAAGTCCCCAGAGCACGGCATGTGGCTCATTGGTCTGAAGGAGGGCCGAGCACACGAGGCCTTTGGCTGGCCACCACCACCGTGTCGGCGTCTACTTGCACTAGGAGCAGGGAGAGCTCACCTTCTTCGACACTGACCACCCCAATGACCTGCGGCCGCTCTACACGTTCCAGGCTGACTTTCAGGACAAGCTCTACCCCGTCCTGGACACATGCTGGCAAGAGAGGGGCAGCAGTTCACTGTCCATGGTGTTGCCCCCGCCCAGCAGGCCCAGCCACCTCACCACTCCCCCACGGTCCATCAAGCTTTAGGGCTGCTTGTGGGGCTGCCTGCCCACAGGCCCTTCCCAGCTGGGCATGGGGACTTGGGCTCCACTGGGTCCATGAGCAGAGGTGACATCTTTCCAGTTTGGGAAGGTCTTCATGCCTGTGTGTCCCTAGAAATATTTGATGAGAGGGAGAAAAGGACCACAACCCCTCCCATCAGCCAGGGGTGTGCTCACTGACCTTTCACCAAGTTACTGATCTTCCTAAGCAGGAGAACCAGGCCTTGGTGTCCACAGGTCAAGCCGGGCTTCTCTTGGTTCCCCCCCTAACCATGCTCTCTGCTTACTATTCCAGCTGAGGGGGAAACATTCCCACACATGATTTTTCTTTATCATTGTGAACTCAAATAACTTTGAGGATAGTAAGTTTGGTGTAATTGCTTTCTGTCTCCGTGATCTGCAGATATTAAGTGCTGTACATACGTACTGCTCTAGGCTTGTGGCTTGAAAAGCAGCTCCAGGCTCTGGTGGGGCCAGATCTTGCTTCCACCCCCTGCTCACTTGTCTACAGTTGGAGTCACACCAGCCACTCAGTCATTGCTCTGTCTTCAAAGACCCCTCGACTTCCCTGTTAGATGAGATGGAAATGACACTAACTTCAAAGCAGAAGTAAGTACGGACCAGATGGGTGCGGCCCACCCCTAAAACTGCCCGGCACACAGGACTGGGCCTAGCACCTGAGCCTGTTCCAGCCACAGCTGATGATGTCCGCCCCTGACCAAGGCTGGGAGAGCTGACTTCTCTCCTAAGAATCTGAAATTCGGGAGAAAAAATGGTTGGGTCGCGTCACTGGAGACCTGCTGGGAGGGAGAGAGGCTCCCAGCCTGGTGCCCCTGAGCCTGTGGAGCTGCCTGAGAGCCTTCCGTGGGGGAACAGCTCCACCCTGTACCCTGGCACGTGTCCACACTGGCCACCTGGGCAGAGGCTGGACCCGCAGCCTGAGTGTTCCTCCAGGAGCAGGAGAGGAGGGAGGCGCTACCTCAGGGCCACCTCCACTCCCCTCCGCGTGCCCAGGAGGGACTGTCAGGACACATCCCCTCCCAGGCTGGGATGAAGCAGGAAGCTTCCTGCCCCACCTCCCACGTCATCCTCTCAGGTGTGTGCGACAACGACCACGCGCAGCTGGCACCTCCGGCCAGGTTTCCCTCTGCTGTGTATGTAGGTAATAAATTCTGAATTGAAAGGTGCTTGTTGTATCTTTACTGGCTGAACCTATCGGGACTTGGCCTTGGTTGCTGTGCGCTTGACACTTTCTAGTTCTGGTTTCTGGTGATGCAGCTCTTCAGTTCCGTGAGGGGCTGAGGAGTGTCCCTCCATATTCTCTGTCCACCCTGTTCTGGGTCCTGGGAGGATGACCTCAGTGAGATACAGGCCCCTCTGGCCTTCTGTTGGATTCAGCTGGGAGGGACTGGTGGGAGATCGGAGGGCAGAATGGAACGGGAGACACTGATTTTCCTGGTTTCCTGCCTGCTGGGCTATGGGTTGGTGGCTTCTCTCTACTAAGCACTCCTGGCAGGTAGCCCTCTCTTTCTGCTCCTGTTCCCTTGTTCCTTCAGGCCTGGCATGAATAGTGCCATTGGTAGCCTGAGTATTGTACCAACTCCTGGAGATTCCCTTAGCTCTGACCATTCTTTTATAAATCGTCCCTTCTCTAAACTCTCCTTTTCTACGCTTTTGTGGGCACCTTTCTGCCTCCAGTCTCCTGACAGGCAATGGCATGCCTCTGCACCTAGTCAATAAATCCCCTTTTTCTGCCAGCCATAACTAGTGTTTCTGCTTGCAACCCAGAGATATACATTCAATATGGAGAAAGCAGAGGGAAGAGTGGTTAATTCATGTGGAGTTGGCCTTTAAGCTGAAAGAAGTGGATAAGGGCAGAGGGGAAGAGCTTCCAGGTGTCTGGTCCACAGAGGGATGCTGTAGCTGGAGCTGGACCAGGGAGGGCCACTGATGCTACCATAGCATATCTTAACTTTGTTCTATAGTAATGACAGTGTGGGAATGGGTGAGTCTGCCCAGGGAGAAAATATCAGACTGATGGAAAGGAGGTCAGAGGATGGAACACCAGAACCTACGGAGCAGCTTAGACAAGGCTGCCAAGGAAATGTAGAAATGGTTAGAGAAATGGGAGGGTATGCCAGCAGGAGAGGCCACAGAAACCACAGCTTTCCAACAACAACAGTGTGCTCAGCAGTTCAACGAAACCCCAGATTCAGCAGGAAAGGCCTGAGGAATATTAGATTCTTGGTGGCCTTGGAGAGGGCCATCTCAGTGCAGTGGGTGGGAGACAGGCTGCAGGGAGTTATGTGACAGCATGTGATGAAGTAATGCAAAGACTGCTGATTCCTTTAAAGAAGTTGGACAGCGAAGGGAAGAAGGGAACTGGGTCATGAGTTTGAGAAAAGGTGGGATGAGGAGGAGGCATTTTTAGGATAGAGGAGACTCTGAAACAGTGCTGTCTGATAGAAATACATGAGTGACATATGTACACTGAAGGCTTTTAATGGTCACATTTTAAAAATTAAATGACACTGGTCACCCAGTACCCAGATCATGGTTTCTGATACGTTCTCCAATAAAAGGAGCCAGGGCTCCTTGAAGAAATGGCTGATTCTAGGACTAGGGCAGGAAATACACAAGATGAGCCTTGAACATCTTCTAGTGCCAGCAAGCCAGAAAGTGCTCAAAGACAAACATGCAGAAAACCCTGCGCTAACAGGGGCTGGTCTAAGGGACGCAGGAGCCAATTGAAAGCACTCTGTGGCCAAAACGGGAATAATTTGAGCAACAAAATAAAGCAGTACAGGTTGCCCTGCTATCCCAAAGTAGAGTGTTCCTATGAAGCTTTTCGTAAGCCCCAAAGTGAAGCAATTATCAATTTATATGGAAGATTTTTTGAGCCACTCCTAGATCCCAAAGAATAACCTGAGGATTTTCTGTTAGCCTAGGATACATCTTGCTGACAGACATACAGAATAAATTGAGGTAAGGCACAGCTGCTCACACACACAGTTCAAAGCACCGATAGCTGAGATGCCGAGCGTGGTTCCAGGGAAGGAACTTGGTGGGGATGCTCTTGCCGCTGCGGGGGCACAGTGCGTCTGTAAACGGCTGGCTGCAAAACAAACACGGAATGCTATTTTCGATTTTCTCCTTTTATTGAAAGAGTGAAAAATCCTCTGGATTTCTTTTGGTAGTGTGGATAAAGTAAAGGTTCCTATGGCCAGGAGTCTCACCTGGCCCTGGTTGACTAGCTCACTACACTCGTATGGGTAACACATTGCTATTGACTCTATATAAAGAGCTCCACCCAGTGCTCTGGGTGACATGGTGGCATGGCTGCAAGGCTGCTGCAGGGCTGCAGGAGAGCAGAGACTGGAGTGGTGGCAGTGCCGAGGGCAAAGACTGAGATGGCTGCGGGGGGCCCAGACGCAAAGATAGGCTTGCTGCATGCAGACTCGCTCTGAGTGGGCGGGATTCCAGTGATTGACCTGCCACCACGGGAATAAAGTTGGGTATAAACCCTTTCACTCCAAGAACGTTCCATTGTCATTCCTCGGTCTCACTGAATCCATAGTGAACTTGTCCGGGGCTGAAACCCATTGGCAGGTAGCAAAAAAAAAAAAAGACAAAGAAAGACATTTAAGTCTTTCATAAAAGTGGCGTAATGTGAACTTTTGAAAAATGGGGAATACCTGCACTGAATTACAACCCAAAGTATAAAATAAATATCCATGAGTCCATCCTGATATAATGATTGACTAATTAAATGGGGAGGAGATACAAATCTGCACAGAATTCCACATAATTTAGGTAGGTACTCTGCCCTCAAGGAGGGGGAGCATAACCTTCATTCCTGAAGCGTGGGCCATGCAAACTGACTTCCTTCCAGAGAGAACAGAGGGATAAGGAGGAGCTGGACAATGGGGAAGCTTGCCAAACACTACTGCAGCCAGGGGATGGAGGTCACCATCAACAGTGATGTCATGTTGATGCTTTATGCCCTTGATATGCTCTGATGAGAATGGTACTTTCCCTGTGTCCCTCCCCAAAACTGATAATCCCAGTCTAATCATGAAAAAACAGACAAATCACAATTGAGGGACATTCTACAAAACATTAACCAGGACTCCTCTAAACCATGAAGGTCATCAAAAACCAGGGAAGCCTGAGAAAATGTCACCACCAAGTGGAGCCTAAGGAGACCTGACAATGTAACATGGTATCCTTGATGGGATTTAGGGACAGAAAAAGGACATTAGGTAAAAACTAAGGAAATCTGAATTAACTGTGTACTTGTATCAATATTAGCGCACCTGTAACCAACTCACCTGAAGGAGGGGTGGTTGATTCAGGATGGGTCAACTCCGGCACAGCTCATTGGCACCATATTAATCTGTGCTCCATTCATTCATTCACTTCACTCATTCAAAAGGTATTTATTAGGTCCTTTTCATGAGAAAGACACTGGTCTAGCAGGTAGGGAAAGAGAAGTGTCAAGACAGGATTTGCCCTCATGGAGCTAACCAGACAATAAATCATAACCACGTATGGAATCAAGGCTATGATGAAAATTAGATGTGATTTGACGGAGTGGGGAGGGGGGGGCTTTCCACTAAAAGATCACTTATTAACTAACCTAGCTGTGGGTAAAATTTTAATATTTCCAGGATATCTCTCCTGGGTTTAGTACATCTGCATATCAATAGGTGGTCAGAGGTGGAGAGAAGTTCATCTCCATATCAATGGGTAATTACCTGGGCAAGGGAAGCCTTATCTGTACTTGAGAGGTGAGGGGAGGGGCTGGTTTTGTTACTGCTAGAGCAGGAAAGACAGAACTCCCCGGACTGCAGTTTGTAAGCAATAAATGGATTTTAAACTTTCTTTCTCCCTTTGATTTCGGTTTTTAGACATATTTTGCCCCCCGGGATTTCCTTTCTCCAAACTTACACTAGCCTACAGGAGTGAGTTAAACCTTTCGGCAACTCAGCAATTGTAATGTAGACTAGAGTCAAGCCTCTTGGAAAATGGTCTGTGATGTGCTGTTAGCAGTACAGAGAATATACAGGCTGGAATATTCTAGTCCATGGATGCCTGTCTACTTGAATGCTTGAGATACATGTTGTATACTGGGTTTATTCAATCAACCTATTAGGTGCAATAACTACATGGATGCTGGGGACACAGAGACAAATTCCACAGAATCCCAGTTCTCCCAGAGGACAGGCTGGGGAAACGTTTCTATAAGTGAATCATTCCAACAGATGCAGGAAAGGCTAGCCATTTGGGAACAAAGTTAAGAGTCACTACATCACGTGCCAAACTGAATTCTATATCGATTAAAGACGTAAGTGTGAAAAAATGAGGCTATAAATGATTTCTATATTGTAGAGCTGTAAGGAATTTCCGACATGTCACCAAAGGCAGACACCATAAAAGATTTAAAAAAGAAACACGTCCAAGACAACTATTAAACCTCATAAAAGAAAACAAAAAGATGGCGGCAAAACCGAAGACAAGTATACACTGTTAATCTATTGTAACTCCGTGGGGTCGGGGCGGGGGGGGTAAGTTCCCAGCCCAGGGCCAATTACCTTTGAAGCCAAAATCAGTCAAAGGGAGAAATCAAGTGGGAAAGTGGGAGAAACCCATTTATTGCGTACAAACAGTGGTCCACTTTTGCTCGCCACGTCTCGTGACCGGGTTGCAAAAAGGGACACCACTGGCCCTTTCTGGTCCAGATATACCCATGCTCCCCCGACCTTTGTAATCACCTATTGAAGTGAACAGGACTACTTCTCTCCACTCCTCGGAAACACCTATTGATATGGAGATGTACTAAGGCCGGGAGAGAGATTCTGGAAATAGGAACTTTTACCCACACCTATAAAGGTGTAAGTCCAGAGAAAGGAAATCCTGGGGCAAAATACCTCTAAAACTGAAATCAGTCAAAGGGAGAAATAAAGCTTAAAACCCACTTATTGCTAGTCCGGGGTTGTTTCTCTCTCCTGCTCCAGCAGAAGCCAACCAGCCCTCGCCTTAACCTCTCAGCGGAGGGCTCCCCCGGTAATTGGTATGTTGATGAACTTTCCTCCACCCTTGAGGAACGCCTATTGATATGCAGACACATTAAAGCCATACTTCTCTCTACCCCTGAGGATGCACTAAGGCCAGGCGAGATATTTTGGAAATATTACAATTTTACCCACAAAAGGGCAGCAAAAGAGATGGTGAAGTGTGAACGAAAGACAGAAGAAATACACATGACCGATAAACATGAAAACATTCAACCTCAACAGAAATTAAAACAGCAGTAAAACCCAATTTTTTGCCTTATCCGATCGACAGATTGACAGAAAAACACTAAGAGCTCCAGAGAAGTGTAGAAACCGGACCCCCGCGCCATAACCTCTCCCGGGCAGGGGTGCGGACCCACACAAGACCCGGGGGCACTCGGCTGAGCGCCGCAGCTCCAGGGCCGGATCTCTGTGCCCTTTGACCCGGAAGTCCAGGCGGGCGCGCGGCGCAGGGGCTGGCGAGCTTCGCGGCAGAGCCGTAAAGGCGCGCGGGAGCATGGCGGTGTACGCAGCGGCGGCGGCCGTGCTGGCGGGCGTGGAGAGCCGCCAGGGCTCCATCAAGGGGCTGGTGTACGGCAGCAGGTTCCAGGTATCGGGAGGCGGGGCTCGGGTTCGGGCTCGGGTTCGGGTTCGGGCGGCCCCCCTCAGCCTGTGTGCTCTCGGCCCCGCGCAGAACGTGAAGCAGCTGTACGCGCTGGTGTGCGAGACGCAGCGCTACTCCGCCGTGCTGGACGCCGTGATCGCCAGCGCCGGCCTTCTCGGGGCAGAGAAGAAGCTGCGGCCACACCTGGCCAAGGTGATGGGCGGGGCGGGCCGCAAACCCCTCCTTAGCGGGGTCCCAGCTCTGCCATCCACGGCGTGACTTGAGCAAGTCTCTTCTCTGAAGTGAGGATGAACAGCCCATCGCTGGGTTATGAATTGAGGTGGGGTGAAAATGCTTTAACTTTGAGCTTGTTTGAAAGACTAAATGAGAGCAGAAGTGCGGAATAGCGATGGCAAGGGCTCTTTAGGTAAAAAAAAAAAAAAAAAAGAGGGTGATGGTAAGGAGGCAGGTTGAGGTCCAGAGCTCTGCTGGTGAGCAGCGATGGGGAAGGGGCTGGGAAATAAGAGACGAGGTACAAATCCTGTCTCTTCCCTTAGTTTATTGTCTTGGGCAGGGTAGCTCACTTTTACCAGTTACTGGCTGAACAGGTGATGTGTTTGGCCTTTCCAGCTCCAGCACTATGGAGTTCCAAGGCGTTAATGCGTAGGGTTTTCTCTTCCTTTCCACTCGCCCAGGTGCTAGTGTATGAGTTGTTGCTGGGAAGAGGCCTTAGAGGGGTCGGGGGCCGATGGAAGCCTCTGCTGGAACGGCACCAGGCAAGGCTGAAGGCTGAGTTAGCGCGGCTCAAGGTTCATCGAGGTGTGAGCCGGAATGAGGACCTGTTGGAAGTGGGAACCAGGCCTGGTCCAGGTGAGCTGGAAGGAATTGTGGGGGTGGGCGATACGCATGAGGCCCTCAGGGGACAGGGCCATGTTCCTGCTCCCTCACTCGTGATTGCGTCCTAGCCTCCCAGGTGCCTCGGTTTGTGCGCGTGAACACTCTCAAGACCTGCCCTCACGATGCGATTGATTATTTCAAGAGGCAAGGTTTCTCCTACCAGGGTCGGGCTTCCAGGTGAGCTTAGAACCTTGCTGGCTGTCCTCTTTCATCACGGGAGACGCCTGGAAACACTGGGGAAACAGGGATCTGGGAAGGGAGAGGCAGGTGGTTGTGGCTGCACTCAGGTTTTCTTCCTACACTTCCAGCAGTTTCTCCATCTCCTTGCAAGGCCTGTCTCCTCCACCCCTTAAAAACACAGACTCTCTTTGAAGTCCCGTCCTGCATTCTAGTGCTGTATCCCTCAGCGTCTTCTCTAGCTCCAACCCCTACTTCTCACCCGGTGATTCCTGTCTCCCAGTGCAGACCTCTCTCCAGGACCTCACATGCACCGTAATCGCAGCATGTGTCAAATTGCTCTTGATCTTCCCTCTTGAGTTTGCACCTTCTTTTCCCCCTTATCTCACGTAGTTTAATCTTGGGCAGAAGACAGAGAGGCATCCTAAAGCTTTGGTTGGAGGGAACAGAACAGCTGACTCAAACTGGCCAAACAGTAAGTAAATTCATTGGCCCTCATTAGAAGGCTGCCCAGAATAAGGCTGTGCTCCAGGTCAGCTTGCTCCCAGGGCCCAGTTTTGCCATCAGAGAACCAGATCTTTCCATCTCTGCCTTTGCTCCATCACTGATAGCGTCCGCTTCATCCCACGGCTGTTTCCTCGAGGTGGGGGGGGTTTAATTGCTAAATCATGTTTATTCAAAACTCAGGATTAAGAAAAATCCTTCCAAAACAGTATGTTTAACCCGTTACTGGGTTATTTTGCAACAAGCCTTTTTTCTGTTTTTTGTTTGTTTTTCCTTGAGGTATCATTGACATATAACATTGTATTAGCTTCAGGTGTATAGCTAATGACTTGATACCTGTTGCCAAATGATCACTTCGGTAAGTCTAGTTAATACCCATTACCACACAGTTACAAGGAATTTTTCTTTTCATGTGAAGAACTTTTAAGATTACTCTTTTAGCAACTTTCAAATAAATACCCAGATAAATACCCAGAATTGGAATTCAAGGATCATAGGGTAGTTCTGTTTTTAATTTGTTAAGGAACCTCCATACAGCTTTCCGCAGTGGCTGCACCAACTGACATTCCCACCAACAGTGTGGGAGGGCTCGCTGTTCTCCTCATCCTCACCAACACCTTGTTACTTCTTGTCTTTTGGATAGTGGCCATTCTGACTGGTGTGAGATGATTATCTTAATTGTGGTTTTGATTTGCACTTCCCTGGTGATAAGTGATGTGGAGCATCTTTTCATGTCCGTCTTTGCCATCTGTATGTCTTCTTTGGAAAAATGTCTATTCAGTTTCTCTGCCCTTTTTTAAGCAGATTGTTTTTGGGGGGGGTTAAGTTGTTTGAGTTCTTTATGTATTTTGGATATTAACCCTTTATCAGATGTGTCATTTATAAATAATTCTTCAATACAAAAAGATTGCCTTTTTGTTTTGTTTATCGTTTCCTTTATGGGCAGAAACTTTTTAGTTTGATGTAGTCCCAAATGTTTATTTTTGCTTTTGTTTCCCTCACCTGGAGAGACATATGCAGAAAAATATTACTAAAGTTGATGTCCAATACTTTACTACCTATGTTCTCTTTTAGAGCTTTCTGATGTAAGGTCTTACATTTAGGTCTTCAGTCCATTTCAGGTTTGTTTTTGTGTATGGTGTAAGAAAGTGGTCCAGTTTCATTCTTTTGTATGTGGCTGTCCATTCATTGAAGAACCTGTCTCCTCCCCACTGTGTATTCTCACCTCCTTTGTTGTGGGTTAATTAACCATGTACGCCTGCATTTATTTCTGGGCTCTTTCCCATTGAACTACTGTGTTTTTGTGACAGTGCCATACTTTTTTGATTTATTCTTTTTGACACAACTTTAAATGGTATTGTTTTTAAACTTTGTGATAGTTCGTTATTAGTGTATAGTTAATTTAATTTTGCATTTGCTTAGTAATTAGCTGTTCCATTTTCTTTACTGTGGTTTTATTACCTCTGGTGACAGCTATTTAACCATAGGAACACTTCCATCTATAGCAGTCCCTCCAAAATACACTGTAGAGATGGTTTGTGGGAGGCAAATTCTCTCAGCTTTTGCTTCTCTGGGAATTGTTTAATCCCTTGTTCAAATTTCAGTGATAATCTTCCCAGATAAAGTAATCTTGGTTCAAGGCCCTTCTGCTTCATTGCATTAAATACATCATGCCACTCCCTTCTGGCCTGTAAGGTTTCTGCTGAGAAGTCTTTTGATAGGCTGATGGGTTCTCCTTTGTATGTGATCTTATTTCTCCCTCTGGCTGCTTTTAATAGTGTGTCCTTATCCTTGATCTTTGCCATTTTAATTACTCTATGTCTTGCTGTTGTCTTCCTTGGGTCCCTTGTGTTGGGAGATCTGCGCACCTCCATGGCCTGAGAGACTATCTCCTTCCCCAGATTGGGGAAGTTTTTAGCAATCACCTCCTCAAAGACACTTTCTATCCTTTTTCTCTCTCTTCTTCTGGTATCCCTATAATGCGAATATTGTTCCGTTTGGATTGGTCACACAGGTCTCTCAATATTCTTCCTTTCTTTTTTTCTTTTTTTAAGCATTACAAGGTGAAGGGAGGGGGGGCTCTAACTTGGACATTTTCCATGGGTTAAGTCTAGCTGGTGCCCAGCTGCCAGCTGATGTATCATGTAAGGTATGTTATCTGTAAGGGACAGGAGAGCCTGGACCTTGAGTGTCTGGACCTTGAGGTTGTTGCTAGCGAACTATCTGGGGTGAGGGCTACTCAAACAATGGATGGTTTTTCTAGAAAGTGGAACAAAGTTTTCTTAGAACTAGGTTGGGGCTGAGGCCTCCTTTTTTTTTAAAATATAATTTATTTTATTATCATTAATCTACAATTACATGTGCAATATTATGGTTATTGAACTACCCCTTCATCAGGTCCCCCCCACCAACCCCATTACAGTCACTGTCCATCAGCATAGTGAGATGCTATAGAATCACTACTTGTCTTCTCTGAGTTGTACTGCCCTCCCCGTGCCCCCCCAACATTACATCTGCTAATCGTAATGCCCCTTTTTCCCTCTTATCCCTCCCTTCCCGCCCATTTTCCCCAGTCCCTTTCCCTTTGGTAACTATTAGTCCGTTCTTGGGTTCTGTGAGTCTGCTGCTGTTTTGTTCCTTCAGTTTTTTCTTTGTTCTTATACTCCACATATGAGTGAAATCATTTGATACTTGTCTTTTTCGGCTTGGCTTATTTCACTGAGCATAATACCCTCTAGCTCCATCCATGTTGTTGCAAATGGTAGGATTTGTTTTCTTCTTATGGCTGAATAATATTCCATTGTGTATATGTACCACATCTTCTTTATCCATTCATCTACTGATGGACACTTAGGTTGCTTCCATTTCTTGGCTATTGTAAATAGTGCTGCGATAAACATAGGGGTGCATATGTCTTTTTCAAACTGTGCTGCTGCATTCTTAGGGTAAATTCCTAGGAGTGGGATTCCTGGGTCAAATGGTATTTCTATTTTGAGTTTTTTGAGGAACCTCCATACTGCTTTCCACAATGGTTGAACTAATTTGCATTCCCACCAGCAGTGTAGGAGGGTTCCCTTTTCTCCACATCCTCGCCAACATTTGTTGTTGTTTGTGTTTTGGATGTTGGCCATCCTCACTGGTGTGAGGTGATATCTCATTGTGGTTTTAATCTGCATTTCTCTGATGATTAGCAAGGTGGAGCATCTTTTCATGTGCCTGTTGGCCATCTGAATTTCTTCTTTAGAGAAGTGTCTATTCATGTCCTCGGCCCATTTCTTAATTGGATTATTTGCTTTCTGTTTGTTAAGGTGCATGAATTCTTTATATATTTTGGATGTCAACCCTTTATTAGATACGTTTTTTTTAATAATTTATTTTATTATCATTAATCTACAATGACATGTGCATTATGGTTATTAAACTACCCCTTCATCAGGTCCCCCCCACAAACCCCATTACAGTCACTGTCCATCAGCGTAGTGAGATGCTATAGAATCACTACTTGTCTTCTCTGAGTTGTACAGCCCTCCCCATGCCCCCCAACATTACATCTGCTAATCGTAATGCCCCTTTTTCCCTCTTATCCCTCCCTTCCCACCTATTTTCCCCAGTCCCTTTCCCTTTGGTAACTATTAGTCCGTTCTTGGGTTCTGTGAGTCTGCTGCTGTTTTGGTCCTTCAGTATTTTTTCTTTGTTCTTATACTCCACATATGAGTGAAATCATTTGATACTTGTCTTTTTCGGCTTGGCTTATTTCACTGAGCATAATACCCTCTAGCTCCATCCATGTTGTTGCAAATGGTAGGATTTGTTTTCTTCTTATGGCTGAATAATATTCCATTGTGTATATGTACCACATCTTCTTTATCCATTCATCTACTGATGGACACTTAGGTTGCTTCCATTTCTTGGCTATTGTAAATAGTGCTGCAATAAACATAGGGGTGCATCTGTCCTTTTCAAATTGGGCTGCTGCATTCTTAGGGTAAATTCCTAGGAGTGGAATTCTGGGTCAAATGGTATTTCTATTTTGAGTTTTTTGAGGAACCTCCATACTGCTTTCCACAATGGTTGAACTAATTTGCAGTCCCACCAGCAGTGTAGGAGGGTTCCCTTTTCTCCACATCCTTGCCAACATTTGTTGTTGTTTGTGTTTTGGATGTTGGCCATCCTTACTGGTGTGAGGTGATATCTCATTGTGGTTTTCATCTGCATTTCTCTGATGATTGCGATGTGGAGCATCTTTTCATATGCCTGTTGGCCGTCTGAATTTCTTCTTTAGAGAAGTATCTATTCATGTCCTCCGCCCATTTCTTAATTGGATTATTTGCTTTCTGTTTGTTGAGGTGCATGAGTTCTTTATATATTTTGGATGTCAACCCTTTACCAGATACGTTTTTTATGAATATATTCTCCCATAATGTAGGATGTCTTTTTGTTCTACTGATGGTGTCCTTTGCTGTACAGAAGCTTTTCAGCTTGATATAGTCCCACTTGTTCATTTTTGCTTATGTTTCCCTTGCCCGGGGAGATATGTTCATGAAGAAGTTGCTCATGTTTATGTCCAAGAGATTTTTGCCTATGTTTTTTTCTAAGAGTTTTATGGTTTCATGACTTACATTCAGTTCTTTGATCCACCTTGAGTTTACCTTTGTGTATGGGGCTAGACAGTAGTCCAGTTTCATTCTCTTACATGTAGCTGTCCAGTTTTTCCAACACCAGCTGCTGAAGAGGCTGTAATCTCCCCATTGTATATCCAAGGCTCCTTTATCCAATATTAATTGACTGTATATGTTTGGGTTAATGTTTGGATTTTCTATTCTGCTCCACTGGTCTGTGGGTCTGTTTTTGTGCCAATACCAAATTGTCTTGATTACTGTGGCTTTGTAGTAGAGCTTGAAGTCAGGGAGCATAATTCCCCTTGTTTTATTCCTCCTTCTCAGGATTGCTTTTGCTATTTGGGGTCTTTTGTGGTTCCATATGAATTTTAGAATTATTTGTTCCAGTTCTATGAAGAAAGCTGTTGGTAGTTTGATAGGGATTGCACTGAATCTGTAGATTGCTTTAGGTAGTATAGCCATTTTGACAATATTGATTCTTCCTAGCCAAGAGCATGGGATGCATTTCCATTTGTTGGTGTCCTCTTTAATTTCTCTTAGGAGTGTCTTGTAGTTTTCAGAGTATAGGTCTTTCACTTCATTTGTTAGGTTTATTCCTAGGTATTTTATTCTTTTTGATGCAATTGTGAATGGAATTGTTTTTCTGATTTCTTTTTCTGTTAGCTCATCGTTAGTGTATAGGAAAGCAACAGATTTCTGTGTGTTAATTTTGTATCCTGCAACTTTGCTGAATTCAGATATTAGTTCTAGTAGTTTTGGAATGGAGTCTTTAGGGTTTTTTATGTACAGTATCATGTCATCTGCAAATAGTGACAATTTGACTTCTTCTTTACCAATCTGGATGCCTTCTATGTCTTTGTTTTGTCTGATTGCTGTGGCTAGGACCTCCGGTAATATGTTGAATAACAGTGGAGAGAGTGGGCATCCCTGTCTTGTTCCCGATCTTAGATGAAAAGCTTTCAGCATCTCGCCGTTAAGTATGATGTTAGCTGTGGGTTTGTCATATATAGCCTTTATGATGTTGAGGTACTTGCCGTCTATACCCATTTTGTTGAGAGTTTTAATCAGGAATGGATGCTGAATTTTGTCAAATGCTTTTTCAGTATCTATGGAGATGTTCATGTGGTTTTTGTTCTTCTTTTGGTTGATGTGGTGGATGATGTTGATGGATTTTAGAATGTCGTACCATCCTTGCATCCCTGGGATGAATCCCACTTGATCATGGTGTATGATCCTCTTCATGTATTTTTGAATTCGGTTTGCTAATATTTTGTTGAGTATTTTTGCATCTACGTTCATCAGGGATATTGGTGTGTAATTTTCTTTTTTGGTGAGGTCTTTGCCCGGTTTTGGTATTAGAGTGATGCTGGCTTCATAGAATGAGTTTGGAAGTATTCCCTCCTCTTCTATTTTTTGGAAGACTTTAAGGAGAATGGGTGTTATTTCTTCTCTATATGTCTGGTAGAATTCAGAGGTGAATCCATCAGGCCCGGGGGTTTTGTTCTTGGGTAGTTTTTTGATTACCGATTCAATTTCGTTTCTGGTGATTGGTCTGTTTAGTTTTTCTGTTTCTTGCTTGGTCAGTCTTGGAAGGTTGTATTTTTCTAAGAAGTTGTCCATTTCTTCTATGTTTTCCAGCTTGTTAGCATATAGATTCTCATAATATTCTCTTATGATTCTTTGTATTTCTATGGGGTCCGTCGTGATTTTTCCTTTCTCATTTCTGATTGTGTTTATGTGTGTAGATTCTCTTTTTCTCTTAATGAGTCTGGCTAGGGGTTTATCTATTTTGTTTATTTTTTCAAAGAACCAGCTCTTGGTTTTATTGATTTTTTCTATTGTTTTATTCTTCTCAATTTTATTTATTTCTTCTCTAATCTTTATTATGTCCCTCCTTCTGGTGACTTTGGGCCTCATTTGTTCTTCTTTTTCCAATTTCAGTAATTGTGTCTTTAGACTATTCATTTGGGAATGTTCTTCCTTCTTTAAATAGGCCTGGATTGCAATATACTTTCCTCTTAGAACTGCCTTTGCTGCGTCCCACAGAAGTTGTGGCTTTGTGTTGTTGTTGTCATTAGTCTCCATATATTCTTTGATTTCTGTTTTGATTTGGTCGTTAACCCATTGATTAATTAGGAGAGTGTTGTTAAGTTTCCATGTATTTATGAGCCTTTTTGATTTCTTTCTAAAATTTATTTCTAGTTTTATGCCTTGGTGATCTGAGAAGTTGGTTGGTAGGATTTCAATATTTTTGAAATTACTGAGGTGCTTTTTGTGGCCTAGTATGTGGTCTATTCTGGAAAATGTTCCATGTGCACTTGAGAAGAATGTGTATCCTGTTGCTTTTGGGTGTAGAGTTCTGTAGATGTCTGTTAGGTCCATCTGTTCTAGTGTGTTTTTCAGTGCCACTGTGTCTTTACTTATTTTCTGTCTGGTTGATCTGTCCTCTGGAGTGAGTGGTGTGTTGAAGTCTCCTAAGATGAATGCATTGCTGTGTATTTCCTCCTTTAATTCTGTTAGTATTTGTCTCACATATGCTGGCGCTCCTGTGTTGGGTGGATATATATTTATAATGGTTATATCTTCTTGTTGGACTGACCCCTTTATCATTATGTAATGTCCTTCTTTATCTTTTGCTACTTTCTTCGTTTTGAAGTCTATTTTGTCTGATACAAGTACTGCAACACCTGCTTTTTTCTCTTTGTTGTTTGCATGAAATATCTTTTTCCATCCCTTCACTTTTAGTCTGTGTATATCTTTGGATTTGAGGTGAGTTTCTTGTAGGCAGCATATAGATGGGTTTTGCTTTTTTATCCATTCTGTTACTCTGTGTCTTTTGATTGGTGCATTCAGTCCATTTACATTTAGGGTGATTATTGATAGATATGTACTTATTGCCATTGCTGGCTTTAGATTCGTGATTACCAAGGGTTCATGGGTTGCTTCTTTACTATCTAACAATCTAACTTAACTTTCTTGTTAAGTTATTGTAAACACAGTCTGATGTTTCTTTCTTTCTCTCCCTTCTTATTCCTCCTTCTCCATTCTTTCTATAATAGGTGTTTTATTCTTTGCCTTTAGTTAGTATTTGGATGGTCTGCTTTCTTTGCTATGATTTTATTTTCTCTGGTGACATCTTTTTAGCCTTAGGTGTGCTTCCATCTAGAGCAGTCCATTTAAGATATCCTGTAGTGGTGGTTTATGAGAGGCAAACTCTCAACTTTCGTTTATCTGGAAATTGTTTAATCCCTCCATCATATTTAAATGATAATCGTGCTGAATACAATATTCTTGGTTCGAGGCCCTTCTGTTTCATAACGTTAAATATATCATGCCATTCTCTTCTGGCCTGTAAGGTTTCTGTTGAGAAGTCTGATGATAGTCTGATGGGTTTTCCTTTGTAGGTGATCTTTTTTCTCTCTCTAGCTGCCTTTAATACCCTGTCTTTATCTTTGATCTTTTGCCATCTTAATTATTATCTGTCTTGGTGTTGTCTTCCTTGGGTCCCTGGTGTTGGGAGATCTATGAGCTTCAGTGGACTGCGAGACTATTTCCTTCCCCAGCGAGGGAAAGTTTTCAGCAATTATTTCTTCAAAGACACTTTCTATCCCTTTTTCTCTCTCTTCTTCCTCTGGTACTCCTATAATGCGAATATTGTTCCGTTTGGATTGGTCACACAGTTCTCTTAATATTCTTTCATTCCTAGAAATCCTTTTATGTCTCTCTGCCTCAGCTGCTCTGTACTCCTGTTCTCTGATTTCTATTCCATTAACAGTCTCTTGCATCTCATCCATTCTGCTGTTAAGCCCGTAAATCGCTTGTCTGATTTTTGCATTGTCTTTCCTCAGTTCCCTCACTTCCTCCCTCAGCTCTTGCACTTTTCTCTGTAGGTCCATCAGCATGGTTATGACTTTTACTCTGAATTCTTTTTCAGGAAGACTGTGCATTTCCATCCCTTCAGGCTCCCTCTCTGGGGTTGTCTGGTTGATTTTGGTCTGAACCATATTCCTCTGTCTTTTCATGGCTATAGAATTGGTCACTGGTAGTTGCCACGTATGTCAGCTGGGCTCTTTAAGACTTTAAAAAAGAATACAAAAAAAGAGAAAAAAAAGAAAAGAAGAAAGAAAGAAAAAAAAGAAAAAAGAAAGAATAGAAAAAAGAAAAAACAAAACAAAAAAAACGCCCACCGGGAGTAGATTCTGTGGGAATGCTGTAGGTGGCGCTATTGCCCCACTATTCCGCAGCCATGGCTGCGCCGCTCTGCAGGGCCTTTATCGCTCTGGCAGGGGTGGGAACGAATAGGAGGCTGTTGATCTCAGTGAGAAGTGTATGGCTACGCTTCCCCAGTCCCCAGCTAAGGCGCCTGAAACTCCCCAGGATTCCCAGCCTGCTGGGCTGAGTGTGCCGGGGTGATACAGCTCCTCCTCTGGGCTCCTGTGTCTTTAAGACCGCTGACGAAAGCGCACGCTTTTTTTTTTTCCTTCTGGGAGCTGGCTCCAAGCACCCTGGCGCGTTCCCTGCTCATATCCTGCCCCTCCGTCTCTCCAATCTCCGCTGCACTGCGCAATGTGGGTCAGCGCTCCCTGTGCAGATCACCGGGGCTGGCTACTTCGCGGGGTGTACTTCCACTCCCTCCCGGCTCTGAATCCTCTCTTCCCGCCGGTGCGCTGGGGTGGGGGAGTGCTCGGGTCCCGCCAGGTCGCGGCTCCGTATCTTACCTGCCTCTTGGGGTGCCGAGTCCTCTTGGGTGTAGCTGCACACAGTGCGCTTTCCTGTGTATTCTGGTCTCTCTGTTAGGAATAGATGTATTTGCTGTGTTTTCGTAGATAAATATAGTGTTGGGAGGAGATTTCTACCACCCTGCTCACGCCGCCATCTTCCGGAATCTCAATATTCTTTCATTCTTAGAGATCCTTTTTTCTCTCAGTGCCTCAGCTTCTTTGCATTCCTCTTCTCTAGTTTCTATTTCATTTATTGTCTCCTCCACTGTAGCAAATCTGCTTTTAATACCATCCATTGTGTTCTTCAATGATTGGATCTCCGACCGGAATTCATTGCTGAGTTCCTGAATATCTTTCCGTACCTCCATGAGCATGTTAATGATTTTTATTTTGAACTCCCTTTCAGGAAGAGTCATAAGGTCCATATCATTTAAATCTTTCTCAGGAGTTGTATTCACAATTTTACTCTGGACCAGGTTCCTTTGGTGTTTCATATTTGTGTATGACGCCCTCTAGTGCCCAGAAGCTCTACTCTCTGGAGCTTCTCAGCCCCTGAAGCAATGCGTGGATTGTAGGGGAGTGAGTGGTATTGGTGCCTCTGGGGAGGAAAGGGCTGTTTGCTGGTTCCTGGCTGCTATGCCTGTCTCCACTGCCTGAACCAGTGGGCTGAGCACACAGGTATAAGCGTCTGTGCTTGGCGTTTTTAGTTGCTGTAGACAGATCTTCCCTCTGGCTGGCCTAACACCAGGGAAGGATTTCCTGGTTTGCAAGCCCGGTGGGGCTGGCCAGAAGAAAGGCGCACTAGTCTGCCTGTCACAGAAGGGTCCTTGGAGCTGTGTAGGCAGCCAGGGAGCTGGAGCACCTGAAGATCGTGAAAGCTCCCAACCTGCTGGGCAGAGTGCACCCGGACAATTTTGTCTGCCTGTCCTTTCTCCTGAGCAGTAAGCTCCGTGCAATCCTTGCCCCTTTAGCAGCCCTCTTGCTAAGGGCTTCTTTGTTAGGAAGTCTCCAGACTGCCCGCCTTTTTTTTGTCCCCGAGTATCTCGGTAAGGATCCCTGCTTTCACAAGCAGGTGCAATCTTAGTCTCTCCAGGAATTCTGCCTGTCTTAGCTTTCCAACCCCCTAATTACAAGAGTATCATGCAAGCACCATGAAATGTAGGTTTGTGCTCCCAGAGCAGATCTCCAGAGTTAGGTATTCAGCAGTCCCACATCTCCACTCCCTCCCTGCTCTGTTCCTGTTCCTCCCACTGGTGAGCTGGGGTGGGGGAAGGGCTTGGATCCCGCAGGACCACAGCTTTAGTACGTGACCCTTTTCTGTGAGGGCTGCTCTTGTCTCAAGGTGTATGCAGTTTGTTGCCGTCCTCTTTCCTGTTGCTCTTTCAAGAGTAGTTGTAGTAGCTTTATTTTCATATTATATGAGGTTTTAGGAGGAAGCCTCGTCTCGCCTCTCATGCCGCCATTTTTAATCCAATCCCTTAGTGTATTAGTGTAAAAAGTACAGGTTTTTTATATTAATTTTTTTGGCCTGTAGCCTTACTGAATTCGTTGACTACTTCTGACAGTTTTTGATGGAAGTCATTAAGGCTTTTGATGTATATTATCATGTCATAGGCAAATAATGACAGCTTTACTTCCTTTCCAACTTATATGCCTTTTATTTCTTTTTCTTGCCTCATTGCCCTGACTAGGACTTGAGTAGTATGTTGAATATAAGCTGCAAGAATAGTACCTTGTCCTGTTCCTGATGTGAGAGGAAAAGCTTTTAGCTTTTCACCATTGAGTATGATGTTTGCTGTAGGCTTGTGATCTATGGCCTTTATTATGTTGAAGTATATTCCAACTATTCCCATTTCTTGAGCAATTTTATCACAAATGGATGCTGAGTTTTGTCAGATGCTTTTTCTGCATCTATTGAGATGACCACATGGCTTTTACCCATCTTCCTTTTGTTCATGTGGTGTATCACACTGACAGATTGATTTGTAGATGTTGAACCATCTTTGCATTCCTGTACTTGGCACCTTCTGTGTTCCTTGTTTTAACAGTGCTGGCTGACATTGAGTGCCAAATTAGTGCCAGATATCTTTTAAAGTATTTGGCGAGTATTAGCTCATTCAATCCTCACTGAGGCGGGGATGAAGTCATTTGCTCGCATTCCTGCTGCTGGGGACGGGTGGAGGTGGGATCCTCAGCCTTGAGTCGGGCTTGAGAACCCATTCTCCCAGCTACTGCCTGTCTCTGATCCCTGTTTATTTTTTCATAGCAGTTATAAACACTTGTTGCAGGAATGAATAAAGTGAGGTGACATGTACAATGTCTGGCCTGGCATGAAGTCAGAAAATGTTGAACAAATGGTTCTTACTCCCTGGCAGCCTCGAGGAGCTAAGGGCCCTCAAAGGGAAGTGTTTTCTTCTGGATCCCTTGTTGCCAGAGCTGCTTGTTTCCTGCCCAGACCGATCTGCACAAACATCCACTGTACCAAGCCGGTCACCTCATTCTACAAGACAAGGCAGGGAAATGGATGGCAAAGGGAGGAACGTGAGGGAGAGCGGCTGCCTGGGGTCTCTGCTCACCCTGCTGCTGTGCACCGCCCTGCCAGGCCAGCTGTCTGCCTGCCATGCTGCTGGCTCTGCCCCCGGGCGCCCACGTCATTGATGCGTGTGCTGCCCCTGGCAATAAAGCCAGTCACTTGGCTGCTCTTCTGAAGAACCAGGGGTGAGTGCCATGGTCATTCAGGAAGGGGGTGGGGTCTGATCCTGTACTTTGTAAGAAGAAATGAACTCTATTCCAGTGGATTGGTGAAGGCTGAAAGGAAGATTTTCCTTAAACATTTCCTGTGGACCATGGGCAGCTTGTGCCACAGTCCCAAACTAAGCTTCCCTGTGGGTCGCAGTTGTGAGATGTGAATCCCTTAGCCCTTGGAGCAGAGGCTCCAGGCCAGTTACCTCTAACCACTGACCCTTACAGGCCAGTTGACTGTTTTCTGTGTCTTGACTTATGTACATGTCATGTATGAGCTGTGGGCCCTTAGATGCTCCATGAATTCTCCGTGCACCTCAGTTCTGCCCTCTTCCCCAGGAAGACCTTTGCCTTTGACCTGGATGCGAAGCGGGTGGCGTCTATGGCTACTCTGCTGGCCCGGGCTGGAGTCTCTTGCTGTGAGCTAGCTGAGAAGGACTTCTTGGCAGTTTCACCCTCAGACCAGCGCTATTGTCAGGTCCAGTACATCCTGCTGGATCCCTCCTGCAGTGGCTCTGGTGAGATGTGGATAAAGTGGGACGAGGAACCCGGAGCAGAGCAACCTGAGTGGAAGGGGCAGCAGTTCATTTGGGCCTTGGGTTTAGTTCTGACTCCATCATCACCTAGGCACACGTTCTCACGTACAAAGTGGGGATTTCAGTATGAAGTAGGGCAGTCTGTACTGAGAACCCTGTTCCTTAGGTATGCTGAGCAGACAGCTGGAGGAGCCTGAGGCCGGCACCCCCAGCCAGGAACGCTTGTGTGCCCTGGCACGGTTCCAGCAGCAAGCTCTGTGCCACGTGCTTGCCTTCCCCTCCCTGCGGTGCCTTGTCTACTCCACGTGTTCCCTTTGCCAAGAGGAGAATGAAGATGTGGTACAAGAGGCCTTGCAGCAGAGCCCGGGAACCTTCAGGTAGTGGGGCTCCACCCAGGGCCTTGGGGAGGGAGCTGCTCCCTGTACCTAGAAGCCAGTCACTTCCCAGGCTGGCTCCTGCCCTCCCCTCCTGGCCCCATCGAGGCCTTAGCACTTTCCCCGGGGCCGAGCACTGCCTGCGGGCCTCTCCTGAGACCACGCTCACTGGTGGCTTCTTCATTGCTGTTCTTGAACGGGTACCAGTGTCGAGGTGAGTGACTAGGGGGCCTGCTTTGAAGGTGCTGGGAGATTGGGACACATCTCATCTGAGTACTTTTCTTCTAGCTCAGTCTCAGAGTCTGAGGCACTGGCTCCAGAACTTCCACCCAGTCCAGCCCCAAAGAGAAAGAAGAGGTGGCGAAAAGCAGCGGCTGCTCTGAGCACACCACCCTGCACATAGCAGGCGCTCAGAGCTGAGTCTTTGTGGGAAGGGTAGATGTCACATCTCCCCTCAGTGTAACCTTGGGTCCTTGGTCCCAGGAGCACTTTTGTTTTAAAAGGGTATGTTTTTATTGTTACAGGAAGGAACTGGTAACTCTTTCTCCAGCTGGAAAGATGTGGATTTTTGTCCTTTGGGACCCTTCCCTGGGTCATATCCATGCTGATGAGAGAATTCTGCTGCTCGCAAAAATAAAAGGCAGGACATGGTCTATAATAAGGTCACAGTTTTTTTATTCTTAATGACATAAGCAAGGAGGAAAATATCACATTCATACTAAAAATTCCACCTAGACTCACAGGAACTAAGTTTTTAATGAAAAATCCCAGCCTCCCATTCCAGTCCAATGCGCGCACACACACACACACACTCTCTCTCTCTCTCTCACCCTCAGGCTGAGCCAGGACACCCTTTCCTGGCAGCTCCTGGACCAGACATCCTGCCTGCGGACTGAGGTAAAGTAGCTCCGAGCCCTGAACTAATAAGAGGCTCTGCCTTATGTAGGGTATAACTAGAGGCTTGATTGCTAGACGTGTGCCCCACTCCACGGCTCCGACCCTACCGGGTATTTGGGACTTGAGGTTCACGCCCCTCCTCAGTGCCAGAGTTTTACGTGTCCATGGGGGTGGGAGGAGTTGTCCCCACCACAAAACAGTCCCTCTCAGTCACAAAGTGGGGGCAAGGGAGACTAGTTACGTCTATTCCACATTATAAAGTAAGAATAACACTTTATATGTGTCCAGAAGGAGCTCTAGTCCCTCAGGAAAGCTGCCAGGGACAGCATTCGAGACTCTTCACACAGTATAACTTAACTGTATAGCTAATTCCTAGTCAATAGCATTTATACTTCACCACATCAATGAACCAAGCTTGAAGGAATTTAAAAGGCAATTTAGCTTAAATACAAAAATAAATTTTTATTTTGTTAAAAAATGTTTAAATATTCTTTTTTAAATTTAGACATATGCATTCATACTTCTCGCAAAGAGGTCGGGCATGGCAGCACGGCTCCTGGGTCCGGGATGTATGGTTTTGGAATGATGAAAGACTGGGGAAGGGCTGGAGGCCCTATAGGGAAAAAAACTTCAGAATTTTTAAGTGTGGTTTCCTAACACATACTTGGGGCGATCTAGCCTACAGTGAGTTCAGGTAGGTGGGAGAAACAGCAGAGGGAAGAGGTCTTTGCTTCCCCTCGGCCCCATCCTCCTGGGCTGCCAGCCCTTAAAGTCAAACACCATTTAATAGCTGTAAAGTGGTGCTACTTTCCACATTAAATTCTAGGCCCCAGAAACTTGAAACAGTTAAGTCCGGCATTACCAACATGCCGCCACTCATACAATTCAATTCTTCCTCCAAACTCGATTCAAAGAACAATAGACAAGCATCAGACAAAGCTTTACACATACAATCCGGAGAGGCAGCAGAGCCTGCTGAGGCCAGTAGGCAAGGTGGGAGCTGGAAGTGTCGACGGGCACCCTGCCTGCCCCAAGGGCGTCCCTCCCTGGATCGAGGCATCGCCCCAGGGTCTGCCAGGCTAACAGTCTCGAGCCACCAAGCTTTTAGGGGCCAAACTGGCAGAGGGTTGGGGACAAAACATTGACTGGGACTTGGCAGGAGGAAGCAGAACAGCACTGGCGGCACCACTCGCGGGTCTCCAAGGCAAAGCGAGATTCAAGATCATTTAAAAAGAGATCCTGCAAGGACCCAGTGAGGGGCAAAGCAGCAAGAAACAGGGAAACAGAAGTCCCCTTAAGGGACCAGAGGAGAACCAGTTGCTAGGCAAGCACAGTAAAGCTTTAGGGATAACCCACTTCCCCGACCCCATCAGATGCACACCAGAGCTGCTGCAGGTGGGCCGGGGCTGGACCCGCCACCCTCCAGCGAAGACGGCTCTGGCAGGTGGGGAGGGAGGCCGCCTGACGAAGCTTGTACACTAAACGAGTTGGGGAAGTAAAGTGGACTGTATTACAGATGTTTTTTTGATTCGGTCCAGACTCACCAGTGGAACCATTCAAGTAAAGAAAGGTATCAACCAGGCTTCTGCTCTGTTTCCTCCAGGAGAGGGAAATGGCCTCCAGGGCTGCCCCTTCCTCTCTGCAGGCTGAAGCCAGAGATCTGCTGTGGTCAGTTTGCTTTATGGAACAGCAAGGTCGGAGGCTCTTCCCAGCAGGAGCCAAAGTCTGGATCTGGGTAAGGGGTCGAGGGTGGGGTTGGGGTGAGGGCAAGGGACATAGGCTACTTCTTGCGGATGTGCTGCCTCCGGGCCTGCAGTCGCTGTCGGGCCCCTGGGGTCTTGGATCCTGCACCAATGGAAAAGGACGGGGCCGGCGATCCTGGAAAGAGTCAACAAGACCTCATCAGGGCGGCTCCTACCAGAGACGGCTTCTCTGGGCGCCCTGACCTGTGGAGAGCCAGGCCAACAGAACACTGGCTGGTTCAACAGAGCTTCCCAGGCTGAGTTCCTTCGGACGCTGAAGGCCCAGGAAGGTATTTTTACCTGGTTTTTCAGTGGTGTGGGAAAAGTGCTGCTAGAAACAGCTCCTCTCTGAGCTCTGCTGCCTAACTCCAAACCTGGGCTGAGCCATATTCTCAGCCATGGCACATCTTACTCATGCTTAGGAGCCTGTTCTTCCCCAAAGGGGAAGGGACCCCACCCTGTTAGGCAGGAAAATAGGTATGAGCGGGATGGAAAAAGAATAAGGCCAGGGAAAAGCCCACTAAAAAAGACCCAAAGTTAATCAGTTAAAAGCTCAAAAAGCCAGGAGCAACTTGGCCTGGAATGTGTGAATATTCCCCAGAAAAAGGAGGGTACCTCAGCATAGCCCATGGCTTTCTTGTGTGAATCGTGCAGGCCCAGCTTAGCTTTTTAACATTACCTATATGCTGTTTTTTTCCTCCTTTGTCCCTAATCAAGTAGTTTGCAATCTGGGCAATTAATAATGGCAAGCCAGCCCAGCATAAACAACATAGTAACAGGCAGGAAGGATTCCATCTTAAAAATAAGTTTGCGTTTTAATACCCAGGAAGTTAAGAAGATTCTTAACTTACTCTTTAGCAGACAGTAACTCAGCCCACCTTGGGGGCCGGGCAGGCAGTCCTGTTTGATACGCTCCCAGACCAAGAAGGCCAGGATCCCAGGGAGAAATCAGAGCAGGAAGTTCCTTGTGTTAATTCCAAGTATTCAAAGACCACCTAACAGGTCTGCACCCCAGCCCTTAATCACATTCCTTAAGAATCCTTAAAAGGGGGAACTCCGGACCTTTCGGGGCGCTCCTCTCTGAGGTCGCCCACACTTTGTAGGTGCGTAAACTTTTCACTTTAAACTTTCTTTTCAAGCTTTCACGGTGCTGCTCTCTCAGGTTCCCTGCACTTTTACTCTAAGTAAATTTAAATAAAACTTTTACTCTGCTTTACTACTGTGTCTCTGCCCTTCAATTCTTTATTGCATGGGGACAAGAACCGAGGAAAATACACAACGCTCTCCCAGCAACCCCAACTCGTCTTCAAGGATTATGCAGGTCACCCTGACTAGAGACCCCCAGCTTACCAAAGGTTCCAACTCCAGCAAAGCCCTGGGCAGGTGCTGAGGACGCCCCAAAGGAGAGGCTGCTGCCCGATGCGCCCACCCCAGGGGCAGGGGTGTTCTGACCAAAGGTGGGCGCGGATGTGCCTGGAATGGAGAGACCACAAAGAACTGTGACAACTAGGCCCATAAGCAGAAGGTGTCAAAGCAGGTGGTAATGAACTGGGGGGAGGTCTGCTTGCAAGCACATCCCCACAGAATCCCCTAGCCCGCACCAGTGTCCCGCTCACCCCTCGGTAAGGAAGCCCACGGGGTGACTGGGTCCTAACCCCTGTGCTCCAGGGGAGCCTGCCCGTCCCCCACCCACTGCAGCAGAGCACAAGCCCCTGAGCTGCCCTTTGGCCACCTGAGGAGTAGAACCTTTGCACTCCCTTGGCCCCCAGAACACAGCTGAGGGGGACACAGAGTGGACCTCCCTTCTCTCAGGACTAACATTATGTCTCCTCCCCATTTACCTGCCCCTCTCCTCTAATTCACCACGGCCCCACCCCACAGTCAGCCCCCATCCTCCCGTGGGCCCACTCGAACTCGGTCTCCTGCCCACGCTTGCCCTCACGGGGCCCTCTGCCCAGCGCTGGGCTGCCCCCCTCAGCCACTCTCCAGGGAGATCCTCTCACACGTACCTGCATCTGTCCCGGCCTGAGGTGGGGTGGGTGCCCTCCAAGGGCCTGACCTTGCACGTCACCTTCTCCCCTACCCGACCTCTGGGGGTCACACCTTATCACAACCAGGAGCTGCTCTCGCCCGCAGATCTCAGCTGCGAGCCCAGTGCTGGCCCTGCTCCCCGTGCCGCCCGCACCCCCTCCGGATCCTCTGCCTCATCGGGGCCTGTGGTCAGCCCCTGCCCCTCCTGCTCCCGGTGCCATGGAACCAGGCTGGGTTTACTCTCTAGCCACTTTAGGTCCACACCTCAAGACTGAGTGCTGCTGGGGAGACACGCAAAACTGCACTGACCGGCCTTGCTTCAAATTCCTGACCACAATGTCCCAGGCTTCAGAACTGCCCGGCACGGCTCTCACACATCGTTTTCTCCCCCTCTCCGAAAAGACTCCTGAGAGAGGCCCTCCTTGGTCCACATCTCCCCCGAACCCACTCCGAAGAGCTCATATTCGGGGAAATGAACGCTATCAGGGTCAAACCTCCTTATCATCCATCTTCCACATGGCAAATAAAATCACTTCCTTCTGCTTGAAATTCTATAGTGACTTCCCTTAGTACTTTAACAAAAACATTTAAAAAGGCCATGAATGATCTTCCTTTCTGCCTGTCTCTTAATGTCATTTTTACACCACTTTGCTTTTTTAAGCCTCTAGCCACACGCTGCTCTTCTCTGCTCATGAACACATCAGGCTTGGCTCTGCCTTCGGGCCTTTGCTCCTGTGCCTGCCACGCCCTCACCCTCAGCCGCCATCTCTACTGCCAACTCTGGGACTGTGGCCATGGCCTCGGTGTGCTATTGTCCCAGAAAGGCAGCCGCTGACTACCTAAACAGCTCCTCTGGTCATGAGTGACACTGCTATCCGACGCTGTTTACAGGTAAAAGTCTGTCTCTTCACCACAATGTACAGCTCCGGAAGAGTGGCGACCACGTCGGCACTTAAAACAGTGCCTGGCAGTGCAGACTGAGCCCATTCCAAATCTTACCTGCAAACATGGATTTGTTCTGAGGCGTGCTGGCCACGTGGAAGGCAAAGGGTGTGCTCTGGCCAGGTGCACCCAGGGAGTTCTGACTCAAGCCTCCCCCAAAAGGGGCCGTGCTGCCAGTGGTCCCACTCTGTCCTGCCCCAAAGCCGAATGCCCCGGTGGTGGAGCTGCTGTGGGGGGCAGCCATGCTCATCGCAAAGCCCACACTGCCGGCGGGGCCTGCTGACCCCCTGAACGCGAAGGGCGATGAGGTGGTGCTGCCAAACACTGGGCTACTGGTCCCGCTGCTGGTGGTCTGGGTCGTAGCTCCAAAGCCCGAGGTGGTGGGTGCGCCAAAAGAGAAAGCAGCTGTGGTGCTGCCAAAGGATGGCTGGGTTCTGGCGGGGGTGCCAAAGGCAGAGGCTGTGGGTTTCAACCCACCAAACCCTGACTGCGCAGCGCTGCCAAAGCCTGGCTGGGGTGGGATCGGTGCTGGAGCTGCAGGTGGGGCCGGGGATGCTGAGCTTCCAAAAGCGAACGGGCTGCCGAAGCTGGGGGCCAGGGCTGGCTTGGCCGCCCCTGTCTGCTGCCCGTCAGTGGCCCCGAACGTGGGCTGTGGGGTGGCTCCGGGATAGGACGGGACTGGGGGCCTGGTGCCAGAACCAAAGGGAATGTTGAAGGCTGGGGTGGTGGGGCTGCTGAATGTCAGGGCAGGTGGGCTCTGGGCGACGGGGGCGGAGGTCGTGAGGGCGCCACCGAAGCCGGCGGTGCTGCTGCCAGGAGCTGTCTGGATGGCGCCGGGCAGGGACTGGCCGAAGGTGATGGCTGTTGTTGGAGCAGGCGTGGCAAGCAGCTTGCCAAATTGGAATATGGAGCCCATGGCTGGGGTAAAGCTGGCACCAGAGGCAGGCGGGGACCCAAAGAGCACAGGCTGGACAGTGGCAGCAGTGGAGCTGGTCACACTGCTCACACCAGAGCCAAAGACAGGGTTCCGGGCGGAGTCTGTGGCTGTGCTGGTGGTGGTCCCAGAAGCCGCTGCTGAGGGGACACTGACACTGGCCTGGCCAGGGAACAGAGGGGCACTCGTGCTAGTGGCTGGAGTAGTTGTCTGACTGAAGGAGAAGGGAGTTGGCAAGGACACAGATGTAGGTAGCCCTGTGCTACTAAAGACAGGACTGAAAGTGAGGGGCAGGCTGCTGGTAGTCGGGGTGGGGGCAGAGCTGGAAGATGCCGCCGTTGTGACATGGGAAGGGCTGGATGGCACAGGACCCTCATTGCCACTTTTAGGTGGAGCTACAAAGATGGGCTTGAACATGGGACATGAAGACACAGCAGGAGGTGCTGAGGCAGAGGGGTTAGCAGGTGGGCTGCTCAGTGTTCCAAACAGAACACTGGGCTTCAGGGTGGGGCCTGGGGCAGGCAGAGCCTGGAGGTTAGCAGATGTCTCAGCCTGAGGGGCTGGAGGTGACTTGGTGGTGTCAGTGTCTGGTATTGCGGGAGAGGCAGGGGTCAGCCCCGAGAAAGTGGTTGTGGATCTGGAGTCAGAGGAGGAGCCTGGGACGGGCCCTGGCTCGGAAGAGCCAAGAGGGCCCAGAAGGCCAGGTGTCTGCAGGGGCGAACAGGCCGCGGTGGCTGCCTCTCCAGCAGATTCTGGGAAGAAGAACAGAAAAAGGGAATTCTGGTACCTCAAATGTGATGGTATTTGGTGCTCTAGACGCCTTGCTGTGCCAGGGATTCAGGAGTCAAGAAATATGACTAATCTCTACCAGGCTCTCGAAGTATTCATTCCTCAAAATCAAGGAAGTTCACCTTATTTCTACCCTTCACAGATGATAAGACAGACAGCAGGGGATGAAACTTGGCCTAGCAGCGGTTAAATGTGTGGACACTGAGGAAAATCCAATCATCTGAACCCAAGCCCGGCTCAGAGCAGCTAAGGAACGGGGCTGCAGACCACCAGCCGTCTGACGACCACAATGAGGCGGCCTTCTCCCGCTCCAAGGGCGGCCACCCCTTCCCCACCACCTGCTCCTGAGGAGAGGGTTCTGGAGCCGCTGGGCTCCCCCAGCTCCGGGGTGCTCAGCCCCAGCAGGTTCAACCTTTTCAGCGACTGACTGGCACGCTGCTTTCCCTGTAGCCTAAGCAGAGGCTGACGGCCCTGTGTGCCCCACAGAAAGCCCTCCCCCTCACCTGGGAAAGATGGGAGGCCCAGGGAATTTGGCATCTTCTTCAAGCTCTCCAGCAGTGGGTTAGTACTCGGGGCTGCAAGGGAGGCTGAGGAAGCAGCAGTCCCAGCAGCAGGCAGGATGACAGTAGAAGAAGGTGGAGTGGCAGGTGGGTTCTCAGTGACAGAGCTCGAGGCAGTTTCTAAGGAAGAAAGAAAGGATTGTCCTCCCTTGTAGGAGAATTCTTTCCAGGGGCATCGCAGAGCATGGGGAGGCTCTGGGGCTCAGGGGAACTCGTAGAAATGCTTCCTCTCAATCTCAACACTCACTGTTCTCGGATTCCACTGAGGACACAAGAGGTGGATTTCTGAGAGGAGAAAGACCAAAATAAAACCAAAGGAAACCCTCTCTGGAGTGTGAAATTAACCTATATTCCTTACCAGTCTTATCCTCCAAGACCTTGTTAAGCCATTGTAATGAAGCTTTCTTCTCCAAGTCTAGATCTTCAGCCGTGATTGAATAACCAAGCACGGGAGGTGGAGGCTACCAAGAGAAAAAGGATAAGCGAAGCCAGTCAGAAGGAAGTGAAAGAAACCTGTACTGACCCTTCCATTCCTAAGACTCAGGGGAGACAGACTGGGGTGGGCAGGGATGGACAGACAGAGCATACCAAGATCAGCGGGTCCCCTCGCCTGGAGGGCAGCAGTTGAAACTTCCGTCTGCGCGGCCGGGAGCTGCTGGGTGTAGATGGAGAATCCCCGGAGTTCTGCTTCCTACATGTAGTTGTATCTGCAACTAAATTATCAGACTTACTTTCTTCCTCCTCTCTTCCAGAAATGGAGAGGTTTGTCTATCCAGCCTAGTTTTTAATTCTGAACTTTCACTAGGTGTCTCTGAGATTCTATCTTCCATGGTTTGGGCTCTTGGATGGTGTTGGCAAGATTATTTCTAACAGTCAAGAAGACATCAAGTGGTCATTGCTCCAAATGCATGCACATGGTTGCTTACTGGACAGAAATTGCCTGGACTGCTCAGATTCCCCCACCTAGGTTTACCTTACCCCGAACCCCCCAGGGGGCCTGGGTTATGCGATACGAGTCTGGGCCACCTTTCTCCCTTACCAGACCATAGAGCCCGAAGGACAGGCACGTCTGTCTCTGTAACTATCAGGCCCCACACAAATCAAGGCTCAGGACATGTTCCCAGTGGGTTGTGGTCCATGTGCCCTCCATGCACACTACCGCCACCACATGCCATGTGTTCATCCACTTACCCTGCTCTCCCTGGGGCTCCTTGTCTGTTACCAATGGAGCTGAAGAGCCAGAATGATGAGAGAGCTCCTCTTCTCTGTAGGAGGAAGAGGCACAGTTAAGTTTAGAAAAGTACTGGGTCACTTCTTATACCCTCCTCACTACCAACTGACCAAAGTCTGCAAGAACCATGACTAAGATCTCAGTGTGTCAAGACAACAACAAAAAAAGCAGTCAAAGAAAATTTCCTAAAGAAATGAAGGGAGGCAGTTCACAGAAGCCACAGAGACACCTTTGTCTTAAAACAAGCAGAAAACAATCTTCAGAACCTTACATACAACCTGCCAAATTTCTGCGAGTTCTAGTCACACCTCTATCTCTAAGAAAGCAGCATTCTAGGCAGTCACCTAGAGGGTCAGCTGGGGCCTAGAATGTGAAGCCTGCTGCCCACTCCCATCAGTCACTCTGTTCACCCTGTCCCATGCGGCCCTTCCCCTTATGCCCCAGCCCCTCACACCACAGCCTGAGGGGGAGCAGAGGCCAGTGGGGTCAGTATGTGACAGCTGCGAGAGACTAGAGCAGATCAGGGCGGCACCGTCACTGCCCTTTAGATGTGATTCGCTTTGATTCTCCAAATGAGAGTCTCAGACAGCCTAAGAGCCAAGGAAATTCCCCTCCTTTCCTACCCTCTCATTAATCCACACAGCAAATCACTGTTTACCTTATTTTCTTTGCTGGCCTCTCTGGTGTCTGCGAGCGGGATGAGGCGGGGCTGGAGAAGGGTGAGGGACTTGGGCCTCTTCTCTTCCAGAGCTAAAAGCCAAACACAAGGTACATGGCTGACCCTATGTAATACCGTAGGATCTGACCTTCAATATAATTCTGTGGCTCTAATCCATCACTGTATATAAAGTCTCCTTTTCAAGTGACTAAAAATCATTTCTTTGTGAAGAGGGGCTCCTGAAAAGTGAGTCAATTGCCAGTATTAACTATGGAGAATGAAGTTGGAAAAAGTAATGGAATGCTAATAAATGGCCTAGGAATAAGTGTGCTTTCTGCATATCCTGAAGAGTGGAATGTCATATGCACTAATGGCTGATAGCGTGCTCTTATGCATACAAGTTTTACTCTGTATTCATGTATGGAAATGATAAAAGTAAACTCAGAAACTGTTCCAGTGATGATAAGGCAATAAGCTAATTTTTAGCCTTGCTTTCATTAAATTTTAAAAATATGCTATTGTGATTTTGCAACATCTATGGTAATTACTGTTACATGATAATTATTCATACAGCCATCCATACGTGACTAGCCAGGGTTGAGGATAATCCAGTTCACCAATTAGGGGAAAAGGGTTTTCTCTCTACTTCATAGACTGTGAATACACATACAACACAGATATGATAAAAGATTTACATTTAGCAGTGTAACAAACAAAAGGACTATAAGAAAACAGACAAGCAGTTAGATAAGGTTGGGTAGGGAGAGACTATACCAGAGAGAGAAGATAAAAAACTGACAGACTGTTACATAAATCAAAGAACCTTTCTCTATATAGACATTGTCACGTGAGAAAGAGACTTTACTATACACCCTTTGTGCCATTTGAATTTTCAACCAAACTAATGTTTCTATAAACTATAAATAAAATAGGAAATCAAAACACTCCAAAACAAGACCAAAACCATAAGCAACATTAAAAATCAGGTCTTTTCAATTAAACTGATGAGTTAATATCTGTAAAACATAAAAATGGAGTCTTGCAATTCCATATGAATATAATGAACGTATCAAATGGAAAGTGGGCAAGGAATATGTAACAAGGCAACTCATAAAAACAATCTATGTCTCTGGCAGTTAGTTCTGCATTGGAATTCCATTTTTATTTGCCTAGTTCCTACTTCATAAGGATACTATGCCTTCAAACTTTACAAAGGATGTGAAGATAAGTATGATGGTTCCATCATCAAGAAATTTACAATCTGGAAAAGAGACAGGACAGGAAATGAAATGATTACAGCAACCAAAGATAGAAGAGGTCTCTGCACAGGAGCCTAAGAGATTATGCAGGGTTCAGTTAGAAGAATCAGTAGATGAAGGTAGCATTTGAGATGGTCCTTCATGATTTGACTTAAAAAAAAAAAACTTAAAGAAAGACAAACTTTATAGGCTTGCAGTGGGATGGACATGTCATTCCAGACAGAGAATAGAATAAGGAAAGGTAAGGAAGCAGCAAAGTATCAGCATTAGGTGCTCTTAAGAGACATTTTAGTTTGCCTTCATTATGGGGTATATATAAAGGGATAAGAAGCTAGAAATGCAAGCTGGAGGTTTGGCAATTTAAGACCATTGTAAATATTTCTGCTTTGGAAAACAGTATGTCCTGTTAAGACAAATGGAGACACCAAAGCCACACACAGAGAGGTCAGAGGACTGTTCACTTTCTATAATTAGTACCAGTTAGATGCTGGTAATGACTTACAATATCAAAGCTAGAACTTCTAATTTGCACAGCTGTAGATTTGGGTATTTACTAGTGTTCCTCTGGGAAAATTAAATTAAGTCAAGTAGCTATGCTATACCACTCGCTCCAAATATGAGGACTGTCACCTGGACTGATCGCACTGTATTCACTATTCACCACCCATTCTTCCAATAAGGCACTGGGTAAAGAAGGTTCATGTTTAGTCTCCGCTTCCAGAGACCTGCTTCTGAGAACTTACATATTCAAACATCACACATCTATAGGGGGCTGCTAACTACTCACAAGAGAATATCCAAAAACTGTGTCAGTGAGTGTACATCTTGCAGAAGGTTATAGGCTTCACCGGTAATGGGAACTTTACAACAAAATGTGGCAAAGGCCTACCACGGTGTTCTAGACCAGCCACCTGCTGAGGACAAGCAGAAAATGCTGAAGAATATAAGGAATACATCTGTTTGAAGGTATCGCGGTATGAAAGAGCTACTGAAGCAGTGAGACGCTGTGGAGACAAGACAGAAGAGAAGCCCAGAGATGAGCCTACATTTAGGTCTACATTTTCCCTCAGGTGACTGCCATTTCCACAAGGAAAAGCTGCAGTTGAGAGGCTGAGAAAAGCTTTCACCAGTCTCACAGGGCTGGAGAGACAAAAAAAACAGAATCAGAGCTTTCCAATGTAGAGGGGTCCTAACAAAACCTCAGTCTTCGGGTTGGGATCGCAAAGGCTACATAAGAAGATATAAGGCAAATCAGAAATAAACCAGCCCAACAAGAACTGACAACTCAGAATTCACGTCAATCCCAACTGGACAGAGGAATCTGCGACCCCCGCCAGCTGCCTGGCAGAGGCAAAAGTAAAACCTCTCTGGAGAAAGAGACCATCATTGAGAGCTTCAAGTTATTGTTACTTTGTTTTGTTTTTTTTCAATATCTGACAGAGAATCAAAGCAACACATAAAATCAGGTATGTAAAATAATATTTAACTAATAACCAAGTGGACAGAGCACAGAAGATCCAAATACTGGAGTTATCAAGACTTTAGAGGAAGGATTTGTTTGTTGAAATTTAAATGACAATATGGAGATTCTAGACAGAAATGATAGCTATAAAAATGAGTAGCTGAAATTAAGAATGCAACGAGTTAAAACAGCTGATTCCACAAACCTGAAGAAAATTAGTGAACTAGAAAACTGAAGAACTGAAGGTTGTGAGACAAAATGATGGGAAACACGAAGAGACACACATAGGACAGAGTGAAGACGTCTAATGTCATAGAATACTAGAGAGAGGTGAGAAAATAGGGCAGAACAGTATCTGAAAAGATAATGGCTGAGAGCTTTTCAAAACCATCAAAGTCATCAAGCCACACAATAAATTCCAAGCAAGATAAACCACAACTGAGCACTTCACAATAAAATTTCTTTTCAAGTGAAGGTGGAATACTTACCAAAACTAAACATGTGCTGGCCCATAAAGCAAATCCGAAACATTTCAAGGACTGATGAATACATCATATGACCTAGCAGCATTAAGCTAAAAGCCAGTAATTAAAAGATAACTAGAGAATTCCCAACCAATTAAAAATTAAGCAATGTACTTCTAAGTAACCCATAAGTCAAAGAGGAAATCACAATGGCAATTAGAAAATATTTTTAACTGAAAGAAAATGAAAAATCCTTCTATTTCAAAACTGGTGGGATGAAGCTAAAGTTGAATTTACAGTAAATGTATAAACTTCAAAGCATACATGAGAAGAGAGAACAGGCTGAAATCCCAGTGATCTAAGAATCAATATTTAAAAGCCAGAAAGGAATCCTAGCAAATCAAACATGAAGAAAGGAAGAGAAGGAAATAGTATCTATAAGAGCAAAAATTGAACAAATAGAAAAACATAAGAGAATGGCTCCTAAAACTGGAGTTTTGACAACATGACTTCGGAAATGGAACTTCCTTAATCCAGTAAAGGTATCTACAAAGAATGTCTATCTATATTCAAATGTCACATGTAATACAAAACTTGGAAAGTGCTCCCTCTGAGATTAGGAAAAACAAGACAAAGATGTTTGCTATCACTTCTGTTCAACATTGTACTGGAGACCGTAGCCAAGTGCAATAAGGCATAAACAAACAATAAAAGGATTGGAAAGAAAGGAGAAAAAGTGTAATGATTGTAGACATGACACACATATAAAAATCCTAAAGAATGTACAGGTATATGTTCAGAGTTTAGCAAGTTTTCTGAATACAAAAATCAGTTGCATTTCTAACATCACCAACAAATTTTCAATGTACTATTTATAACAGCATCAAAACCATACACCTAGGAAAAATTTAATAAAAGATACAAAAAACCACTACACAGAGAAGTTGATGATGTAAATAAGTGAAGGACATACGATGTTCATGGATTTTAAGATTCAATACTGTAAAAATGTCAGTTCTCTCCAAAATAACTGTTAGATTAAAGGCAATCCCAACCAATATCTCGGCAAGTGGTTTTTGTTTTTGTTGTGGTTGAAACTGACAAGTTGATTCTAAATTTATGTAGAAATACAAAGACTCAGGATCCAAGAGAATTCAGAAGAGGAATGAGAGAAATGATACAGTTGGATGACTTATTCTACTAGACATTAAAACTTAAAGACTGCATAGATAGCACAGGGTGGAAAAAAAGATGGGCACAGGTAGAAAAACAGACCAATGGACAGGACAGAATCTAGAAATGGATCCACATACATGTGGGCATTTAAATTGCGACAAAGCTGATACTGTGAGCAATAGGGAAAGGATGATCTATTCTTTCAGTGAATGTTACAGAATCAAATGGATATTACATGGAAAAATACTAAGATTGATCTTTACCTCATACCATGCAAAAAAACCCAAAAAATTTAAGGTGAGGATCTAAATGTGAGAGGAAAAATAATAAAGCTTCTAGAAAGCAGCATTAGAGAGAGTATCATCATGACCTTCAGTAGGCAAAGATTTCCTAAACAGCACACACAATACACTAACCATAAGTGAAATGACTGAAAGAAAATGAAATTGGGGACACTTACATGTTGCAACATATATAATTCAGAAAGCTTGCATCTAGAATATATAAAAAACTTATATACATCACTAAGAAAAAGACAGATAACCTAATAGAAAAGAGTCAAGAAACTTGCACAGTCACTTCATAAACAAGGATGATAAACGGCCAATGAACTCATACTTTTAACTCATTAGTAATCAGGAAAATGCAAATTAAAACTACAATGAAATACTACTTCACACCTACTGAAATGGGTCATTAAAGAGACAGGCAATAGCAAGTGTTAGTGAGGATCTGTAACCACAGGAACAAAATCTCCTATGCTCTGGTAGGAGTATCAACTGAAACATCACTTTCTACAATTGGTCAAACTACTAAAACGGAACATACACATACTTCATATATGTGCACCAAAAGACTTATACAAGAATGTCTACAGCAGCATTACGCATAATGGCTCCAAACTGGAAACCCAAACGTCCAGTGGTAGAATGATTAAGTATATCCTATGGTGGGAGAGAATCACAACGAAAATGAAAGACCCTACACATAAAAGAAAGCATATTGTTTCACTGATATGCGGTTCAGAAATGGAAAACTGTATGTGGTGCTAATATTCAGGAAAGAAGAGAGGGAAGGAGTAGTGATTGAGAATGGGTATGAGAGGGGCTTTGGGATGTTGAAAATAATTTATTAACTTGGCCTGGGTGGTGGTTACATGGAATGGTGGCGCTTATGACACCTGTTTTTTTTGCACATACTCTAATTTTTAAAAGGCCATTAAAGAGAGATTATATGACACTGAATACATGCAACATATAATGACAAAAAGCATGTAAAAAGCACATATGCGATGATCCCACTTGTGTAAAACAGGTCTAGAAGTTGGTGTATTATCTGTGTTTGTACACACACAAGGAGTATTAACAATAGGGACCTATGGGATGGAGACTGGGATAGCCAAGACCAGGGAATTTAATTTAATTTTTTATTTAACAATGATCCATACTTAAATTTTTTTTGAAAAAAGGAAAGGTAATATTTGTAGCACATTATAAATTCCATCAAGTATATGATGAAAAGTTAGTTTTCCTCCTATCTTGGTAAGCATGTTTCTAATATACCCTGTCAGAATAATCCTATACATATTAAAAGGTTAAAGAAACCAGCAGCACGAAGAAATTCAGATGGCCAACAGGCACATGAAAAGATGCTCCACATCCCTAATCATCAGAGAAATGGAAATTAAAACCACAATGAGAGATCACCTAACACCAGTAAGAATGGCCAACATCCAAAAGACAAACAACAATAAATGTTGGTGAGGATGTGGAGAAAGGGGAACCCTCCTACACTGCTGGTGGGAATGTAAAATAGTTCAACCATTGTGGAAAGCAGTATGGAGGTTCCTCAAAAAACTCAAAATAGAAATACCATTTGACCCAGGAATCCCACTCCAAGGAATTTACCCTAAGAATGCAGCAGCCCACTTTGAATAAGACATATGCACCCCTATGTTTATCGCAGCACTTTTTACAATAGCCAAGAAATGGAAACAACCTAAGTGTCCATAAGTACATGAATGGATAAAGAAGAAGTGGTACATATACACAATGGAATATTATTCAGCCATAAGAAGAAAACAAATCCTACCATTTGAAACAACATGATGGAGCTAGAAGGTATTATGCTCAGTGAAATAAGCCAGGCAGAGAAAGACAAGTATCAAATGATTTCACTCATCTGTGGAGTACAAGAACAAAGCAAAAACTGAAGGAACAAAACAGCAGCAGACTCACAGAACCCAAGAATGGACTAACAGTTACCAAAGGGAAAGGGATTGGGGAGGATGGGTGGGAAGGGAGGGATCAGGGGGAAAAAGGGTCATTACGATTAGCATGTATAATGGAGAGAGGGGGACACAGGGAAGGCAGTATAACACAGAGAAGACAAGCAGTAATTCTATAGCATCTTACTATGCTGATGGAAAGTGACTGTAAAGGGGTATGTGGTGGGGACTTGATAATAGGGGGAGTCTAGTAACCATAATGTTCATGTAATTGTACATTAATGATAGCAAAATAAAAATAAAAATAACAACAACAAAAAAGAAACCTGGAGCACAAGTAATAGAGGACACTATACATACAGTTCCTGCACCTTTATCTTTTCATGTATTTTTGAGATGATTCACATCAGTGCCTATTAAACTACCTTATTCTTTTTAATAGTTTCATAGTATTTCAACTTATGGAAATATTGTTAGCTATTCAACCAGCCCCCTGAAAAGGTACAGTTACATTATTTCCAAGCTTCTGCTATTTAAATAATGCTACAATTAACACCCTTTTATATGACTTTGATTATACGTGTAGCATTAAGTCCTAAAAGTAAGCCTGCTGAATCAAGGGGCAGGTGCATCTCTAATGTTGGTAATTACCATCACACTGCCCTCTAGAAAGCTATACCAACTGACACTTTCACTAGCAACACATGAAAAGGCTGTTTTTGCAAATACTTTTACAGTTTCTATTTTACATTTAAATCTTTAGTTCACTTGGAATTATGTTTCTTGAGTATTTGGAAAGCTGCTCAAACTCACTCAGAAGAGACACAAATACTGTTAATCACATGTAAAACTGGTAAAACCCACAGCTATGACAACCTATTCCGTTGTTGAGACTGTGGAGAAACGGGCCCTCTTATTCACTGCTGGTGAGAATGCTCAATGATACATACGCTAAGGAGAGGGAAATCTAACAATATCAAGCAAAACTGCACGTGCATGTAACCTTTGACTTGTGTCTTGTAGGAACTTATCCCAGAAATATAATGACCAAAGTGTGAAGTGGCATATGAACTAAAGTATTATTTGTGGCACCATGTGTAATAGCAGAACCAACCCAATGTTTAACAATAGACAATTGGAGTAACTATGCAGTTGTAAAAAAAGAAAATGAATTTATATATACTGCTACTATCTCTAGTATATAGTAAGTGTAAAAAGGCTCAAACCTGTATATACTACCATCTGAAATTTTAGAAGGTGGCAGTTCATAGACAGACACTGATTTGAAAACAGTTTTGAAAAAAAGAAGCAATGGAAAGGATAATCGACATCATAAAAATAGAGAGAAAGGGACTAACATGCAGTGGGGATGGAAACTGGACTTGTCTGAGTGTATCCTGTTTTATTGTATGGTCTTTGGAACAATTTAGGTATTTTATTTTACATAATTAAAAACAAACTCTATCAGAAACATAGAGAAGGATTAAAGATAGTGGCGTGAGAGGAGAGACAGAGGCTTCCTCCTATAACTGCATATAATACGAAAATATAACTAATACAACTACTCTTGAAAGAGCAACAGGAAAGAGGACTGCACCAAACTGCATACACCTGGAGCCAAGAGCAGACCTCCTGGAACAGGGTAACGTACTAAAGCGGTAGCCCTGCAGGACCCAAGCCCTTCCATCACCCCAGCTCACTGGTGGGAGGAAGGGGAATGGAGCCGGGAGGGAGTGGAGAACTGGGACTGTTGAATACTTAACTCCGGAGATCTGCTTTGGGAGCACAAACCTACATTTCATGGTGCCTGCATGATACTCTCATAATAAGGGGGTTGGAAAGCTAAGACAGGCAGAATTCCTGGAGACACTAAGATTCCAGCTGCCTGTGGAAAGCAGGGATCCATATCCAGCTGCTCTGGGACAAAAGAAAGGTGGGCAGTCTGAGAGACTTCCTAACAAAGAAGCCCTTAGGCAAGAGAGCTGCTAAAGGGGCAAGGAAAGGTAGACAAAATTTCCTGGGGGCACTCTGCCTAACAGGTTGGGAGCTTTCACGATCTTCAGGTGGTCCAGCTCCCTGGCAGCCTACACAGCTCCAAAAACCCCTTCCATGATAGGCAGCCTTCTGTGCCTTTCATCTGGCCAGCCCCACGGGGCTTGCAAACCGGGAAAGGCAGTGGAGGCAGGCATAGTAGCCAGGAAGCAGGAAACAGCTCTTTCCTCCCCCCAGGCACCAATACCACTACCCTGAAACCTCCAACATTGCTTCAGGGTCTGAGCAGATCCAGAGAGTAGAGCTGGGCACTAGAGGGTGCCATACACAAATATGAAACGCCAAAAAAACCGTGTCCAGAGGAAAATTGTTAATACAACTCCTGAGAAAGATTTAAATGATATCGACCTCATGCCTCTCCCTAAAGGGCGTTCAAAATGAAAATCATTAACATGCTCATGGAGGTACGGAATGATATTCAAGAACTCAGGAATAAACTCCAGTCGGAGATCCAATCATTAAAGAGCACAATGGAGGGTATTAGAAGCAGATTGGATATGGTGGAGGAGACAATAAATGAAATAGAAACTAGAGAAGAGGAATATAAAGAAGCTGAGGCACAGAGAGAAAAAAGAATCTCTAAGAATGAAAGAATATTGAGAGAAATGTGTGACCAATCCAAACGTAACAATATTCGCATTATAGGGGTACCAGAAGAAGAAGAGAGAGAAAAAGGGATAGAAAGTGTCTTTGAGGAGGTAATTGCTGAAAACTTCCCCAATCTGGGGAAGGAGATAGTCTCTCAGGCCATGGAGGTGTGCAGATCTCCCAACACAAGGGACCCAAGGAGTACAACACCAAGACACAAAGTAAATAAAATGTCAAAGATCAAGGATAAGGACACACTATTAAAAGCAGCCAGAGGGAGAAATAAGATCACATACAAAGAAAAGCCCATCAGGCTATCATCAGACTTCTCAGCAGAAACCTTTACAGGCCAGAAGGGAGTGGCATGATGTATTTAATGCAAGGAAGCAGAAGGGCCTTGAACCAAGATTACTTTATTTGGCAAGGTTATCATTTAAATTTGAAGGAGGGATTAAACAATTCCCAGATACGCAAAAGCTGAGAGAATTTACCTCCCACAAACAATCTCTACAGTGTATTTTGGAGGGACTGCTATAGATGGCAGTGTTCCTACGGTTTACTAGCCGTCACCAGAGGTAGTAAAACCACAGTAAAGAAAGTAGAACAGCTAATTACTAAACAAATGCAAAATTAAATAAATTATCCCCAAAGTCATTAAGGGATAGACAAACAGTACAGAATATGATACCTAATATATAAAGAATGAAGGAGGAAGAAAAAGGAGGAAAAAAAAAAAAAGGAACCTTTAGATTGTGTTTGTAATAGCATATTAAGTGAATTAAGTTAGACTCTTAGATAGTAAGGAAGTTAACCTTGAACATTTGGTAACCACGAATCTGAAGCCTGCAATGCCAATAAGTACATACCTATCCATAATCACCCTAAATGTAAATGGACTGAATGCACCAATAAAAGGACACAGAGTCACTGAATGGATAAAAAAACAAGACCCATCTATATACTGCCTACAAGAGACTCACTTTAAACCCAAAGACATACACAGACTAAAAGTGAAGGGATGGAAAAAGACATTTCATGCAACTAATAGGGAGAAAAAAGCAGCAGTTGCAGTACTTGTATCAGACAAAATAGACTTCAAAACAAACAAAGTCACAAGAAACAAAGAAGGACATTACATAATGATAAAAGGGTCAATCCAACAAGAAGATATAACCATTATAAATATCTGTGCGCCCAACACAGGAACACCTACATATGTGAAACAAATACTAACAGAATTAAAGTGGGAAATAGAATGCAATGCATTCATTCTAGGAGACTTCAACACACCACTCACTCTGAAGGACAGATCAACCAGACAGAAAATAAGTAAGGAGACAGAGGGACTGAACAACACATTAGAACAGATGGACCTAACAGACATCTACAGAAGTCTACACCCAAAAGCAGCAGAATACACATTCTTCTCAAGTGCACATGGAACAATTTCAAGAATAGATCATATCCTAGGCCACAAAAAGAGCCTCGGTAAATTCAAAAAGACTGAAATTGTACCAACGAGTTTCTCAGACCCCAAAGATATGAAACTAGAAATTAATTGTGCAAAGAAAATGAAAAATCCCACAAACACATGGAGGCTTCACAACATGCTCCTAAATAATCAATGGATCAATGACCAAATAAAAACAGAGATCAAGCAATATATGGAGACAAATGACAACAATAATTCAACACCGCAAAATTTATGGGATGCAGCAAAGGCCATGTTAAGAGGAAAGTATATTGCAATACAGGCCTACCTCAGGAAAGAAGAACAATCCCATATTAGCAGTCTAAACTCACAATTAACGGAACTAGAAAAAGAAGAACAAATGAGACCCAAAGTCAGTAGAAGGAGGGACATAATAAAGACGAGTGCATAAATAAATAAAATTGAGAAGAATAAAACAATAGAAAGGATCAATGAAAGCAAGAGCTGGTTCTTCAAGAAAATAAGATAGATAAAGCCCGAGAAAGACTTATCAAGAAAAAAAAGAGAGTCTAGTCACATAAACAGAATCAGAAATGAGAAAGGAAAAATCACTACAGACACCACAGAAATACTAAGAATTATGAGAGAATACTATGAAAAATTGTATGCTAACAAACTGGGTAACCTAGAAGAAATGGACAACTTCCTAGAAAAATACAACCTTCCAAGGCTGACCCAGAAAGAAACAGAAAATCTGAACAGACCAATTACCAGCAACGAAATTGAACTGGTAATCAAAAACCTACCTAAGAACAAAACTCCTGGACCAGATGGCTTCACCGCTGAATTTTATCAAACATTTAGTGAAGACCTAATACCCATCCTCCTTAAAGTTTTCCAAGAAATAGAAGAACAGGGAATACTTCCAAACCCATTCTATGAGGCCAGCGTCACTCTAATACCAAAACCGCGCAGACACCACAAAAAAAGAAAACTACAGACCAATATCCCTGATGAACATAGATGCAAAAATACTCAACAAAATATTAGCAAACCGAATTCAAAAACACATCAAGAGGATCATACACCATGATCAAGTAGGATTTATTCCAGGGATGCAAGGATGGTACAACATTCGAAAATCCATCAACATCATCCACCACATCAACAAAAAGAAGGACAAAAACCACACGATCATCTCCATAGATGCTGAAAAACCATTTGACAAAATTCAACACCGATTCATGATAAAAACTCGCAAGAAAATCGGTATAGAGGTCAAGTGCCTCAACATAATAAAGGCTATATATGACAAACCCACAGCCAACATTATACTTAACAGTGAGAAGCTGAAAGCTTTTCCTTCAAGATCGGGAACAAGACAAGGATGCCCACTCCCCCCACTTCTATTCAACATAGTACTGGAGGTCCTAGACACAGCAATCAGACAACACAAAGAAATAAAAGGCATCCAGATCGCCAAGGAAGAAGTTAAACTGTCCCTGTTCGCAGATGACATATTACACAAAAAAAACCCTAAAGAATCCACTCCAAAACTACTAGATCTAATATCTGAATTCAGCAAAGTTGCGGCATACAAAATTAACTCGCAGAAATCTGTGGTATTCCTATACACTAACAATGACCCAGCAGAGAGAGAAATCAGGAAAACAATTCCATTCACGGTTACTTCAAAAGAATAAAATACCTAGGAATAAACCTAACCAAGGAAGTGAAAGACCTATACTCTGGAAACTACAAGACACTCATGAGAGAAATTAAAGAAGATACCAATAAATGGAAACACATCCCATGCTCATGGATAGGAAGAATTAATATTGTCAAAATAGCCATCCTGCCTACAGGTAGCCATCCAATCTACAGATTCAATGCAATTCCTATCAAAATACCAATAGCATTTTTCAATGAACTACAGAAAATCATTCTAAAATTCATATGGAATCACAAAAGACCCCGAATAGCCAAAGCAATCCTGAGAAGGAAGAATAAAGCTGGGGGGATTATGCTCCCCAACTTCAAGCTCTACTACAAAGCCACAGTACTCAAGATAATTTGGTACTGGCACAAGAACAGACCCATAGACCAACGGAACAGACTAGAGAGCCCTGATATAAACCCAACCATATATGGTCAATTAATATATGATAAAGGAGCCATGGACAAATAATGGGAAAATGACAGCCTCTTCAACAGCTGGTGTTGGCAAAACTGGACAGCTACATGCAAGAGAATGAAACTGGATTATTGTTTAACCTCATACACAAAAGTAAACTCGAAATGGATCAAGGACCTGAATGTAAGTCATGAAACCATAAAACTCTTAGAAGACAACATAGGCAAAAATCTCCTGAATATAAGCATGAGCGACTTCTTCCTGAATGCATCTCCTCGAGCAAGGGAAACAAAAGCAAAAATGAACTCATGGGACTACATCAAACTAAAAAGTTTCTGTACAGCAAAGGACACCATCAACAGAGCAAAAAGGTATCCTACAGGATGGGAGAATATATTCATAAATGACATATCTGATAAGGGGTTGACATCCAAATTATATAAAGAGTTGATGCACCTCAACACACAAAAAGCAAATAAGTCAATTAAAAAATGGGCAGAGGGTCTGAACAGATACTGCTCCAAAGAAGAAATTCAGATGGCCAACAGGCACATGAAAAGATGCTCCACATTGCTACCCATCAGAGAAATGCAAATTAATACCACAATGAGGTATCACCTCACACCAGTAAGAATGGCCACCATCCAAAAAACAAACAATAACAAATGTTGGCGAGGATGTGGAGAAAGGGGAACCCTCCTACACTGCTGGTGGGAATGTAAATTAGTTCAACCATTGCCATTGTGGAAAGCAGTATGGAGGTTCCTCAAAAAACTCAGAATAGAAATCCATTTTACCCAGGAATTCCACTCCTAGGAATTTACCCTAAGAATGCAGCAGCCCAGTTTGAAAAAGACAGATGCACCCCTATGTTGATCGCAGCACTATTTACAATAGCCAAGAAATGGAAACAACCGAAGTGTCCATCACTAGATGAATGGATAAAAAAAGATATGGTACATATACACAATGGAATATTATTCAGCCATAAGAAGAAAACAAATCCTACCATTTGAAACAACATTGATGGAGCTGGAGGGTATTATGCTCAGTGAAATAAGCCAGGCAGAGAAAGACAAGTATCACATGATTTCACTCATCTGTGGAGTACAAGAACAAAGCAAAAACTGACGGAACAAAAGAGCAGCAAACTCACAGAACCCAAGAATGGACTAACAGTTACCAAAAGTAAAGGAACCGGGGAAGATGGGTGGGAAGGGAGGGATCAGGGGGAAAAAGGGGTATTACGATTAGCATGTATAATGTAGGGGGGGGGGACACAGGGAAGGCAGTATAACACAGAGAAGACAAATAGTGATTCTATAGCATCTTTCTACACTGATGGAAAGTGACTGTAAGGGGGTATGTAGTGGGGACTTGATAAGAGCAGAAGTCAGGTAACCGTAATATTGCTCATGTAACTGTGCATTAATAATAGCAAAATAAAATTTTCAAAAATTGTAAGAATGGGCCATGACTATGTATCTTACAGGTCTGTGGTCATCACTGATTGAGGAAATTATGTAAAGTGCTCAGCAGAGGGCCTGGTGCAAAATAGACTCTGTACTATTATACTCTGCATTGCCATAACTGCATGGCTGGGGCCTTCATCTCCTATGTTTGTCATTAATCATTAACGTGTCATTTATATTACTCTAAGAGCCTTCTGTCTGGATGAAAACTTGTGCCAAATTATTTCTTCTCTCAAAAACCTCCTCCACACGTGTTACTTTTTTTCAAGCTCCTATATCTTGGGTGTCCACTTAGAAGCACTGTAATGGGTGCTTTTCAAACATTACCTTCAATCTTTACAACAGTCCTTAGAGATGAGAAAAAGAGAGTTTAAGTCATCTACCTGCCCAAGAGTCTACAGCTACTGAGTGTCAAAACCAAGATTGGTACCCAAGTCATTCTGGTAGCAAAACTGGATCTGTTCTCCAGTCTACACTACACCATTTCTAAAAAGAATTATAACCACTTATTTTTAAAAACTTTCATTAATTCCCAGTGCCTATAGGATGAATTTATGACCCAATTCAATCCAGACTCAATCCACCTTTTTAATCAAATTAATACCATTTTTTGAATTATTCATCCTTTGTCCATTTACCTATAATAATGGCTCTGTCCTGTATCAGGTTTCCACATAGGCATTCTGGGCTTTCTAGTTTGTTCCACTGGTCTATAGCAATCATTCAAGGGTTGGTATCTGCTGTTAGCTTAGAGGTGATCTCAGCATCTGACAGAAGGAGGCTAGCAAATACTGCATAATCAACTAATAAATGCAAAGAACCCACTTCTTCCACACCACCAGGTGCATGTACCTGAGAGATCCCTCCAGTGGAACTGTAGGAACTGGTAATGGCATTGCGGCTGGACATAGGGATGCCACATGTGTACCTGCTTGTCAAGGAGCTCACAGAAGAGGTGCGGGATCTCTTATTCAAGTGGCCATCTGAGCTCTGGGAATTGAGGCCTCTCTTCAGAGACCCAGGCCTAAAAGGGAAATAAAAGAGAAAAATACACATGTGCTACTGAAAGGCAACAACATTGTTTTCAGGTTTCATCCATGGTCACAAAATCGTTGCAACGTAATGAAAAAGGATAATGATAATTTTACTGTAAATTCAGCTAAATATATCTTACGAAGTCAGAAAGGGAAAGCTGACTATTTTAAAAATTAAACGTATTATTCTACTTACATATACTCTATGAAACGCACACAAATCTGTAGTGACAGAAAGGAGATCAATAGATGTCTGGCAACAGAGGCAGGATGAGAAGGACGTTTTAAGGCTTTAACAAGGGGCATGGGGAAACTTCTGGCAGTAATGGTGATGGTCATTATCTTGACTGTGGTGATGATTTCATGGGCGTGAAATTTAGACAAAATAGTTATTGTGGCAAATTACTCAAAATGTTCCTCTCTGATTTCAAAGAGGAAAATTTATAGGACAATAATTTTGATAAGGATACATGTCACAATTTATCAAATTGTACACATTAAAGAGGCACAGTTTGGATTAAAGATGGCAGCGTGAGAGGTGAGACACAGGCTTCCACCTAAAACCGCATATAATATGAAAATATAATTAATACAACTAATCCTGAAAGACCAACAGGAAAGAGGATTGCGCCAGACTGCATACACCTGGAGAAAAAAGCAGACCTCACAGAACAGGGTAATGTACCAAAGCTGTAGCCCAGCGGGACTCCAGCCCTTCCCCCACCCCAGCTCACCTGTGGGAAGAAGAGAAACCGAGCAGGGAGGGAGTGGAGGCCTAGTACTGCTGAATACCTAACTCCGGAGATCTGCTCTGGGAGCACAAACCTACAGTTCATGGTGCTTGCATGATACTCTTGTGATTATGGGGTTGGAAAGCTAAGACAGGCAGAATTCCTGAAGACACTGAGATTCCAGCCACTTGTGGAAAGCAGGGATTCGTATCCGGCTGCTCTGGGACAAAAGAAAGGTGGGCAGTCTGAGAGATTTCCTAATAAGGAAGCCTTTAGCAAGAGGGCTGGTAAAAGGGCAAGGACTGCACAGAGCTTACTACTTAGGAGAGAGGACAGGGAGACAAAATTGCCCGGGTGCACTCTGCCCAGCAGGTTGGGAGCTTTGCCATTTAGACTCTCATATTTAAGGAGGAAGAAGAAATTTTCCTCCTTAGACAATCTTCAGGTGCTCCAGCTCCCTGGCTGGCTACACAGCTCCAAGTACCCCCTCCGTGTTACGCAGCCCACTGTGCCTTTCTTCCGGACAGCCCCACCAGGCTTGCAAACCGGCAAACCCTACCCTGGCATTAGCCCAGCCAGAGGGAAGATCTGTCTACAGCAACCACAAATGCAAAGTATACAGGCTTATACCTGTGTGCTCAGCCCACTGGTTCAGGCAGTGGAGACAGGCATAGCAGCCAGGTAGCAGGAAATAGCTCTTTCCTCCCCCAAGGCAGCAATACCACTCTCCTGTGACCCCCGACATTGCTTCAGGAGCTGAGCAGCTCCAGGGAGTAGAGCTTCTGGGCACTAGAGGGCACCATATACAACATGAAAAGCCAAAGGAATCTGGTTCAGCGTAAAATTATCAATACCACTCCTGAGAAAGATTTAAATGTCATCGACCTCATGACTCTTCCTGAAAGGGAGTTCAAAATAAAAATCACTAACATGCTCATGGAGGTACGTAAAGATATTCAAGAACTCAGGAATGAATTCCAGTCGGACATCCAATCGTTGAAGAGCACAATGGAGGGTATTAAAAGCAGATTGGATACGGTGGAGGAGACGATAAATGAAATAGAAACTAGAGAAGAGGAATACAAAGAAGCTGAGGCACAGATATCTGTAAGAATGAAAGAATATTGAAAGAACTGTGTGACCAATCCAAACACAACAATATTCACATTATAGGGGTACCAGGAGAAGAAGAAGAGAGAAAAAGGGACAGAAAATGTCTTTGAGGAGGTGATAGCTGAAAAATTACCCAATCTGGGGAAGGAGATAGTCTCTCAGGCCATGGGGATGCGCAGATCTCCCAACACAAGGGACCCAAGGAAGACAACACAAGACATATAGTAATTAAAACGGCAAAGATCAAGGATAAGGACAGACTATAAAAAGCAGCCAGAGGGAGAAATAAGATCACATACAAAGGAAAGCCCATCAGGCTATCATCAGACTTCTCAACAGAAGCCTTACAGGCCAGAAGGAAGTTGCATGATGTATTTAAGGCAAGGAGGTAGAAGGGCCTGGAACCAAGAATACTTTATCCCTCAAGATAATCATTTAAATTTGAAGGAGGTATTAAACAATTTCCAGATAAGCGAAAGCTGAGAGAATTTACCTCCCACAAACCATCTCCACAGTGTATTTTGGAGGGACTGCTGAAGATGGAAGTGTTCCTCAGGTTTAATAGCTGTCACCAGAGGTAGTAAAACCACAGTAAAGAAAGTAGAACAGCTAATTACTAAGCAAATACAAAAATTAAAATAAATATCTCCAAAGTCAATCAAGGGATAGACAAAGAGTACAGAATATGATACCTAATATATAAAGAATGGAGAAGGAAGAAAAAAACCAAGAACCTTTAGATTGTGTTTGTAATAGCATATTAAGTGAGGTAAGTTAGACTCTTAGATAGTAAGGAAGTTAACCTTGAACCTTTGGTAACCACGAATCTAAAGCCTACATTGCCAATAAGTACATACCTATCCATAATCACCCTAAATGTAAATGGACTGAATGCACCAATAAAAGACACAGAGTCACTGAATGGAAAAAAAACAAGACCCATCTATATGCTGCCTACAAGAGACTCACTTGAAACCCAAAGACATACACAGACTAAAAGTGAAGGGATGGAAAAAGATATTTCACGCAACTAATAGGGAGAAAAAGCAGCAGTTGCAGTACTTGTATCAGACAAAATAGACTTCAAAACAAAGAAAGTCACAAGAAACAAAGAAGGACATTACATAATGATAAAAGGGTCAATCCAACAGGAAGACATAACCATTATAAATATCTGTGCGCCCAACACAGGAGCACCTACATATGTGAAACAAATACTAACAGAATTAAAGTGAGAAATAGAATGCAATGCATTCATTCTAGGAGACTTCAACGCTCCACTTACTATGAAGGACAGATCAACTGGACAGAAAATAAGTAAGGAGACAGAGGCACTGAACAACACAACAGAACACATGGACCTAACAGATATCTACAGATGTCTACACCCAAAAGAAGCAAAATACACATTCTTCTCAAGGGCACATGGAACATTTTCAAGAATAGATCATATACTAGGCCACAAAAAGAGTCTTGGTAAATTCAAAAAGATTGAAATTGTACCAACCAGCTTCTCAGACCACAAAGGTATGAAACTAGATAGAATTATGCAAAGAAAATGAAAAATCCCACAAACACATGGATGCTTCACAATATGCTCCTAAATAACCAATGGATCAATGACCAAATAAAAACAGAGATCAAGCAATATATGGAGACAAATGAAAACAATAATTCAACACTGCAAAATCTGTGGTATGCAGCGAAGGCCATGCTAAGAGGAAAGTATATTGCAATACAGGCCTACCTCAGGAAAGAAGAACAATCCCATATGAGCAGTCTAAACTCACAATTAACAAAACTAGAAAAAGAAGAACAAATGAGGCTCCAAGTCAGTAGAAGGAGGGACAAAATAAAGATTAGAGCATAAATAAATAAAATCGAGAATAAAACAATACAAAGAATCAATGAAAGCAGAAGCTGGTTCTTTGAGAAAATAAACAAAATAGATAAACCCCTAGCCAGACTTATCAAGAAAAAAAGAGTCTACTCACATAAACAGAATCAGAAATGAGAAAGAAAAAATGAGTATGTACACCACAGCAATACAAAGAATTATGAGAGAATACTATGAAAAATAATATGCTAACAAACTGAATAACCTACAAGAAATGGACAACTTTCTAGACAAACACAACCTTCCAAGGCTGACCCAGAAAGAAACAGAAAATCTGAACAGACCAATTATCAGCAATGAAATTGAACTGGTAATCAAAAACCTACCTAAGAACAAAATGCCTGGCCCAGATGGCTTCACTGCTGAATTTTATCAAACATTTAGTGAAGACATAATACCCATCCTCCTTAAAGTTTTCCAAAGAGTAGAAGAGAAGGGAATACTTCCAAACTCTTTTTATGAGGCCAGCATCACTCTAATACCAAAACCAGGCAAAGACACCACAGAAAAGAAAATTACAGACCTATATCCTTGATGAACATAGATGCAAAAATACTCAACAAAATATTAGCAAACCAAATTCAAAAATACGTCAAAAGGATCATACATCATGATCAAGTAGGATTTATTCCAGGGACGCAAGGATGGTACAACATTCGAAAATCCATCAATATCATCCACCACATCAACAAAAAGAAGGACAAAAACCACATGATCATCTCCATAGATGCTGAAAAAGCATTTGACAAAATTCATCATCCATTCATGATAAAAACTCTCAACAAAATGGGTATAGAGGGCAAGTACCTCAACGTAATAAAGGCCATATGTGACAAACCCACAGCCAACATTATATTTAACAGCAAGAAGCTAAAAGCTTTTCCTTTAAGATCGGGAACAAGACAAGGATGCCCACTCTCCCCACTTCTACTCAACATAGTACTGGAGGTCCTAGCCATGGCAATCAGCCAACACAAAGAAATAAAAGGCATCCAGATTGCCAAGGAAGAAGTTGAACTGTCCCTGTTTGCAGATGACATGATATTGTACATGAAAAACCCTAAAGAACCCACTACAAAACTAGTAGATTGAATATCTCAATTCAGCAAAGGTGCAGGAAACAAAATTAAAACGCAGAAATCTGTGGTATTCCTATATATTAGCAATGACCTAGCAGAGAGAGAAATCAGAAAAACAATTCCATTCACAGTTGTATCAAAAAGAACAAAATACCTAGGAATAAACCTAACCAAGGAACTGAAAGACTTACACTCTGAAAACTACAAGACACTCATGAGAGAAATTAAAGAAGATACCAATAAATGGAAACACATCCCATGCTCATGGATAGGAAGAATTAATATTGTCAAAATGGCCATCCAGCCTAAAGCAATCTACAGATTCAATGTAATTCCTATCAAAATACCAATGGCATTCTTCAATGAACTAGAGAAAATCATTCTAAAATTCATACGGAACCAAAAAAGACCCCGAATAGCCAAAGCAATCCTGAGAAGGAAGAATAAAGCAGGGGGAATTATGCTCCCCAACTTCAAGCTCTACTACAAAGCCACAGTAATCAAGAGAATTTGGTACTGGCACAAGAACAGACCCATAGACCAAAGGAACAGTCTAGAGAGCCCCGATATAAACCAAACCACATATGGTCAAGTAATATATGATAAAGGAGCCATGGACATACAATGGGGAAATGACAGCCTCTTCAACAGCTGGTGTTGGCAAAACTGGACAGCTACATGCAAGAGACTGAAACTAGATTATTGTTTAACCTCATACACAAAAATAAACTTGAAATGGATCAAGGATCTGAATGTAAGTCATGAAACCATAAAACTCTTAGAAGACAACATAGGCAAAAATCTGAATATAAGCATGAGCGACTTCTTCCTGAACGCACCTACTCGAGCAAGGGAAACAAAAGCAAAAAGGAACTCATGGGACCACATCAAACTAAAAAGTTTCTGTACAGCAAAGGACACCATCAACAGAACAAAAAGGTATCCTACAGGATGGGAGAATATATTTGTAAATGACATATCCGACAAGGGGTTTACATCCAAAATATATAAAGAACTTACACACCTCAACACCCAAAAAGCAAATAACCCGATTAAAAAATGGGCAGAGGATATGATGAGACAATTCTCCAAAGAAGAAATTCAGATGGCTGACACATGAAAGATGTTCCACATCACTAATCATCAGGGAAATGCAAATTAAAACCACAATGAAATATCACCTCACATCAGGAAGGATGGCCAGCATCCAAAAGACTTAGAACTACAAATGCTGGTGAGGATGCAGAGAAAGGGGAACCTTCTACATTGCCGGTGGGAATGTAAGCTAGTTCAACCATTGTGGAAAGCAATATGGAGGTTCCTCAAAAAACTAAAAATACAAATACCATTTGACCCTGGAATCCCACTCCTTGGAATTTACCCAAAGAATACAACTTCTCAGATTCAGAAAGACTATGCACCTCTATGTTTACTACAGCACTTTTTACAATAGCCACGATATGGAGGCAACCTAAGTGCAATCAGTAGATGAATGGATAAAGAAGATGTAGTACATATACACAATGGAATACTATTCAGACATAAGAAAGAAACAAACCCTACCATTTGCAACAACATGGATGGAGCTGGAGGATATTATGCTCAGTGAAATAAGCCATGTGGAGAAAGACAAGTGCCAAATGATTTCCGTCATTTATGCACTCTAACAACAAAGCAAAACTGAAGGAACAAAATAGCAGCAGACTCAGAGACTCCAGGAAGGAACTAGTGGTTACCAAAGAGGAGGGGTGTGGGAGGGTGGGTGGGGAGGGTGGGATAAGGGGATTGAGGGGTATTTTATTTACTACACATGGTGTGGGAATCATGGGGAAAACAGTGTAGCACAGAGAAGGCAAATAGTGAATCTTTGGCATCTTAATACACTGATGGACAGTGACTGCATTGGGGTATGGGTGGGGACTTGATAATATAGGTAAATGTAGTGACCACATTGTTTTTCCATTTTAAACCTTCATAAGAGTGTATATCAGTAATACCTTAAGTAAAAAATATATAATAAAATAAGTAAAATAAAATAAAGAGGCACAGTTTATTTATGTCCATTATACCTCAATAAAGCTGTTAAAAAGAATTTGGGAGGAACCACTTTTTCTGATTCAAACTGAAGCAGAAATTCCCTAAACATCTTCCCTGTGAAATGGTCATCCAACCTCTGTGACAGCGCAGACAGCTCACTATCTCCGGGCTGATGAATGTCAACCACAGACCAGTTTATTCCCACACTGGATGAAAACATACTTCCTCTTTCACTTACTTCACCTATGGATCCTACCTGGAGCCAAACCAAGCCAACTGTTCTCCTTTCCTGTGAGAGTCTTTCAGTTTTCTGCAGACCTTTATCCTTCCCTCCCTCATTTCCTTACGCCCCTGAGGTTTTTCTCCTCTGGCCTAGTACTTATGTACCTTTAGAACCCCTCACCCACCACCACCACCCTGTGACACCTTGAGTTGCTTCACTCGCAGTGAATTTCAGTTGGTGTCTACCTCCTCTCGCAGGGCAGCACAGCCGACCAACAGCCCTCCGCGGACAGCAAGACTCAGGCCTTCAGGATGACCACTCACCTGCCTCCCCCTAGTCTCTGTTCCTCTATCAGCACAGAGTGGGAGCATGTTAAGTTTTTTGGGCAGCCATGTCATAGTGCTGACCCACATTAAAATGTAAGTTACCCCAAGTCTTTTCACACACATTTCCAGCCTCTTTCCCTCCCAGCCAATTCTTCCTCAAATATAATTAAGCTCAAATGCAGAAATCTAATATTTTTCTTAAATTTCATACTGTTGCATTTTACCCATTGCACAAACCTTGTGATCTTTTTGTTACATACTTGGTTATTCAATGCATCTACAAAGCCTCCTAGCCTTAGCATATTTTATGCATAGTAATGAAAAATAGTAAAAAGAATTAGACAAGAGTTATTGTGGCAAGTTACTCAAAATGTTCCTCTCTGATTTCAAAGAGGAAAATTTACAGGACAATAACTCTGATAATGACCTTTTTTCAAATAGGAAATCTCCCCCAGATGGATTCTCACTTACTTAGGCACAAAAGCAGCAGGGACTCCGTTGGCCACCACGGGCTCAAATGCTGAATGTCCACTCCCACTGCTATCATGGCGCCTGTGACAAATCACAAACCCTCAATTAGATGATAGGACTTTTTCTTTAAAGCATACACTCTCATATTCCTGGGATCTGATACTCTTTCTATGGAACACAGGTTCATGCTAGACAAGAAAAGGTTGCTTCAAATCTCAAAGATTCAGGAAGGTAAATTTATTCTAGGACTGTCCTAATCTAGTAAGAAAAGTATAAAAATGCTTCACGACCTTTTGAACTATTCAGGTGTACCGATTATTTGTGAACTTCTCACCAAAGCACTTCAATCACAAATTTAATATCCTACCATCCATAAATTAAAAACAAAAAAACACTTTAGCGACCCACATACACACATCCCCCAGTGCTCTCATTTAGTTCAGTCTGTAAGAGAAGAACTTCACATACCACACAGGAGGGCCTGTGCATGGGCACATAATCACTGCTTATTCCAATTATGGGAAAGATAATACAGAGCCCTCAGTTATAGGCTCACTGGGGTCTAGAAAAATTAGCAACCTGGAGAACATGAGAAACCTGCTTTGACCATAATAATAGTTATTTTCTCTCTGACCTCCACACACCATATCCCCCTACCACTCCTGCTTAGTTGACTGACATTAGCTCAGACTAATCAGTTGTAAATCATACCCCTAGTATTCATTACCTGATCTTCCAATGTTAGATGAACACACTTGCATTTATTAGTATTTACTTACCTAATATTGCTATCTACAGTATCAAAGATGACCAGCTGTGAACCTGCTGTATATGACCAACCTGGTCTAATTGATGAAGACAATGGCTCTATTTCTCAAATGTAGGGCCCATTGTCTCCTCAGAGCATGTTCCCTTGACCACATTATATACAGAACTCTCCCTCTCTCATTACCCTTTTATATCACTGCTTTTTAAGTCTTTATATACTTACAATCTATAATTACCTTGTTTCATTGATTACCCAAGTCCCATGAGACCTTTGTCTTGCTCACTGCTCTATCCACAGTACCTGGAGTAGGCTCTGGCACATGGTGGGTCTGGGAATTTGTTGACTTACAAGAAAATGAGTGGAATCCTTAACTGACTCCTTGGAAAGCCACAAGCAGTTCTGCAGCTTACTCAGCATCTTCAACTTCCTCTCTTCCCATTGAGGAAACAGACTGCTTACTCCAATTTCATTACATTTTCAAAAGCCAAATAATGAAACTGGTTTTACTCTCATTACTCATAAATCTACCATACTCCAGTCTTTACTGTTCTTTCCTAAGTATTTCCTTCAGCACAAATATGACACCCAAGCTGATGGTCACCCAAATAACTGACCACCACAAGGAGAAGACTTTCAGCATTTTCTCAAAATAACATTTAACACATTTATATCAAAAGTATAAAGCTAATGTAGCCAATAACTGTCAGCTTTTCTCTAGTACTTATGGAAAAGGTATATTACAAAATGCATGTAACTTGTGTCTAATGAAAGGCATAGCATTAAAGCTCTTGTTACCAAGCTCTTCCATGAAAGCAAAAGAAGGGAACCTACTGTTCACAAACAGGAGGTGGCCTCTCACTCTTTTTGGGAGTGATCTCTCTTTCAGCAACTCCCAGGAGCCATGTGGGAGGCACGTTTAGTACTCTGAGGCATGTTACCTTCTTTTATTTTCCTGACCCTCAGCAGATACTTGGTCTTCCTCCTCCTCCACTGTCCTTTTCTTCTTCTGTTTGAGCGCATTCAAAACTGTCTCCTTTGCACATGGGTCTGGGGCATTACTTGATGGTGAGGACAGTGTTGAGCTGGTGATTTGTGCTGCTCTGTAATAGAAAACAGGATTCTAGCATTAAGATATTCTGATTATCATGCTATACAGCATGGACTTAAACCACTGTAAATCAGAAGCTAACCAACAAGCAAAAGGATAATTTATACACTCATACATTACCCTTAGCTGTTAAAGCTACAGTCTAAGGCAAAACTCAAAAAATAAAAAACTGTTCAATAACTAGAACTTGAAATTTCTCCTTCATGTAAGCAGCTTCTTTCTTTCCTTTGAGTGACAGTTACTTAGTGTGGAAGAATAAAGTAGAAACACTGGGAGTCTTTTCCTCCAGCAATACTCACATTGGAGAGCGAGTCAGTTTGCTGTCAGGAGGAGCAATCCTCACTGTCGAAGGCCTGCACACCATTCTGGAATTACGAGGAGATAGCACAGGCTTTTTGTGACCACCATTCCAGCACACCGTGGGAAGCACCCCTACACGGAAATATTGGTCCTGCTGGATTGGATATCGTCTTCGAGGTGTTATGACAAACCGGTGTGGTGAAGTCCTACAGTCCCTGTGGACAATGGGAGACACATTATGGAATTAAAGCAGCTTAGAAGAATGACAGAAAATTTAAATTACTAAAGAACCATGTCGGTTCAGTTATTTTCCAGAGAGCTTAAGCCTCTAAGCAACACAAAACAGCATTTTTATGGCAACTTTCCCCCATTCCATCTAAGGGCAGAAAGTGGCAGCTACTTAACAGCTGTCCCTACAATGGATTCAACAACTTTGAGAGGGAAACTGAAAACCCGCCCACACAAGTAAAACTACAGTGAAAGAAAGTGTGCGTAAGGACGTGCAGGGAGAAATTTTACAAGAATCCTTCAATCTTTTATGCTAAGTCATCAGAAATATACACCCAGTCAAACGTTTTAAAAACCTGAATGTTCACCTTTTCAAATAAATGTACTTATCAAGGATCTAGTGTTGTCACTGAAGTTTTGAATTTTGTTGTATCACTCAGCTACTGGGACTAAAAAAAACAAGTCTTTTTAATCTAATCATCTTTATCAGTCAAGTTATATCCATCAAGGAGGTTTCCTGGGTACACCTCTTTGAGCTCAGCTGATAACAATTTATTGGTCCAAAGAAAAAAAAAGTAACAAAACCTATTATAGTACTATGCTTTAAAGACAGAAGATATGTTCACCTGAAGTAGGGATATTTTAAGTGATTTACCAAGTATTCTGCTAAACCCATACTGTATTAAAGTTCAGAGCTTTAAGAACTGAAAGAAGGGAACAGTTCTGGCAGCACATCTCACAGTAAAGGCTAAAGGGAGGCAGCACACGGTAGAGGAGTACCAAGGTGTTTAAAGAGGTCAAAACGACACAAAATCCACTTAGGGCTTAAGAAAATAAAAAGGATTTCAAAGTCAAGTCCTCGGTCTGGGGAAGGTCAGCGTATCTTACCAGCGGGAAGGCCTCCTAGAGGTTCGGATAAAAGGTGTGGGGACTGATGGGTGAATGTGAACGCGATGGGCCGAGTGGGCCGGCGGTGCGGGGCTTGAAGGTGGGCGTTGGACAGGCTTGCCCAGATAACTGCCCATGAGGAGCAGTTCAGCAGGGTCGGGTCCTTGGAGCAGCGTCCGCGGCTCGACAAGACTTCCGTTTACTACCGCCTTTGCCGGGGGCGAGGCAAGCCGTGTTCGCTGGCGGCGCGCGTTCCGAACGAGCGAGAAGGCGCGCGAATCTCGGGGCTCGCGGCTCAATCCCCACCAGGCCGCGGTAGCCCCTACAGCCAGCCAGGCCAGCGCGGCCGCCGCGGGCACCAGGTACAGCACGAGGCCCAGCACCGACAGGCCGAGGAGCGCCGCTGGGCCTCGGCCCCAGCCGTTCCTGACACTGGCTGACGGCCGCCGCCGGTCCCCTCCGCCAGCTGCCGGAGACATCGCGGCTCCGCGCCGCGGAGAGGAGTTAAATATCCCAGAGTGCACCGCGCCGCTCTCTCGTCACCGCGCGCGCGCCGGGTGCGTCATTGTGCGCGACTCAGACGCGTGTCCAGCCGCACAGCACCTGTGCAGAGGTGAGTCTGTGGAAGAAACGCAGTAAAAATAAAACTCCAGAAAGCGACTACTCACGTATCACTTCAGGCCAAGGTATTTTCTAGGGGACTATAAACTCCCGAAAAGAGATTATAAGTCACTTTTCGCAATTGCTACCAAAAGTTGTGAGTTCTTTTGAGTTACTCTTTTTATTGTCAAAGTATAAACTGCTAAAGGGGTTTACTCAGCAGAAGTGAAAGCAAAACCAACCCAAATCAACCACTGTTTTTTTAAATTTATTTTGGTATCATTAATCTACAATTACATGTGCAATATTATGGTTATTAAACTACCCCCTTCATCAGGTCCCCCCCACCAACCCCATTACACTCACTGTCCATCAGCGTAGTGAGATGCTATAGAATCACTACTTGTCTTCTCTGAGTTGTACAGCCCTCCCCGTGCCCCCCAACATTACATCTAATAATCGTAATGCCCCTTTTTCCCCTTTATCCCTCCCTTCCCACCCATTTTCCCCAGTCCCTTTCTCTTTGGTAACTATTAGTCTGTTCTTGGGTTCTGTGAGTCTGCTGCTGTTTTGTTCCTTCAGTTTTTTTGTTGTTCTTATACTCCACATATGAGTGAAATCATGTGATACTTGTCTTTTTCAGCTTGGCTTATTTCACTGAGCATAATACCCTCTAACTCCATCTATGTTGTTGCAAATGGTAGGATTTGTTTTCTTCTTATGGCTGAATAATATTCCATTGTGTATATGTACCACATCTTCTTTATCCATTCATCTACTGATGGACACTTAGGTTGCTTCCATTTCTTGGCTATTGTAAATAGTGCTTTGATAAACATAGGGGTGCATCTGTCTTTTTCAAACTGGGCTGCTGCATTCTTAGGGTAATTTCTAGGAGTGGAATTCCTGGGTCAAATGGTATTTCTATTTTGAGTTTTTTGAGGAACCTCCATACTGCTTTCCACAATGGTTGAATTAATTTGCATTCCCACCAGCAGTGTAGGAGGGTTCCCTTTTCTCCACATCCTCGCCAACATTTGTTGTTGTTTGTGTTTTGGATGTTGGCCATCCTCACTGGTGTGAGGTGATATCTCATTGTGGTTTTAATCTGCATTTCTCTGATGATTAGCGATGTGGAGCATCTTTTCATGTGCCTGTTGGCCATCTGAATTTCTTCTTAAGAGAAGTGTCTATTCATGTCCTCTGCCCATTTCTTAATTGGATTATTTGCTTTTTGTTTGTTAAGGTGCGTGAGTTCTTTATATAATTTGGATGTCAACCCCTTATCGGATATGTCATGTATGAATATATTCTCCCATACTGTAGGATGTCTTTGTGTTCTACTGATGGTGTCCTTTGCTGTACAGAAGCTTTTCAGCTTGATATAGTCCCACTTGTTCATTTTTGCTTTTGTTTCCCTTGCCCAGGGAGATATGTTCATGAAGAAGTCGTTCATGTTTATGTCCAAGAGATTTTTGCCTGTTTTTTTCTAAGAGCTTTATGGTTTCATGACTTACATTCAGGTCCTTGATCCATTTTGAGTTTACTTTTGTGTACGGGGTTAGACAGTAGTCCAGTTTCATTCTCTTACATGTAGCTGTCCAGTTTTGCCAACACCAGGTGCTGAAGAGGCCATCATCTCCGTATTGTATATCCAAGGCTCCTTTATCAAATATTGATTGACTATATGTTTGGGTTAATGTTTGGATTTTCTATTCTGTTCCACTGGTCTGTGGGTCTGTTTTTGTGCCAGTACCAAATTGTCTTGATTACTGTGGCTTTGTAGTAGAGCTTGAAGTCAGGGAGCGTAATTCCCCCTGTTTTATTCCTCCTCAGGATTGCTTTGGACCACTCTTGTTTGTTAATGTCGATCCAGTTCTAATAAACTCCCGATTAAAAAGTCTAATAGTCCAGTAAATTGCGGATCAAACCTGAGGCTGCACTATGTTTGAGTTTCTGCAGTTCAAATTGGTAAAGTGGGACAATTACCTACCAAATTTCATATTATGGTCCAGCTTTGAGGATATTTTATCAATTTACGTATGCTAAATTTGGTGGTGTCACTAAGTGGATTTGTGGCTATCTACAGCTGGGGAGTGAGCTGGAGGTGGGGGAAAGGAGAGTGGCTGATAAAAAGAAGAAAAATGTTTTAAAATTAGATTATGGTGATGCAGCATCCTGTGAATTGTATAGTATGTGAATTATATCTCAATAAAACTTTAAAAAACAAACTTGGTGACCTGCCAGTTCAGACTTTGGCCTAGTTTAGGGCATTCATTCGTTGATTTATTCACTCCATTGTGATGTGATACACTTTAAAGACATTAAAGGGGGAAAGATAGGGTCTGGTCTCCAGAAGCTCTCGGTTTAGTAGGGAAGAAAGATGTGTAAACAAAGTTACAATTCATTGTGGTAAGTGTGCTCATAGAGGCACAAAAAGAGAAGGAATGATAAAGGTAAAGATAGGCTGGGAGGTTGTACTTGAGCTGAGAGAACTGGCTAAGTAAATCAGATTCAAGGCAGATGAAGGGCACTATGCAGAAGCACAGAGCTGAAAAGGAGTATGTTACAGGAATCTCCAAATAATTCAGTGTGGCTGGAGAGTAGTAAAGGTGCTTTTGGAGCAACATGGAAAGATGACAAAAGCAAGCTGCTCTTCTCTCCAACCTGTTGCCAGGGCAAGTCTTTTTCTATCTGTTTGATAAAAAGAAAAGGGGATAGGCTGTGTTGCTTAAGAAAAAAATCTCAACAGTATCAGTGGAATAGTGGGAAAAAAGCCAAGCCACAGTGAATTAAATGGTAAATTGAGGCAGTGACTGCAGATTTCTCATTCAAGAAACTTGGATAATAAGGGAAGAAAAGATAGTATCATGCTCAACAAGGTTCCTTTAAATTGTCACACATTATTGGAGTACAGAGAAGGAGCTAGAAGTAAAGGCCATCAATGTACTGATGCTATGAGACTAAGTAATATTACATGAGAATTAATGTAGATAGGTCCAAGGCCTGAGCCCTGGGATACCCTAGTGTTTAGAGGTCAAATAAATGGACATTAAAAAACCACAGATCATTTAGTAAAATACACCTAAATATGATGATATTGAATTTTAACACCTTCTATGGGAAAAGGCAATGTAGGTAAGTGAAAAATAAGCCAAGACTGGGAGTCTCATATAACCAAAAAAGGATTTGTAACTAGAGTTTATAAGGAACTCCTAAGAGTCAATAACAAAAAGACTACCCAATTGTAAAAAAGGATGAGTGATAATAACAATGCAATCTATTGACTAGGAAACCCAAATAGTCAATAATAAATATACACATATGTACGTATATATATGTGTATGTATGTATTTATGTACATATATATGTTTAACCTCACTAGTAATTAGGAAAGGTTTACTGAGGTGACAAGATAACATTTTGCATTCATTTGTACAATGAGAAATATTTAATAGTTCAACAAGATCAAAGTTTGGCAAGGATGTAGAACAAATGTAATTTATATACTGTTTGTAGATATGTAAAACAGTATAATTTGGAGAGGAGTTTGGCAATATCTAGTAAGGTTGAAGACATATGTATGTAGTTTATAACCCTGCAATTCCATTTCTAAGAATAAAGATAGTCACTGTAGTATCATTTGTATTGCTGATAGTTTGAATACACCTGAGTGCCTAATGTCTACCAACACAAGAATGGATAAGTAGGTTATAATTCATATAATGTAATACTGTAAAAGCTGCTGAAAATTAACAACCTTTCCAGCCATGATGAAGTGATACCAGACTAGTCCCTCACTGTAAACAACTATAAAAAGGATGGAATTTATGAGGCAACTACCTGCAGGTTAAGGACAAGAAGTTTAAGGCTGATCCCTGAGAGGAAACTCATGAGGTGAGCCCTCCAAATTACCTAGTGCCTCTCTACCTGGGGATAGTTTCCCACTGTAGTGCAGAGTTAGTCCGAAAAGAGTAGGGAGATCTTTCTAGGCTGAGGAAACAGAGATCAGAATTTAAGACAGCTGAAATGGCTGAAAACCACCAGGCAGAGCCAGGGAAAGGAGGGCACCATGCAGATAAGGAGCTACAGAAGTCTGTGTGTGAGTCCCCTACAAATCTGTGGCTGAAGGCTGGTGTGATAGTTAATTTTATATCTCAAAAGTTGACTGGGCCATGGGGCACTCAGATATTTGATTAAACATTATTTTGAGGTGTGTCTATTATGAGAGTCTCTGGATGAGATTAACATTTAAATTGGTAGACTAGGTAAAAGACTGCCCTTTCCACAGTTGGGGGGCTCAACCAATCCATTGAAGGCCTGAATAGAACAAAAAAGCTTAGCAAGAATTCCCTCTCTCTGTCTGACTGTCTTTGAGTTGGCACATCCGTCTTCTGCTTTCAGATTTGGACTGGAACTCACACTATTGGCTCTTCTAATTCTTAGGGCTTTGGCCTAGGACTGGAACCATACCATCTGGTCTCCTGGGTCTCCAGCTTGCTGACTACAGATCTTGGGACTTTTCATCCTCCATAGTTGCATGAGCCAATTCCTAAATAAATATGTAGATTTGTGTGTGCATATATCTCCATCTTGTTGGCCCAGTTTCTCTGGAGAACCCTGAATAATACAGCTGGACTGTATATGTACAGCGTGAGACCATCTGAAGCTCACCAGAAAGCAGGTACTATATAGGGTTAAGACTTAGAAGAGAGGATACTAGAGTTAGAGCAGTTCTGGGATACTAGCATTGCCAGGGGAGTTCTGGCCCTGCCAAAGTGGAGAGATCTTGTATATGGATCTTTAATATCCTTGGCATCCAGCTAAAACAGCAGAAAGGTTACAACTTGGGGTAAGGACCATCGTCAAGAGTAAGACCTGTTGTTCTGCCCTAATAAAGTCTAAAATCAAACCATGACAAAATCCACAGAGTTTGGAGTTTGAGTATCACCAAGGTAGTAGGACTTGGGAAATACTTTAGGATCTCCACTGATTTGTAAAAACAAAATGAAACCAAGCCTAAATAAGTATAAGGTCATTAGCCAATAATTACACTGCCTGCTAAAACAAGGATCCATGTAATTCAAAAAGAGGTAACACCTTCCAGAGTATTGTGCAGAGTGCACAGTGAATATTCAATAAAAAGTCATTTAGACATACAAAGAAACAAGAAAATGTGATCCACCGTCAAGAAAAAAAACCATGTATGTACCCAAGATGGTCCAAATGTTAGACTAAGCCAGCCAAGATTTTAAAGGAGCTACTATAAATAAGTCCAAAGAAGTAAAGGAAAACATGGTCTTAACAAGTGAATAAAGAATCTGCAGAGAAATGGAAATTATAAGGAAGAAACAAACAAATAATAACTAAACTAGAAAACTAAAAATAATTGAAAAGATTCACTGGATAGGCTTAAACAGCAGATTGGAGACAGCAAAATAAAGTCAGAGAACTTAAAGACAAATCAGTAGAAATAATCTCATAATAAACAGACCCTCTGGGACATATGAAGCAATATCAAATAGTCTATACCATATGTGTAACTGGACTCTAACAAGGACAAGTGAGATTGGAACAGAAAGAAAAATTTTTTAAATAATGTCTCAATTTCCCAAATGTGAAAAGTTATGACTTAAAGATCCATGAAGCTAAGTAAACTACCAAGTGAATAAAAGAGTAACTAAAGTTTCTCATCAGAAATGAGGAAGGCTACAAGAGAGTTTCTTTCACATGCTAGGGGGGAAAGACCTTGTCACCCCAGAATTCTAAGTTCAGCAAAAAATTCTTCAAAATTTAGGGTAAAATAAAGACATTTCCTGATAAGTGAAATCCCAGAGAATTCATCACTGGCAAAACTGCACTAGAAGAAATGTTAAAGGTTTTTCTTTAAACCAAAGGGAGCTAAGACCAGATGGAAATCTGGAGCTACAGAAAGGAATGAAGACCATCATGGTAAATTTGTAAGTAAATATAAAAGACTATGTTTTTTCATGATTTAAGAGCTGTTTCAAAGAAAAATAATAGAGGTATTGTGAGGTAGGTATAACAAATATGAAAGGAAAAAAATGTAATAACCACCACTGAAAGCTGGGTTGTTGGGGAATAAGTGCAAAGTACACTATTGTGAGATCATTGCATGTGTTAACCAGGAGACATGAGTGGAAAGCAGGAAGTGGGACATTTGAGGTGATGTGAGAAGGCATATAGTAAGTGAAAGGAATAGGAAAGTGAAATGTGAAGTGTTGAATAATGACTATATCCTGGGTCGTAAAAGATTTAATGTAAAAGGATTGATATAAAGCAAAGTATGCTCTCTGAACATAACAGAATTAAACTAGAAATCAGTAACAGAAATGTAAAGAATCTTCAAACTGATAATTAAATAACACAATTCTAAATAATCCATGCATCAAATAGCAAGTCTCAAGGGACATTTTTTGAACTAAATAAAAATAAAACAACTTACCAAAATCTGTGGATGGGACTTCCGCTTCTGACCATGATGGAGTAAGAGGGACCCCAGATTTACCCTCTGACATAAAACAACAACAAAAGCCAGACAAAATACATGAAACAGTTTTCAAGATACTACACATTAGACAAAAAGGCAGTGATAACTTAGTCAGGAAACAATTAAGGGGAGCCCAAGAGTAATCACAGCTTACTGTCTTGATTTTCCAGGTAGTGGCACAGTAAGGCCAGGAACAGAGGAAGAGCCCAACAGACTCCTTGAATTAAGGAGATGGAGCTAAGAGTCTGGGGACACCAAAGAAGCTAAAATTTAAAAGACGGAATGCCAGAGAGGATAAGACGTGCAAAGAGATTCTAGAGGTCTACAGATGTTTCTCCTTGAGTATTCAGCACAGAACTCATTAATACATGTTTACAAGGAAACTACCCAAGTCCAAAGAGAAAACCATCCAAAAACACTAGAGGAAACAGGATCTGGTACTAACAAAGGGCCAGGAATAGTGTCTGTTTCCACCAGCCAGACTGGAAAAACTCATAATTCATAGGACATTGGGTGGAATATTCAGGAAGATGTTGCCTCAGTAATGGGAACTAATCAGTCTTAGGTAAGCACTGCTTTGAATCTACCAAATAGATCATAAAAGCAAAGGATCAAACTGTTTCCAAGGATCTTAACTGCATCCCAAAACAAAACTCAAGAAAATGTGTAGGAATAAAATATAACAGCACTCAACAAGGTGAAACCGCAGTGTCTGGCATCCAAACAAAGGTTGCCAGGCATACAAACAGGAAGGAAAAAACAACCCATCAGGAGAGAATAATCAAAACTGACATGTTAAAATTAGCAGAAAACAACATTCAAAGTTATTTTAACTATATTCCATATATTCAAAAGTTAAGTAGAGATAGGAAAAAATAATGCCAAACCTTTCCAAGCATAATGAAGAGTATAAACCCACATATCTGAAGCTCAATCCCAAGTATAAGACATACAAAACCATAACAAATCACATTACAATCAAACTTCAAAATCAGTGATACAGATAAAATCCTAAACACTGCTAGAGAAATGACTCATTATGTACAGGAGAACAGAAGATAAGGATGATATCAATGTCTTGTTGGAAACAAGTTGAGTAACAACTTTAAAGTGTTGAAAGAAAAAAAAACAGTAAATCTACAATTACAGATAACAAAAGCTAAAAGAATCACCATCACCAAACTAACTACAAGAAATGTTAAGGCAGAAAGAAAATGATTCCAGATGTAAATCTGGATCTACACAGAGAAATAAAGAGCACTGGGAACCTGGTCCCTGTAACAGACCATGACCAGAGTAACAGAGCAGACTTTATTTGCAAGTTATGGTATATATCTGCTTTAACCTATATGGGGGCTACCTGAAGGAATGACATAGGCATTCGTCTTTGTTTTGCTGAACTTGGAACTCTCGTGGGCTGGAAAAGCAGTGGGCATTGTTTGAAAACACTGCAAGGCAAGCAGACAACCTGGGGCAAAAGATTACAGTTGAGACACACAATAGACTGCTATGGACAGTGTGAACTGTGTTCCCTCAAATGTATAAAACCCCAACCCCCAATATAAATGTGTTTGGAGACAGGGACTTTAAAGAGGTAATTAAACTTAAAATGATCTCATATGGGTGAGATCCAATAGGACTGGAGTCCTTATAAGAGGTAGGGACACCAGGGACGCATATGTACAGAAAAGGCTATGTGAGGACACAGAAGAAGGTGGTCATCTGCAAGCTGAGAAGAGAGGACTCAGGAGAAACCAGTCCTACAAACATACTGATCTCAGACTTTCAGCATCTAATATTAATTTCCATTGTTTAAGCCACCCAGTCTGTAGTATTTTGTTACGGCAACCCTGTAATACACTACTAGAGACTGCCTAAAGTCTAGGAGGAAAAGCTGGGGAGATTTTCCTTAGGAGGGTATAAGAGAATTTAGAAGGCCACAGGCATATCCAGGGCAAGATGTATGCTCAGAAAATACCTGACAAGACCCTGAGCTTTCACCTTGTGGCTGCTAGGATTGGTACAGGCCTGGCTAAGTGTTGAAGAAAAGCTGCAGCACAGAGGCAATCTACAATTAGGAAAAATTTTTTTGCGCTTCTATATTTAGCTGCTAGTATTCAAGGAAATCCCTGTCAAAACACAAGCTAATATGATGGAGACTTCAGTGACCACACACAACAAAGTTGCAGTCTGCAATAATAGTTTGTAAAACTCACTAAATAACTGAACTATTACAGCCTTCAATGACTTAATAAAAAACATGGGCGGGGGGGTGGGGGGTGGGGGATTCAGAATTCCAGAGCTACTATTATAGTACTCAAATGCCCATGTTTCAGTGACATTCACAAGTCATGCAAAGAGAAATGACAGTATAGTTCATTCAAAGTAACAAATAAATTGGCAGCAATCATCCCTGAGGAAGCCCAGACCTTGGACTTACTAAAGACTTTAAGAGAACAGCCTTAAGTATGCTCAAGAACCAAAGGCAACTAGGACAAAAAGCTAAAGGAAATCAGGATAGTGATGTAGGAGCAAAATGAGAATACTGATAAATAAATAATGAAAAGGACCCAGAGAGAAATTATGGAGCTGAGAAGTACATTAACTGAAATAAAACATTCATTATAAGGTTTCAAGAGCAGATTTGAGAATGCAGAAGAATCATCAAACTTGACAATAGGTCCACTGAATTAACCAGTCTAAAGAGCAGAAAGAAAAAAGAATGAGGAAAGGTGAACAGAGACTAAGAGACCTGTGGGACATCAGCAAGAATACTAATGTGTGCATTATGGGAGTCTCAGAGAAGAAAGGGCAGAAAGGATATTTGAAGAAATAATGGTCAAAACTTTCCAAATTTGATAAAAGATATGAATCTGCACATCCCAAGAAGTCAAAAAATTCCAAATAAAATAAGCTCAAAGTGATGCACAATGACCCACATTTAATCAAATTGTCAAAAGACAAGGAGTCTTGAATGCAGTAAGAGAGAAGCAACTTATTAAGTGTAAGGGTTCAATAAGACTAACATTTGATTTATCACCTGAAACCATGGGAGGCCAGAAGGCAGTGAGATGATATATTTAAGCTGGGAGAGATACATGCCCTCCCATGTTTATTACAGCATTTTTCACAATAACCAAGATATGAGAACCAAGATATGTGGTTGGATAAAGTTGTGGCATATACATACAATGGAATATTATCCAGTCATGAGAAAAGAAAATCTTGTCATTTGAGACAACATGGATGGAACTTGAGAGTATTATGTTAAGTGAGATAAGTCAGAGAAAGACCAACACTGAATAATACTACATAAGTGTGAGACACAAAAAATATGAAACAGGGATTAGAATGGTGGTTACCAGGGTCTAGGGGGTGGAGGAATCAAGGAGATTTCTCAGTTGTTTGAGTGTGTAAACTTGCAACTGATAAATAAGTTCTGGAGATCAATGCACAGCATAGTATAAGTCAACAATACTGTATTATAAACATAAGATGCTAAGAGACTGATCTTAATTGTTCTCACTGTAAAATAAACTTAATTATGTGATGAAAGTGTTAGCCAACATATATGGTGGTAATCATATTGCAATATACAAATGTATCAAATAAACACATTGTACACCTTAAACTTGCACTATGTTTATGTCAATTACATCTCAATAAGAAATAATAATAAAGTGGTGAAAGAACAAAGTTATCAACCAAGAATTCTATATTCAGGAAAATAATCCTTCAAAAATGAAGGAGAAATTAACTTATTCACAGATACAAAAGTTTGATTACTTCTGCACAGATACCAAAGTTCAATAATACTAGACCTCTACTACAAATAAATGCTAAAGTGATCCTTTAGATGGACATGTAAGGATATAAGACAATAACTTAAAGCCATATGAAGAAATATCTCTGGTAAAGGTAATCACATGGGCATGTATAAAAACCAGTATTATTGTATTTTGGTTTGTAATTCCATGTTTTATTTCTTACATGATTTAAAAGATGAATGCACAACTTCTGCCCTTTTGGCTCTGAGCAGCACCATGGTGGTTGGTAAGAACTAGAACCTTACGAAAGGCAGCAAAAAGGGAACCAAGAAGAAGTGGTTAATCTATTTTCTAAGAATGATTGGCATGATGGGAAAGCACCAGCCATGTTCCATATAAGAAATATTGCAAAAACGCTAGTCACAAGAACTCAAGGAACCAAAATTGCATCATATGGCCTCAAGGGTCATGTTTTTGAACTGAGTCTTACTAATCTACAGAATGATGAATTTTCATTTAGAAAATTGAAGCCTATTACTGAGGATGTTCAGGGCAAAAACTGCTTAACTAACTTCCATGGCATGAATCTTACCCAAGACAAAATGTGCTCTCTGGTCCAAAAGTGGTAGACCAGAGTTCCAGGAAGATGGCAGTGTCAGCAGGGTGGCGGAAATCTCCTCCCAAAACTATATAAATCTATGAAAATACAGAAAATACAACCACTCCTAAAAGAGAGACCAAAATTTATAGCACAGGGCACAGCCTGCGTCTGCACCTGAGAGGACTTGGCACCCCACGAGACGGTCTTAAAGAGCCCAGCTGACATACGTGGCACCTACAGTGACCACTTCTATTGACATGAAAAGACAGAGTAATATGGTACAGACAAAAATCACCCAGACTCAGACAACACCTGAGAGGGAACCTGAAGGGATGGAAATGCAGAATCTTCCTGAAAAAGAATTCAGAAATAAAAGTCATAACCATGCTGATGGATCTACAGAGAAATATGCAAGAGCTGAGGGCGGAAGTGAGGGAAGTCAGGAAAGACAATGCAGAAATGAGACAAGCCATCAGCGGGCTTAGCAGCAGACTGGACGAGATGCAAGAGACTGTTAATGGAATAGAAATCAGAGAACAGGAATTAAGAGAACTGTATGACCAATCCAAATGGAACAATATTCGCATTACAGGAGTACCAGAGGAAGAAGAGAGAGAAAAAGGGATAGAAAGTGTCTTTGAAGAAATAATTGCTGAAAACTTTCCCTTGCTGGGGAAGGAAATAGTCTCGCAGTCCACGGAAGCCCACAGATCTCCCAACACAAGGGACCCAAGGAAGACAACACCAAGACACATAATTAAAATGGCAAAGATCAAAGATAAAGACAGAGTATTAAAGGCAGCTAGAGAGAGAAAAAAGATCACCTACAAAGGAAAACCCATCAGACTATCATCAGACTTCTCAACAGAAACCTTACAGGCCAGAAGAGAATGCCATGATATATTTAACGTAATGAAACAGAAGGGCCTCGAACCAAGAATATTGTATCCAGCACGATTATCATTTAAATATGATGGAGGGATTAAACAATTTCCAGACAAACGAAAGTTGAGAGAATTTGCCTCCCATAAACCACCACTACAGGACATCTTAAAGGAACTGCTCTAGAGGGAAGCACTCCTAAGGCTAAAAAGATGTCACCAGAGAAAATAAAATCATAGCAAAGAAAGCAGACCATCCAAATACTAACTAAAGGCAAAGAATAAAACACCTATTATAGAAAGAATGGAAGAGGAAGAATAAGAAGGGAGAGAAATAAAGAAACATCAGACTGTGTTTACAATAACTTAACAAGAAAGTTAAGTTAGATTGTTAGATAGTAAAGAAGCAACCCCTGAACCTTTGGTAACCACGAATCTAAAGCCAGCAATGGCAATAAGTACATATCTATCGATAATCACCCTAAATGTAAATGGACTGAATGCACCAATCAAAAGACACAGAGTAACAGAATGGATAAAAAAAGCAAGACCCATCTATATGCTGCCTACAAGAAACTCACCTCAAACCCAAAGATACACACAGACTAAAACTGAAGGGATGGAAAAAGATATTTCATGCAAACAACAAGGAGGAAAAAGCAGGTGTTGCACTACTTGTATCAGACAAAATAGACTTCAAAACGAAGAAAGTAGCAAGAGATAAAGAAGGACATTACATAATGATAAAGGGGTCAGTCCAACAAGAAGATATAACCATTATAAATATATATGCACCCAACACAGGAGCGCCAGCATATGTGAAACAAATACTAACAGAATTAAAGGAGGAAATACACAGCAATGCATTCATTTTAGGTGACTTCAACACACCACTCACTCCAAAGGACAGATCAACCAGACAGAAAATAAGTAAAGACACAGAGGGACTGAACAACACACTGGAACAGATGGACCTAACAGACATCTACAGAACTCTACACCCAAAAGCAACAGGATACACATTCTTCTCAAGTGCACATGGAACATTTTCCAGAATAGACCACATACTAGGCCACAAAAAGAACCTCAGCAATTTCAAAAATATTGAAATCCTACCAACCAACTTCTCAGATCATAAAGGTATAAAACTAGAATTAAATTTTAGTAAGAAATCAAAAAGGCTCACAAATACATGGAGACTTAACAACATTCTCCTAATTAATCAATGGGTTAACAACCAAATCAAAACAGAAATCAAAGAATATATGGAGACAAATGACAACAACAACACAAAGCCACAACTTCTGTGGGATGCAACAAAGGCAGTTCTAAGAGGAAAATATAGGCAATCTAGGCCTATCTAAAGAAAGAAGAACATTCCCAAATGAATAGTCTAAAGACACAATTACTGAAATTGGAAAAAGAAGAATAAATGAGGCCCAAAGTCACCAGAAGGAGGGACATAATAAAGATCAGAGAGGAAATAAATAAAATTGAGAAGAATGAAACAATAGAAAAAATCAGTGAAACCAAGAGCTGGTTCTTTGAAAAAATAAACAAAATAGATAAACCCCTAGCTAGACTTATTAAGAGAAAAAGAGAATCTGCACACATAAACAGAATCAGAAATGAGAAAGGAAAAATCACAACAGACCCCAAAGAAATACAAAGAATTATAAGAGAATATTATGAGAATCTATATGCTAACAAGCTGGAAAACATAGAAGAAATGGACAACTTCTTAGAAAAATACAACCTTCCAAGACTGACCAAGCAAGAAACAGAAAAACTAAACAGACCAATCACCAGAAATGAAATTGAATCAGTAATCAAAAAACTATCCAAGAACCACCCCTGGACCAGATGGATTCACCTCTGAACTCTACCAGACATATAGAGAAGAAATAACACCCATTCTCCTTAAAGTCTTCCAAAAAATAGAAGAGGAGGGAATACTTCCAAACTCATTCTATGAAGCCAGCACCACTCTAATACCAAAACCGGGCAAAGACCTCACCAAAAAAGAAAATTACAGACAAATATCCCTGATGACCGTAAATGCAAAAATACTCAACAAAATATTAGTAAACCGAATTCAAAAATACATCAAGAGGATCATACACCATGATCAAGTGGGATTCATCCCAGGGATGCAAGGATGGTACAACATTCTAAAATCCATCAACATCATCCACCACATCAACAAAAAGAAGAACAAAAACCACATGATCACCTCCATAGATGCTGAAAAAGCATTTGACAAAATTCAGCATCCATTCATGATTACAGCTCTCAATAAAATGGGTATAGAGGGCAAGTACCTCAACATCATAAAGGCCATATATGACAAACCCACAGCTAACATCATACTTAACAGCAAGACGCTGAAAGCTTTTCATCTAAGATCGGGAACAAGACAGGGATGCCCACTCTCTTCACTGTTATTCAACATAGTACTGGAGGTCCTAGCCACGGCAATCAGACAAAACAAAGAAATACAAGGCATCCAGATTGGTAAAGAAGAAGTCAAAATGTCACTATTTGCAGATGACATGATATTGTACATAAAAAACCCTAAAGACTCCACTCAAAAACTACTAGAACTAATATCTGAATTCAGCAAAGTTGCAGGATACAAAATTAACACACAGAAGTCTGTTGCTTTCCTATACACTAATGATGAACTAACAGAAAGAGAAATCAGAAAAACAATTCCATTCACAATTGCATCAAAAAGAATAAAATACCTAGGAATAAACCTAACGAAGGAAGTGAAAGACCTGTACTCTGAAAACTACAAGACACTCCTAAGAGAAATTAAAGAGGATACTAACAAATGGAAGTTCATCCCATGCTCTTGGCTAGGAAGAATAAATATTGTCAAAATGGCTATACTACCTAAAGCAATCTACAGATTCAATGCAATCCCGATCAAAATACCAACAGCATTCTTCAATCAACTGGAAGAAATAATTCTAAAATTCATATGGAACCACAAAAGACCCCGAATAGCCAAAGCAATCCTGAGAAGGAGGAATAAAACAAGGGGAATTACGCTCCCTGACTTCAAGCTCCACCACAAAGCCACAGTAATCAAGACAATTTGGTATTGGCACAAAAACAGACCCAAAGACCAGTGGAATAGAATAGAAAATCCAAACATTAACCCAAACATATACAGTCAATTAATATTTGATAAAGGAGCCTTGGATATACATTGGGGAGATGACGGCCTCTTCAGCAGCTGGTGTTGGAAAAACTGGACAGCTACTTGTAAGAGAATGAAACTGGACTACTGTCTAACCCCATACACAAAGGTGAACTCAAGGTGGATCAAAGACCTGAATGTAAGTCAGGAAACCGTAAAACTCTTAGAAAAAAATATAGGCAAAAATCTCTTGGACATAAACATGAGCGACTTCATGAACATATCTCCCTGGGCAAGGGAAACAAAAGCAAAAATGAACAAGTGGGACTATATCAAGCTGAAAAGCTTCTGTACAGCAAAGGACACCATCAGTAGAACAAAAAGACATCCTACAGTATATGAGAATATATTCATAAATGACGTATCCGATAAGGGGTTGACATCCAAAATATAAAGAACTCACACACCTTAACAAACAAAAGCAAATAATCCAATTAAGAAATGGGCAGAGGACATGAATAGACACTTCTCCAAAGAAGAAATTCAGATGGCCAACAGGCACATGAAAAGATGCTCCACGTCGCTAATCATCAGAGAAATGCAGATTAAAACCACAATGAGATATCACCTCACACCAGTGAGGATGGCTAACATCCAAAACACAAACAACAACAAATGTTGGCGAGGATGTGGAGAAAAGGGAACCCTCCTACACTGCTGGTGGGAATGCAAATTAGTTCAGCCATTGTGGAAAGCAGTATGGAGGTTCCTCAAAAAACTCAAAATAGAAATACCATTTGACCCAGGAATTTCAGTCCTAGGAATTTACCCTAAGAAAGCAGCAGCCCAGTTTGAAAAAGACATATGCACCCCTATGTTTATCACAGCACTATTTACAATAGCCAAGAAATGGAAGCAACCTAAGTGTCCATCAGTAGATGAATGGATAAAGAAGATGTGGTACATATACCTAGTGGAATATTATACAGCCATAAGAAGAAAACAAATCCTACCATTTGCAACAACATGGATGGAGCTAGAGGGTATTATGCTCAGTGAAATAAGCCAAGCCGAAAAAGACAAGTACCAAATGATTTCACTCATATATGGAGTATAAGAACAAAGAAAAAACCTGAAGGAACAAAACAGCAGCAGACTCACAGAACCCAAGAATGGACTAATAGTTACCAAAGGGAAAGGAACTGGGGAGGATGGGTGGGAAGGAAGGGACAAGTGGGAAAAAGGGGCATCACGATTAGCAGACGTAATGTTAGGGGTGCACGGGGAGGGCAGTACAACTCAGAGAAGACAAGTAGTGACTCTATAGCATCTCACTATGCTGATGGACAATGACTGTAATGGGTTGGTGGGGGGGAATGAGCTGATGGATATAAGCCACCAGTTCAATAGTCTGTTTAAAATTCAGACTCTTAGTGGTGTCAAGTAAGAAATCTTATTTGTGAATAATATATAAATACACAAAAAGTTAATTATAAATCTGTGTTATTGGGCATACCATGTGTAAAGATGTAATTTGTGACAACAGTGGGAGTTTTCCATAGGGGCAGAGATTTTGTGTGCTATTAAATTTGTTATCAATTCAAACTAGATGTTATACATTTAGGATGTTAAATGTAAAGCTATGTTAATGAGAAAGAAAATACCTTAAAAATGCACAAGAGGAAATAAGATGGTAATCAAAATTGTTCACTATGCAAAATCAACTAAATACGAAAGGAGGCAGTAATGGAGAAAATGAGGGACAAAAATGTGTAACACATACAGAAGACAGTAAAAAAGGAGAAGTCTTTCTTCATGAGTAGTTACTTTAAATAAATTCTTCAACCAAAAGGCAGAGATTGGCAGAATGGATAAAAATCATGATCTGACTAGGTGCTGTCTACAAAAGACTCACTTTAGATTCAAAGACATAAACAGATTGAAAGTGAAAGTTTGGAAAGATATTCCATGCTACCTGTAATCAAGAGAGACCTGGGATTGCAGCTATACCATTATCAAACAAAACAGACGTAAGTAAAAAAATATTAGACAAAAAGGCCATTATCCAGGGCCAATTTTATCAAGAAGTAGAACAATTATAAACATATATGCAATAAACATTAGTTTCCCAAATTATATTCAGCAAAATGGAAGGAATTGAAGGGAGAAATGGAGTTGCTCAGTAGAGAAGTAGAGAACTTGAACACTACTATAAACCAACTACATCTAAAAAATATATAGAACACTATATCTAATAACAGCAAAAATACATATTCTTCTTAAGTACACATTGTATATTTTTCAGGATAGAGCATAAGTTAGAACACCAAGTAAGTCTCAGTAAATTTTGAAAGATTTAAGTCATATAAAATATCTTCCCTGACCACAGTGGAATAAAAGTAGAAATAAATAACAGAAGGAAAACTGCAAAAATTCATAAGTATGTGGAAATTAAACAACACTCTTAAACAGTGGGTCGAAGAAGAAATCACGAGTGAAGTTAGGCAATACAGACAAATTCAAATGAAAAGATATAACTTATTGGATTATGTGGGGACAGTGCCCAAAAGAAAATGTATGAACAGTACATTTAAAATGAGGGAAGATCTCAAATCAAACACCTAACTTTACATCACTGGAAACTAGAAAAGAAGCATAAGTTATATACAAAGCCAGCAGAAAAAAGGAAATTATAAGGATTACAGTGTAGGTAAATGATATACAGAATAGAAAATAGAGGAACAATAAAACTAAAAAGTTGTCAAATTGGACACACCTATAGATAGACTGACAAAGAAAAAAAGACAAATCAGAAATGAGAGTCAGAATATCACCAACATTAAAGGAATAAAAAGGATTATAAGAGAATACTATGCACAATTGCACACCAGCAAGAGATAACCTAAACGAAATGGACAAATTCCTAGCAATATTGAAATTACCTAAATTGATTGATGAAACAGAAATCCCAATAGATCCCAAAACAAGTAAAAAAACTGAGTCAGTAATAAAAAAATGTCCAAAAACAAGAACCAGATGGCTTCACTGGTGAATTCTACCCAATGCTTAAAGAATTAACCCCAACCATCCTCATATTCTTCCAAAAAAACAGAATAAGAGGGAACACTTCCTAAATCATTCTATGGGGGCATTTACCAAAACCAGATAAAGACATCACAAGAAAAGAAAATTATAGACCAATATACTTTATTGGTGCAAAATTATAGACTAATATACTTTATTGATGAAAAAAATCCTCAACAAATAATGGCAAACCAAATCCAGCAGCATATAAAAAGGATTATACACTACGAAAAGGTGCAATTTATCCCAAGAATGCAAGGCTGGTTCAATAGACAAAAATCAGTGTAACACATCACATTAACAGAACAAAGAAAAAACAATCACCTCAGTGCAGAAAAGGCATTTGACAAAATCCAATGTCCTTTCAAGATAAACTATCAGAAACTAGAAACAGAAAATTCCTCAACATGATAAAGGGTATTCATGAAAATATCATAGTTAATAACATTTGATGGTGAAAGACTGAAAGCTGTACCCACAAGACCAAGAACAGGACAAGGATGTGCACTTCAACCACTGTTATTCAACACTGCAATAGCCAGAGATATTAGATAGAAAAAGAAATGAAACGCATCCAAACTCCAAAGGAAGATGTAACACTATCTCTTTTTGTTGATGAAATGATCCTAAATAGAGAAAATCCCAAAGAATTCACAAGAAAACCACTAGAGCTAATAAAGACAATAAAATTTTAAGGCATATGGTCAACTCACAGAAATCAGTTGTTTTTACACAGCAGCAATATATAATCCAAAAAGGAAATTAAGAAAGCAATTCTATTTTCAATAGAATCTAAGGTAAGAATAAAAAACCTAAGATTAAATTTAGCCAAGTAGTTAAAAGATTTGTAAACTAAAAACTATAAAACATTGCTGAAAGAAATTTAAAGAAGACCTAAACAAATGGGGACATCTCATGTTGATTGGAAGACAATATTGTTAAGATGGCAATACCATTCAAAGCAATCTATGGATTCAGTGCAATCCCTATCAAAATTTTAACAGCATTTTTTGCAGAAATGGAAAACCCAAACCTCAAATTCATATGGAATTTCAAGGGGCTCTAAAATAGTCAAAAACAGTATTGAAAAAACAAAGTTAGTTGGAGGACTCATGCTTCCTCATGTCAAAACTTACACAAAGCTACAATAATCAAAACAGAGTGGCTACTGGCATAAGGACAGATATACAGATCAGTGGAAAAGAATGGAGAGTCCAGATATAAGCCTATGGCCAGTTGAATTTTGACAGGGTGCCAAGCCCATTCAATGAAGAAAGAAGAATCTCTTCAACAAATGGTGCTGGGACAACTGTATTTCTAATGAAATGGAACCCTCCTTCACACCATAAGCAAAAACTAACTCAAAGTGGATCAGTAACCTAAATATAAGACCTAAGACCATAAACCTTCTAGAAAACAATACAGGGGTACGTTTTGATGACCTTGGATTCCATACCAAAAGCATTAACAACAAAAGAAAAAATAAACTGGGCTTTAGCAAAATTAAAAGCTTTTGTGCATCAAAGGACATTACCAAGAAAGTGTAAAGATAATCTATAGAATAAGAGAAAATATTTGCAGATCATATATCTTATAAGGGTTTAATATCCAGAAGATATAGTGAACCTGTACAACTCAAAAAGAGAAACAGTCCAATTAAAAAATCAACAAAGGATTCAAATAGACATTTCTCCAAAGACATACACATGGCCAACAAGCACATGAAAAATGCTCAATATTATTAGTCATTACAGAAATTCAAATCAAAACCACAATGAAATACCCTTTCACACCCACTAGGATGGCCATAATTTAAAAAAAGGAAAATAAGTGTTGGTGAGAATGTGGAGAAATTGGAACCCATGTAGATTGCTGTGGAAACAAGTTTGGTAGTTCCTCAAAAGTTAAACATAGAATTACCATATGACCCCACAATTTGATATTTATATACCAATGGAAAAATATGCTGATTAAAAAATGGACAAAGAACTTGAATAGACATTTCTCTAAAAATGATATACAAATGGCCAACAGGCATATGAAAAGATGGTCAACCTCACTAATCATTAGAGAAATGCAAATCAAAACCACAATGAGATATCCTGTCATATCCACTAGGATGACTACTATAAGAAAATAACAAGTGTTTGCGAGGATGTGGAGAAATTAAATTTTGGGGCACTAATGGTAAGACTGTAAAATGTTGCAACTGCTATAGGAAATAGTATGGAGTTTCCTCAAAAAATTAAAAATAGAACTACTACCATACATCTGGCAATCTCACTTCTGGATATATAGCCAAAGGGAATGAAGTCACTATCCAGAAGAGACAGCAGCATCTCCATGTTCATTTCAGAATTGTTCACAAAAACCAAGACATGGAAACAACCTAAATGTCCATCAGTGAATGAATGGATAAATAAAATGTAATATGTATGTTAAATGGAATATTATGCAGCCATAAAGAACAAAGAAATCGTGCCTTTTGTGACAACATGATGGACCTTGAGGGAATTATGCTAAGTAAAATAAAAGAAAGACAAATACTGTATATTCCCATATGTGGAACCTAAAAAAGCTGAACTCATAGAAATAGAGTAGAATGATGGATGCCAGGGCAGGACCTCGGGAGTGGGGAAATAGGGAGATGTTTGTCAAAAGATACAAACTTCCAAATGAATAAGTTCGGGGGATCTCATGTACATTAGGGTGACTATAACTAACAATATACTTGAAAGTTATTAAGAGAGTAGATCTTAAATGTTATCACCATACACACATGGTAATTATGTAAAGCATTGGAGGTGTTAACTAGCCTTATTGTGGTAATCGTTTTATAATACATACATGTATAAAATATTATGTTGTATACCTTAAACTTACATGTTATATCTCAATAAAGGTGGAAAAAAACCCAACATGTACTGTGGTGTTTACATCATGTGTAAAAGTAAAACACATAATAACAATAGAGTAAGAGCCAGAAGGGTAGAAATAAAAGTATAATATTACAAAGTTCAGATGCTATACATGATGTGCCTACCTATTACTTGAAGACAGGCCCTGATAAGTTAAAGATGTATACTATAAACTTCAATCACTAAAATAACAAAACAAAGCATCATAGCTAATAAATCAACAAAGAAGACAATAGAATAGCAAAAAGCACTGGATTAATCCAAAAGAGTACAGAGCAAGAGGGAAACAGCAACAAAGAACAAATAGCAAGATGATAAAAGCAAACCTAAAGTGCCAAAAATTACATTGAAGTTAATGGTCTAAACACCCCCAATTAAAAAGGCAGAGGATACAGTAAAAAGCATTTGACAAAATTAAACACCCACTCATGATTACATTAAAAAATCTCCCAGCAAGTTTGGAAAAGAAAGGAACTTCCTCAATCTAATAAAAGACATACTAGAAAGCCTACACCTAAAACCACATTTAATGAAGAAAGACTGATTGGAACATGGTAAGGATGTCCACACTCAGCAGCCTTACTCAACATTACCAGGGCAATAAAGGTAAGAAAAGAAATGAACTGACATGCAAATTGGAAAGGAAGAAGTAAAAATGTTCTTTATTCACAGATGACATGATTGTGTTCACAGAAAATCCTAAGCAATCTACAAAAAACTGCTAGAATTGATGAGTGAATTTAGTAAAATTACAGGAAACAAAAGGTCAGTATACAAACATCAATCACATTTCTATGTGCTAGCAACAAAACTGAAACTGAAATTTTATATTTAAAAATACAATATGAATTATAGCATAAAAACATGAAATACTTAAGAGATAAGTTTAACAAAATATGTGCAAGACTTCTACACGAAAACTGCAAGACATTTGAGAGAAATTAAAGATCTAAATAAATGGAGAGATACATGTTCATGGGTTGGAACATTCAATATTGTAAATAGCCATTATCCTCATGTTCGTCTATGGAGTCAGTGCAATCCCAATATGCAAAAAACAAACAAACTGAATAGCCAAATCAAATCAGTTTTAACAAAAGAAATAATAACAATAACAAAGTTGGATGACTAACATGATCTGACTTCAAGACTACAATAAAAGTTATAATAAGACAATATGTTGACAAAAACGCAGACATATAGCTCCATGGGACAGAATAGAGAGTCCAGAAAAAAGACTGACATATATGTAATCAACTCGGCATCATTGTAATTCAGTGTAGAAGATGCTGGAACACTAGATTTATTGTTATCTATCACTGCATAACAAATTACTCCAACTTAGTGGCTTAAATCAATAAATGTATCTTACACAGTTTCTATGAGTCAGGAATTTGTGAATGGCTTAAGTAGGTGGTTCTGGCTCAGGATCATTCATGAGGTGGCAATCAAGACATCAGTAAGGGCTGCGATCATAAGACTCAGCTAGAGTTGAAGTATCACTTCCAAGATAGCTCATTTGCATGGTTTTTTGGAGGGGAACTCAGTTCCTTGCCAGCTATTGACCAAAAAGGCTTCAGTTCTTCACCACGTGGACCTCTCCATTGTGTTAAGTATCCTCACACCACATAAAAGCTGGCTTCCCAGGGAGTGAGTCATCCAAGGAAGAGAAAGTAAAGGGGAAGCCACAATGCCTTTTGTACCTTAATCTTGGGTCACACACCATCACTTCTATCACATTCTACTCATTAAAATCAAGTCATTGGGACTTGTAAGATGGCGGCATGAGAGGTGAGATGGAGCGCTCCTCCCCAAACCACAAATTGTACAAAAATATAGTTAATAATACAACTAACCTTAAAACAGCAACAAGAAAGAAGGCTGAACCAGACTGCAAACGGACCTCACGAACAGAGCAGACCTCACAAAACAGGGTAATGTAGGAAACCCTTAACCTGGCGGGACCCAAGCCCTTCCCCCAACCCAGCTCACCGCGGGAGGAAGAGAAATGGAGCGGGGGAGGGCGTGGAAGACTGGACTGCTGAACACCTAGCCCTGGAGCTCTGCTTTGTGAGCAGAATCCTATAGTGTGTGGTGCTCTGGATGTTGGGGAGCTCGGACAGGCGGAGTGCTTGAGAAATTGACATTCTGGCCGTTTGTGGAGGAGGGGATCCACACCCGGCCGCTCTGTGTCAGAGGAAAGGCAGGCAGTCTGAGAGGCTTCCTAGCAGCAAGAGGGCTGCTGAACGGGCGTGGTTGCACGGAGCTTGCTGTGTGGGAGAAGGGAGAGCTGGACAAGTTTGCCTGAGCGCGCTCTGCCCAGCTGGTTGGGAACTTTGGGGAGCTTCAGGTGCTCCACCCCACTGGCTGCCTACTGAGCTCTGAGGCCCCCCACTGTGATGCACAGCCTGCCAGGCCTTCCTACTGGCCTACAGGCACCTGGTCACAAACCCGCTGTCACTGCGCAGGTGTCAGGCCAGCCAGAGGGAGGCCCTGCCTACAACAGCTAGAGGCACAAAGCACAGAGGTTTACATATGTGTGCTTGGCCCACTGGCTCTGGCACTGGAGACAGGCACTACAGACGGAAATCAGGAAACAGATATACCCTCCCCCCAGGCATCAGATCGGCTCCCCTACAAGCCCCAACCAACCTCATTCTAGGGGCTGAGCAGCTCCAGAGACTGGAGTTTCTGCGCACTAGTGGGCACCACACAGAAATATGAGATGACAAAAGAACATGGATCAGACCAAAATCTCACAAACCCCAGAAAGAGGGCCAAATGAAACTGAACTCACCAATCTTCCTGAAAGGGAGTTCAAAATAAAAATTATAAACATGCTTATGGAGTTACAGAAAAATATTCAAGAACTCAGGAACGAATTTAGGTTGGAGAGTCAATCATTAAGAAATTCCATATCTGAAATGCAACATACAAAGGAGGGATTTAAAAGCAGGTTAGATGTAGTAGAAGAGACAGTAAATGGAATAGAAATTAGAGAAGAGGAATACAAAGAAGCTGAGACACAGAAAGAAAAAAGGATCTCTAAGAATGAAAGAATATTGAGAGAACTGTGTGACCAATCCAAACGCAACAATATTTGCATTATAGGGGTAGCAGAAGAAGAAGAGAGAAAAAGGGATAGAAAGTGTCATTGAGGAGGTAATTGATAAAACCTTCCCCAATCTGGGGAAGGAGATAATCACTTAAGCCATGGAGGTGCACAGATCCCCCAACACAAGGGACCCAAGGAAGACAACATGAAGACATATAATAATTAAAATGGCAAAGATCAAGGAAAAGGACAGACTTTTAAAAGCAGCTAGAGAGAGAAAAAAGATCACATACAAAGGAAAACCCATCAGGCTATCATCAGACTTCTCAATAGAAACCTTACAGGCCAGAAGGGAGTGCCAAGATATATTTAATGCAATGAAGCAGAAGGGCCTTGAACCAAAAATACTTTACCAGCAAGGTTATTTAAATTTGGAGGAAGAATTAAACAATTTACAGATAAGCAAAAGCTGAGAGAATTTACCTCCCACAAACCACCTCCAGTGCATTTTGGAGGGACTCCTATAAATGGGAGTATTCCTAAGACTAAAAAAGATGTCACCCAAGGGAAGACAAAGAGTGTAGAATATAATTCATAACATACAAAGAGTGGAGGAGGAAGAAAAAGGTAAAGAAAAGAACCTTTAGGTTGTGTTTGTAATAGTATATGAAGTAAGTTAAATTAGACTGTTAGATAGTAAGGGAATTGCCCTTGAACCTTTGGTAACCACGAATCTAAAGCCTGCAGTGGCAATAAGTATGCACCTATCTATAATCACCCTAAATTTAAATTGTCTGAATGCACCAATCAAAAGACACAGAGTTACTGAATGGATAAAAAAACAAGACACATCTATATGCTGGCCTACAAGAGATTCACTTCAAACCCAAAGACATACACAGACTGAAAGTGAAGGGATGGAAAAAGATATTTCATGCAACTAACAGGGAGAAAAAAGCAGCAGTTGCAGTACTTGTATCAGACAAAATAGACTTCAAAACAAACAAAGTCACAAGAGACAAAGAAGGACATTACATAATGATAAAAGGGTCAGTCCAACAAGAGGATATAACTGTTATAAATATCTATGCACCCAACACAGGATCACCTACATATCTGAAACAAATACTAACAGAATTAAAGGGGGAAATAGAATGCAATGCATTCATTTTAGGAGACTTCAACACACCACTCACTCCAAAGGACAGATCAACCAGACAGAAAATAAGTAAAGAGACAGAGACAGTGAACAATACAATAGAACAGATGGACATAACAGACATCTACAGAACACTCCATCCAAAACAACAGGATACACATTCTTCTCAAGTGCACATGGAATATTTTCAGGAATAGATCATATACTAGGCCACAAAAAGAGCCTCAGTAAATTCAAAAAGATTTAAATTGTACCATCGAGCTTCTCAGATCACAAAGGTATGTAACTAGAAATAAATTACACAAAGAAAATGAAAAAGCCCACAAACACATGGAGTCTTAATAACATGCTCCTAAATAATCAGTGGATCAACAACCAAACAAAAACAGAGATCAAGCAATATATGGAGACAAATGACAACAATAATTCAACACCACAAAATCTGTGGGATGCAGCGAAGGCTGTGCTAAGAGGGAAATATATTGCAATACAGGCCTACCTCAGGAAAGAAGAACAATCCCAATGAACAGTCTAAACTCACAATTAATGAAACTAGAAAAGGAAGAACAAACGAGGCCCAAAGTCAGTATAAGGAGGGACATAATAAAGATTCAAGCAGAAATAAATAAAATTGAGAAGAATAAAACAATAGAAAGAATCAATGAAAGCAGGAGCTGTTTCTTTGAGAAAATAAACAAAATAGATAAACCCCAACCAGACTTATCAAGAAGAAAAGAGAGTCTACACACATAAACAGAATCAGAAATGAGAAAGGAAAAATCACTACGGACACCACAGAAATACAAAGAATTGTGAGAATATACTATGAAAAATTATATGGTAACAAACTGGATAACCTACAAGAAATAGACAACTTTCTAGAAAAATACAACCTTCCAAGGCTGACCCAGGAAGAAACAGATGATCTGAATAGACCAATTACCAGCAAAGAAATTGAATTGGTAATAAAAAAATTACCCTAGAACAAAGCTCCTGGACCAGATGGTTTCACTGCTGAATTTTATCATTTAGTGAAGACCTAATACACATCCTCATTAAAGTTTTCCAAAAAGTAGAAGAGGAGGGAATACTCCCAAACTCATTCTACAAGGCCAATATCACTCTAATACCAAAACCAGGCAAAGACACCCCAAAAAAAGAAAATTACAGACCAATATCCCTGATGAACATAGATGCAAAAATACTTAACAAAATATTAGCAAACCGAATTCAAAAATACATCAAAAAGATCATCCATCACGATCAAGTGGTATTCATCCCAGGGATGCAAGGATGGTACAGCATTCGAAAATCCGTCAACATCATCCACTACATCAACAAAAAGAAGGACAAAAACCACATGATCATCTCCATAGATGCTGAAAAATCATTTGACAAAATCCAACATTCATTCATGATTAAAACTCTCAACAAAATGGGTATAGAGGGCAAGTACCTCAAGATAATAAAGGCCATATATGACAAACCCACAGCCAACATTATACTTAACAGCAAGAAGCTGAAAGCTTTTCCTTTAAGATCGGGAACAAGACAAGGATGCCAACTCTCCCTACTTTTATTTGACATAGTTCTGGAGGTTCTAGGCACGGCAATCAGACAACACAATCAGAAATAAAAGGCATCCAGATTGGCAAGTAAGAACTCAAATTGTCCCTGTTTGCAGATGAGATGATATTGTACATAGAAAACCTTAAAGAATCCACTCCAAAACTACTAGATCTAATATCTGAATTCAGCAAAGTTCTGGGATACAAAATTAATATGCAGAAATCTGTTGCATTCCCATACAGTAACGATGAACTAGCAGCAAGAGAAATCAGGAAAACAATCCCATTCACAATCGCATCCAAATGAATAAAATACCTAGGAATAAACCTAACCAAGGAACTGAAAGACCTATACCCTGAAAACTACAAACACTCTTAAGAGAAATTAAAGAGGACACTAATAAATGGGAATTCATCCCATGCTCTTGGCTAGGAAGAATTAATATTGTCAAAATAGCTATCCTGCCTAAAGCAATCTACAGATTCAATGCAATCCCTATCAAAATACCTACAGCATTCTTCAATGAACTAGAGCAAATAGTTCTAAAATTCATATGGAAACATAAAAGACCCCGAATAGCCAAAGCAATCCTAGGAAGTAAGAATAAAGCAGCGGGAATTACGCTCCCTGACTTCAAGCTCTACTACAAAGCTACAGTAATCAAGCCAATTTGGTACTGGCACAAGGACAGACCCATAGACCAGTGGAACAGAATAGAGAGCCCTGATATAAACCCAAGCATGTATGGTCAATTAATATATGATAAAGGAGCCATGGATATACAACGGGGAAATGACAGCCTCTTCAACAGCTGGTGTTGGCAAAACTGGACAGCTACATGTAAGAGAATGAAACTGGATTACTGTCTAACCCCATACACAAAAGTAAACTCAAAATGGATCAAAGACCTGCATGTAAGTCATGAAACCATAAAACTCTTAGAAAAAAATATAGGTAAAAATCTCTTGGATATAAACATGAGCTACTTCTTCATGAATATATCTCCCTGGGCAAGGGAAACAAAAGCAAAAATGAACAAGTGGGACTATATCAAGCTGAAAAGCTTCTGTACAGCAAAGGATATCTTCAGTAGAACAAAAAGAGATCCTACAGTATGGGAGAATATATTCATAAATGACATCCGATAAGGGATTGACATCCAAATTATACAAAGAGCTCATGCACCTCAACAAACAAAAAGCAAATAAGTCAATTAAAAAATGGACAGAGGAGCTGAACAGACACTTCTCCAAAGAAGAAATTCAGATGGCCAACAGGCACATGAAAAGATGCTCCACATCGCTAATCATCAGAGAAATGCAAATTAAAACCACAATGAGATATCACCTCACACCAGTGAGGATGGACGCCATCCAAAAGACAAACAACAACAAATGTTGGCAAGGATATGGAGAAAGGGGAACCCTCCTACACTGCTGGTGGGAATGTAAAATACTTCAACCATTGTGGAAAGCAGTATGGATGTTCATCAAAAAACTCAAAATAGAAATACCATTTGACCCTGGAATTCCACTCCTGGGAATTTACCCTAAAAATGCAGCAGCCCAGTTTGAAAAAGACATATGCACCCCTATGTTTATCGCAGTACTATTTACAATAGCCAAGAAATGGAAGCAACCTAAGTGTCCATCAGTAGATGGATGGATAAAGAAGATGTGGTATATATACACAATGGAATATTATTCAGCCATAAGAAGAAAACAAATCCTTCCATTTGCAGCAACATGGATGGAGCTAGAGGGTATTAGGCTCAGTGAAATAAGCCAGGCAGAGAAAGACAAGTATCAAATGATTTCACTCATCTGTGGAGTATAAGAACAAAGAGAAATCTGAAGGAACAAAACAGCAGCAGACTCACAGAACCTAAGAATGGACTAACAGTTACCAAAGGGAAAGGGACTGGGGAAGAGGGGTGGGAAGAGAGGGATAAGGGGAAAAAAGGGCTATTACAATTAGCACACATAATGTAGCGGGGGTGGGGTAATGGGAGGGCAGTATAACACAGAGAAGATGATTCTATAACATCCTACTACGCTGATGGACAGTGACTGCCATGGGGTCTGGGGTGGGGACTTGATAATAGGGGGAGTCTAGTAACCATAATGTTGCTCATGTAATTGTATATTAATAAAAAACAATCCAGTCACTAAGTGCTCACATCTAAGAGGCCAGGAATTAGGTTCTATATTTTGAATGGAGGGATATCAAAGAATTTATGGACATACTTAAAATGCCCACACTAAATATCCATATGGAACAAAGCTAATCTCAACCCCTACCTCACACCATACACAAAAAACAAATTCAAAGTGGATTCGGAGATCTAAATGAAAGGTAAAACTATAAAACTTCTGGAAGGAATCATAAGAGATAATCTTTGTGACTTTGGGCTAGGTGAAGATTTCCTAGTACACAAAAAGTACTTACCATTAAAAAAATTATATTGAACTGTTGTACAATAGAATATGTACAATTCTGCTGTACACCTAGCTATATGGATAAATATCAAAAACAATATTGAGTGGAAAGAACAAAGTGGCATAAGGACACATGCAAAGTTAAAGAATACTAAATAATACATGTAATATTATTACATATACTATTGTATGTATATAATATATATACACATTATATATTATGTATATATTATTGTATGTATAAATATATATACATTATATGTATGTGTATATAATAAATACACACAATGTATGAATATAAATGTGTGCATGGGAAGAAAACACACAACTTGAACATTTTGTTTACCTCTAGAGAGGAAGAGAAAGAAGGAATGGCATCCAGGTAGCAGACATAAAAGAACTGCAACTGTCCATAATGTATTGTTATTTTTCTAGAGCCTGGCAACATGTAACCATTTGTTAAATCTGGGTGATAGATACATGAGGTGTTCATTATATTGTTCTCTGTACATTTTTGAGATTTTCAATACCTCAAAATAAAAAACATTTCTAAAGGATCCAGTGGATTTGGCAATGGGAGGTTATTGATGAACCAGACCAGAAAAGTCCCTGTTATCATGATTTATATTGGGGTCAGCAAAGTATAGCCTGCAAGCAAAACATGTTTTTGTATATAATGTTTCCCTGGAACAGAGACAGTCAGATTATATACTCTCTGTGGCTGCTTTCCCACCACCACAACAGAGGTAGTTGTGACAGAGAGCCTATGGCCTCTAAGCCTAAAATATTTACTACCTGGCCCTGACTTACATCATCCACAGTGCTTGGCTTAATGTCTTAAACACAGAAGGCTCTCAAGAAGTATGCTAGTGCTCAAAAACAGTGCATGTTGGTTAGTCTGTTCAATAAATATTGAGCTTCTACTAATGTTCAATAAATATTGAGCTTCTACTAAATGCCAGGTAATGCTGTAGGCGCTGACTATATGTAGTCAGCAAGACAGGGCTGGTCCCTGCACTCTCACTTCCTTTGTTCCAGAGATCCAGGCTGCCTCCGGGTGTAACAAAGGGCTATTGTACCGCCTCCCACTAGAGGGCAGCCTGCAGTGTGTCCACAGTGACACAGTAAGAGCTGTTAACTTCAACAACCTAATAGTCCTGTCATGTAGGGAAAAATACTAAACTACTAAGGTTTGTATTTATTCTCTCAAGACTCATGAACAAAATAATAGAACGGGTCAGGTTTGTCTTTGTAACTCCTTGCCTCCTATTGCTTCATCTTTTCCACCCTTTGCCATGCAGAGTGGATTGAACCATGAAAGCCACCACCCCTAAGTAAAAAATGTGGCAGAAACAATCGCTCACCAAGTAAACCCAGAACTGCAGGCTAGAAGCAGCCCTGGAAGCAACTGTATGTGCCTGCTTGCATGCAGACACCAACTTGGATGTCTACCCGCATTAGAAGAGAAGAAACACTACCTTCTTATTCATTAGCTCACTATTTATTGTCCACCCACTACTTACTTTGTGCCATACAGGATAGAGCAGTGAGCACTACAGCCACAGTACCAGCCCTCAAAGAGAATAGCATTTAACAGGGAAGTCAAAAGTTAAATAAGTAGTTAGAAATGCACTGAAGGCACCAAACTAGTAAAAACTCTTTCACTTAGTAATAGCATAAGAAACCAATAAAGAGTGTAGTTGCATAAAACAATCACTTTATTATCCTCAGGGGTTCTGTGATACCAGTGGACTGGCTTGTTTCTGCTCCACAAGGTCTGGAGCTCAGCTGGAAGACTCGAAGGCTAGGGGTGACTGATGGTAGAGGGCTAGAATCATCTAGAGACATCTCCACTCACATAGCTAGTGGCTGATGCATAGTGGTTGTGGGCTGGGACCTCTGCTGAACTGTGGGCTGGAACATGTACACATTTCTTCTCTATGTTCTCTCCATATGGTTACCTGAAAGCTTCTTCCGTTGGGTGGTGGGGCACGTCTCCTCCCCTTGAACCTATGTAGATTTTTGTGATGCCTTGACCAAGTAAAGGACAGAAGTGATGCTATGGTACTTCCCAGGATCGGAATATCACAATGCTGTGCACGTCACCTTTCTATCCAGGAATGCTTGCTCTTAGAACTAAGCCGCCGCACTCTGAGGAAGCCCAATCTAACCATATTGTAAGGAGTGCACGTGGGATGGGAGGTATTACTGTGGCCATCTTCAGAAAATACAATCTGCCATAGGCTGACATGAAAGTACAGGATGGGAGATAGAACTTGGCCTAAGGGTTTGGTCAACAAAGGCCTCTATGAGGAAGTCTTATCTCTGGCTGAAGGGCTATGGGACTAAGAGGAGCTTGGGGAAGAGTTTCAGTTAGAGGAATCAACAAGTGTAAAGGCTGCAGTCCAAAGAGAGGCTAGTCTGTTGGAATGATGTGTTTTTGGTATGAGAGGAGCATAGAGGGCAAGACAAAAGTGCTTCAGAAGGAGGCCATGGAGGAAGTCCCCACATGCTGTGGGTCATGCCCTCTCTGCTGGATTCCCTGAGAATAGCAGCAGCCTCCAGACAGTGGTGTCTTAGGAAAAGAGAGGCTGGAGGGGACAGAAGCAGGCAATGGGCACTCCCAAACTGGTGAAAGTGGGGGAAAGCTGCATGGTGAACATGCCATCCTATCCCAGTGTTCCCCATATGGAAGGTAAAATTGAATTTCCCCAAGTCTTATCCAGATAAAGTAACAGAAGTCTAGATAAAATAACTGTGCTAAGGCTCCCTCTGAGGATAAAAAAAGCTTCACAAGGATACACATTCTTCTCAAGTGCACATGGAACATTTTCCAGAATAGACCACATACTAGGCCACAAAAAGAACCTCAGTAAATTCAAAAAATTGAAATTCTACCAACCAGCTTCTCAGATCACAAAGGTATATAACTAGAAATAAATTATACAAAGAAAACAAAAAGGCTCACAAACACATGGAGGCTCAACAACATGCTCCTAAATAATCAATGGATCAATGACCAAATTAAAACAGAGATCAAACAATATATGGAGACAAATGACAACAACAGCAAAAGACCCAACTTCTGTGGGATGCAGCAAAGGCAGTTCTAAGAGGAAAGAATATTGCAATCCAGGCCTATTTAAAGAAGGAAGAACAATCCCAAATGAATAGTCTAAAGTCACAATTATTGAAATTGGAAAAAGAAGAACAAATGAGGCCCAAAGTCACCAGAAGGAGGGACATAATAAAGATCAGAGAAGAAATAAATAAAATTGAGAATAAAACAATAGAAAAAAATCAATGAAACCAAGAGCTGGTTCTTTGAAAAAATAAACAAAATAGATAAACCCCTAGCCACTTATTAAGAGAAAAAGAGAATCTACACACATAAACAGAATCAGAAATGAGAAAGGAAAAATCACTATGGACCCTATAGAAATACAAAGAATTATTACAGAATATTATGAAAATCTATGTGCTAACAAGCTGGAAAATATAGAAGAAATGGACAACTTCTTAAAAAAATACAACCTTCCAAGACTGACCAAGGAAGAAACAGAAAATCTAAACAGACCAATTACCAGCAACGAAATTGAGTCAGTAATCAAAAAACTCCCAAGAACAAAACCCCTGGGCCAGATGGATTCACTGCTGAATTTTATCAGATATATAGAGAAGAAATAATACCCACTGTCCTTAAAGTTTTCCAAAAAATAGAAGAGGAGGGAATACTTCCAAACTCATTCTATGAAGCCAGCATCACTCTAAACCAGGCAAAGACCTCACCAAAATAGAAAATTACAGACCAATATCCCTGATGAACTTAGATGCAAAAATACTCAACAAAATACTAGCAAACTGAATTCAAAAATACATCAAGAGGATCATACACCATGATCCAGTGGGATTCATCTCAGGGATGCAAGGATGGTACAACATTCAAAAATCCATCAACATCATCCACCACATCAACAAAAAGAAGGACAAAGACCACATGATCGTCTCCATAGATGCTGAAAAGCATTTCACAAAATTCAACATCCATTCATGATAAAAACTCTTAACAAAATGGGTATAGAGGGCAAGTACCTCAAGATAATAAAGGCTATATATGACAAACCCACAGCCAACATCATACTTAACAGTGAGAAGCTGAAAGCTTTTCCTTTAAGATGGGGAACAAGACAGGAATGCCCACTCTCCCCGCTGTTATTCAACATAGCACTGGAGGTCCTAGCCACGGCAATCAGACAAAACAAAGAAATACAAGGCATCCAGATTGGTAAAGAAGAAGTCAAACTGTCACTATTTGCAGATGACATGATATTGTACATAAAAAAACCCTAAAGACTCCACCCTAAAACTACTAGAACTAATAACTGAATTCAGCAAAGTTGTGGGATACAAAATTAGTACACATAAATCTGTTGCTTTCCTACACACTAACAATGAGCTAACAGAAAGAGAAATCAGAAAAACAATTCCATTCACAATTGCATCAAAAAGAATAAAATACCTAGGAATAAACCTAACCAAGGAAATGAAAGACCTATACCCTGAAAACTACAAGACACTCCTAAGAGAAATTAAAGAGGACACTAACAAATGGAAATTCATCCCATGCTCTTGGCTACGAAGAATTAATATTGTCAAAAGGGCTATACTACCTAAAGCAATCTACAGATTCAATGCAATCCCTATCAAAATACCAACAGCATTCTTCAATGAACTGGAACAAATAGTTCTAAAATTCATATGGAACCACAAAAGACCCTGAATAGCTAAAGCAATCCTAAGAAGGAAGAATAAAACGGGGAATTGCACTCCTTCACTTCATGCTCTACTACAAATCCACAGTAATCAAGACAGTTTGGTACTGGCACAAGAACAGACCCACAGACCAATGGAATAGAATAAAGAGTCCAGATATTAACCGAAACATATATGGTCAATTAATATATGATAAAGGAGCCATGGATATACAATGGGGAAATGACAGCCTTTTCAACAGCTGGTGTTGGCAAAACTGGACAGCTACATGTAAGAGAATGAAACTGGATCATTGTCTAACCCCATACACAAAAGTAAATACCAAGTGGCTCAAAGACCTAAATGTAAATCATGAAACCATAAACTCTTAGAAAAAAACATAGGCAAAAATCTCTTGGACATAAACATAAGCAAATTCTTCATGAACATATCTCCACAGGCAAGGGAAACAAAAGCAAAAATGAACAAGTGGGACTATATCAAGCTGAAAAGCTTCTGTACAGAAAAGGACACCATCAGTAGAACAAAAAGACATCCTACAGTATATGAGAATATATTCATAAATGACATATCAGATAAGGGGTTGACATCCAAAATATATAAAAAGCTCACACACCTCAACAAACAAAAAGCAAATAATCCAATTAAAAAATGGGCAGAGGATATGAATAGGCACTTCTCCAGAGAAGAAATTCAGATGGCCAACAGGCACATGAAAAGATGCTCCACATCGCTAATCATCAGAGAAATGCAAATTAAAACCACAATGAGATATCACCTCACACCAGTAAGGATGGCCACCATCCAAAAGACAAACAACAACAAATGTTGGCAAGGATGTGGAGAGAGGGGAACCCTCCTACACTGCTGGTGGGAATGCAAATTAGTTCAACCATTGTGGAAAGCAGTATGGAGGTTCCTCAAAAAACTCAAACTAGAAATACCATTTGACCCAGGAATTCCACTCCTAGGAATTTACCCTAAGAATGCAGCAGCCCTGTTTGCAAAAGACATATGCACCCCTATGTTTATTGTAGCAGTATTTACAATAGCCAAGAAATGGAAGCAACCTAAGTGTCCATCAGTAGATGGACGAGTGGTACATATACACAATGAAATATTATTCAGCCATAATAAGAAAACAAATCCTACCATTTGCAACAACATGGATGGAGCTAGAGTGTATTATGCTCAGTGAAATAAGCCAGGCAGAAAAAGACAAGTGCCAAATGATTTCCCTCATTTGTGGAGCATAACAATGAAGCAAAACTGAAGGAACAAAATAGCAGCAGACTCGGAGACTCCAAGAAGGAACTAGTGGTTACCAAAGGGGAGGGGTATGGGAGGGCGGGTGGGGAGGGTGGGAGAAGGGGATTGAGGGGTATTACGTTTAGTACACATGGTGTGGGGAGGGTCACGGGGAAAACAGTGTAGCACAGTGAAGGCAAATAGTGCATCTGTGGCATCTTAGTACACTGAGGGATAGTGACTGCATTGGGATATGGGTGGGGACTTGATAATATGGGTTAATGTAGTAACCACATTGTTTTTTCATGTGAAACCTTCATAAGAGTGTATATCAATAATACCTTAATAAAAAATTAAAAATAAATAAATAAATGGTATCCTTTTCACTATAGCCACCCTCCTCTAGGCAAACACCACAAAAGAACCTGTACCCTTCCCTCTCCCCACTAGGCACCAAAGAGGCTGGGACAGAGCCCTGTTGACCATTCCCACCTTGTACCAACACAGCAGAGGTGGGCACCTCTCCCTTCCCCCCAGGCACTGAAGAAAGCCCTGTTGACTATCTACAACTTGCACTAACTGAGTAACAGTAAAAAGGTGACACACCATCCTGTCTCCAACAGAGAGTGGGAAGCTACAAAAAGGGATTCCTCAAGCCTCCTTATGTCTCCTCACGGAGCCCATGTGTGAAACCAACTGATATCAGCACAGCAAAAGCTATGAGAACTGAACTACAATGCTAAATATTCTGAGGTTTCAAACTGGCTTCTGGGGAGCACGCAGGTGGGACAGGCCAGAAGAGCTCTTCAAAGGCCTTGAAAACTAAACTGAGCCCCCAGATTGACAAGAATGTACATTATGAATATAAACATATTGACTGCCTGCTAAAATAGAAGGTATTTCAGATATTTATAAAATCGTCATAACATAATATTTAAAATTCCAAAGATAAAAAAATACTCCTCATACTAAGAACTAGGAAAACAAGTTAGAAAACACAATCAATAGATGCGAACACTGAGGTGACAAAGATGTTTACTATTATATATTTACTACTAATTATTATTTATTATTATTTACTATTGAACAAGAATTCTAGAGCAGCTATCATAAAACCATTCCAAGAAGTAACTTTGAAATACTCTTGAAACAAATTAAAAAATAGGAGGTGTCATCAAAGAAAAAGAAGCTATAAAGACCCAAAAGGAAATTTCAGAACTAAAAATTACAATGAGTAAAAAACTCACTGGATGGGCTCAATAGTAGAATGAAGATTTAACAGAGCAAAGAATCAGCAAACCTGAACATACATCAGTAGAAATTATCCAATCTGAACAACAGAGACAAAACAGAAAAAAATGAACAAGTGCCTATGTGACAATAACAAGAGGTCTAACACTCATGTTACTGGAGTCCCAGAAACAGGGTAAAAGAGTACAGTATACAAAAAATATTTGAGGAAACAATGGCAGACGACTTCCAAATTTGGCAAAAAACACAAACCTATCAATTCTAGAATCTGAACAAAGCCTAAAAGGATAAATCCAAATAAATCAACACCCAGACACATCAAAATCAAGTATCTGAAAACTAAAGAAAAAATCTTGAAAGCAGCTGGAGAGAAACCAAGTATTACCTAAGGGGAAGAACAATTTGAATGACTATAGACTGCTCATCAGAAACCATGGAGGAGAGAAGGAAGTGGCAAACATTTTTAAAGTGCTGGAAAAAAAGGACCAACAACCCGTAATTCTATATCCAGTGAAAGCATCTTTCAGGAATGAACGTGAAATAAGGACATTATGCGATAAATGAAAATAAAGTGATTTGCCACTATCAGACCTGCTCTAAAAGCAACAAAGGAAAAATTATTCAAATAAGAAGGAAATAACAGAAACCTGGACAATCACAAATGAAGAAAAAGTTAGGATAAATATCTGGGTGAATATAATCTCTTGAAAATCTAAAGTTATGTTTGATGGATAAAAACAAAATTATAACATTGTCTCATGTTATAACATGGTTTTCAATGTATGTAGAGGTAATATTTAAAACAACTTCTTAAAAGAAGGAAAAGGTGGTACAGTTTCTACATTCTACATGAACTGGTAAAAGATTGATACTGGTAAATTATCATTAGTATGTATAATATAATCTCTACAGCAACCACTAAAAAACCTATACAGGAAATACACTTATAAACTATAGATATATTAAAATGGCACACTGAAAATTTTCACATATCCCATAAAAAGGTAAGAAAGGGAAAGAGATACACACACAAAGAGGGAATAGAAAATAAGTAAAATGGCAGGCTTAAATCCTTAGCAATAAAAAGCTATATTAAATATAGGTTATCTAAACAGACCAATTAAAAAAACAAGGATTATCAGAATATTTTTCTCTTTTTTTCCCCCCAAAATATGACCCAGATGATGTCACACAAAATGGCAAAGTAGGAAACTCCAGGAGTTGGTCACTTCACCAAAGCAACCACCGAGCTGGGAAAAGTGATTGGAGTCAACTATTTTGGAACTCTGGAACATGATCAGAAATTTTAACAACCAGTGGAGTTCTTACAGCAATGAAGGGAAAGGTTGCTAATCTTTCACAAGTGAGTAGTATATGCCAACCAGCCAACATCCACCACTCCTCAGACAGACAGGCTGCAGCTCTATGGATAGCAGCCTGCATTCCTAAAGAAGCCATCTGATGCCAGGGCAGGCAGTGGAAACCCTGTCCCCCCAAAATTTGGGGTTATGAATTTTGGTCAGTCTAATGGATCCCTGAGATCCAGCACAGATCCTTGCCTCAGATTTGACCCTCTGGCAGCATTAGCTTCCTGCGAGAGCAATTTATCAGATTTAAAGAAACAAAATCCTGGTGGGTGGGAAGGGAGGGAGAAGGGGAATAAGGGGCATTACAGTTCGCACACATAACGTAGGTGGGGGCACGGGGAAGGCAGTATAGCACAGAGAAGACAAGTAGTGACTCTATAGCATCTTACTACACTGATGGACAGTGACTGTGATGGGATATGTGGTGGGGACTTGATAATGGGGGGAATCTAGTAACCACAATGTTGCTCATGTGATTTTATATTAATGATACAAATAAATAAATAAATAAATAACAAAAAAACAGAAACATCTCTAGTCACACATTTGCTGGATAATTACTTGTACAGCCCTCTCATGAAGCAATTTGACAATATGTGTTAAGAGCAATAAAAATATTGACCCTGAAACTTTCATAAGGAAATATTCTTGAATTCAGAAAAATGTTCAATATGGTGTAATAATATTATACAAAACAGCAGCAGCAGGAAGGAAAATAACCTAAGCATTCAAGATTGGAGAGCGTTCAAGTTCACTTGATGGATGATTATGTGCCCATTAAAAGGGATGGTTATGGAGCTTGTGCAAAATCTGAACAATTGGTTATAATATTAGGTTTAAAAATTCAGAATATAAATCAGAAAAGAGCATGATCACAAAAGTCATGCCAATCTACTGACAGTGGTTGGGTTAAATGGAGGGGGTTATAGTTGATAATTTTTCCTTTCCTCATTGTTCTGCCATGCATTTACATATTTTCTAATGAAGGTCTATATATTAATCTGGTATGAAAAAAAATATGTGACTCTTGTATATGTGATTCTTGTGAGCCTGTCAAACGAATCTAAACTGAGCAGCTTGATGAAAGCCACCTGACCTGGATGAAAGTTGCTGAGACTTGCCGTGTGCCTGCTCTACCACCACCAAGCAGATGACTTTTTAATTATCCGAATTCAATTTCATCAATAAAAAGAATAAACCATTCTCGCAAAAAAAAAAAAGAAACAAACAAACAAAATCCTCCTCCCCTGTGTCATTTAGAGTCAGGCATGTAAGGTAATCTGTGTCAGGTCACTGTAGAGAAAGTGTAACAGAAACTTCCGTGACTACACAAATCCAGGCATACACGCTTTGCACAAATATTATTGGGGGAAGAACAAAGCTCCAGTCCTCAGACACCACCTAGCAACTCCTGATGACTAAGACAACTGCATTTCGAGAGTTACACTGTAACACTTAGAATGTACAGCTTTCAACAAAAATTAGAAAACATACAAAGAAAGAGAGGTACTAACCATTCACAGGAAAACAGAATTTGACAGAAACCAATTTGAGGAAGCCCAGACATTGGTCAGATTTAACAAAAGCTTTTAAAACAAGCACCGTCTTAAATATGCTCAATGAGCTCAGGAAAGCAGGAACAAAGAACATAAAAGGAAGTTAGGAAACCTGTTGTTGATGAATATGAGAGTATCTATAAAAAGATAGAATTATAGAAGGAAACCAACCAGAAATTCTGGACTGAGAAGTACATCAACTGAAATGAAAAACTTACTAGAGGGGTTCCAAAGCAGATTTTGAGAAGTCAAAGAAAAGATCAGCAAACTTGAAGACAGGTCTTTTGAAATTATCCAGTCTGAGAGGAAGAAAGAAAACTAAATGTAAAAAAACAGAGCCTGAAGGACATGTAGGAAAGCAGACAGAATACAAAAAGCAGAACAAATGTGGACAGCTGTACAGGACCTGGCATCTCAGAATGATGGGGCTGAAGGTGGGTAAGAGTCAAATCCGATGGTTTCATGCCTTAGTGACTGCAGTGATTTTAGTGAACACACAGAAGGTGGGAGATGGGGAGAAGCAAATATCATGACTTCAGATTTAAAGTCTGAGGTATGAAAAAAGGCACATAAAGCTGCCCACAAACATGAAATGCAGCCCTAGAGCTTATAAGCCATTTGTCAGCAGCATTTAGGAGCCATTTAAACAATCTTGGTAATTGAGGAGATGGTGCGGCAGACCAACATCTGTTAAAAAGTGCCAAGGACAGACTTCCAGGAAGATGGCAGCATGAGCAGGGCGGCAGAAATCTCCTCCCAAAACTGTATATATCTATGAAAATACAGCAAATACAACTATTCCTAAAAGACCAGAACACACAGGAAAGTGCACAGTGTGCAGCTACACGTGAGAGGACACGGCACGCCAAGAGGCGGAGCTATAAAGGGCCCTGCGGTTCGGCGTGGCCACGGCTGCTGAATAGTGGAGCAACAGCGCCACCTACAGCATCCCCACAGAATCTACACCCAGTGGGCGGTTTTTTTTTGGTTGTTTTGTTTTGTTTTGTTTTTTGTTTTTTCTTCTCTTTCTTTTTTCTTTTCTTTTCTTTCTTTCTTTTTTTTTTCTTTTTAAAGTCTTAAAGAGCCCAGCTGACATACGTGGCAACTATCGGCGACCACTTCTATAGCCATGAAAAGACAGAGGAATATGGTCCAGACTAAGATCAACCAGACAACCCCAGAGAGGGAGCCTGAAGGGATGGAAATGCACAATCTTCCTGAAAAAGAATTCAGAATAAAAGTCAAAACCATGCTGATGGATCTACGGAGAAATGTGCAAGAGTTGAGGGAGAAAGTGAGGGAAGTGAGGAAAGAGAATGCAGAAATCAGACAAGCCATTGACAGGCTTAACAGCAGACTGGATGAGATGCAAAAGACTGTTAATGGAATAGAAATAAGAGAACAGGAATACAGAGAAGCTGAGGCAGAAAGAGATAAAAGGATCCCTAGGAATGAAAGAATACTAAGAGAACTGTGTGACCAATCCAAATGGAACAATATTCGCATTATAGGAGTACCAGAAGAAGAAGAGAGAGAAAAGGGATAGAAAGTGTCTTTGAAGAAATAATTGCTGAAAACTTTCCCATGCTGGGGAAGGAAATAGTCCCACAGTCCATGGAAGCCCACAGATCTCTCAACACAAGGGACCCAAGGAAGACAACACCAAGACACATAATAATTAAAATGGCAAAGATCAAAGATAAGGACAGTATTAAAAGCAGCTAGGGAGAGAAAAAAGATCACCTACAAAGGAAAACCGATCAGACTATCATCAGACTTCTCAACAGAAACCTTACAGGCCAGAAGAGAATGGCATGATATATTTAAAGTAATGAAACAGAAGGGCCTCAAACCAAGAATATTGTATCCAGCACGATTATCATTTAAATATGACGGAGGGATTAAACAATTTCCAGACAAACGAAAGTTGAGAGAGTTTGCCTGTCATAAACCACCACTACAGGATATCTTAAATGGACTGCTCTAGAGGGAAGCACCCCCAAGGCTAAAAAGATGTCACCAGAGAAAATAAAATCATAGCAAAGAAAGCAGACCATCCAAATACTAACTAAAGGCAAAGAATAAAACACCTAGTATATAAAGAATGGAGGAGGAAAAATAAAAGGGAGAAAAATAAAGAATCATCAGACTGTGTTTACAATAACTTAACAAGAAAGTTAAGTTAGATTGTCAGATATTAAGAAGTAACCCTTGAACCTTTGGTAACCACAAATCTAAAGCCAGCAATGGCAATAAGTACATATCTATCGATAATCACCCTAAATGTAAATGGACTGAATGCACCAATCAAAAGACACAGAGTAACAGAATGGATAAAAAAAGCAAGACCCATCTATATGCTGCCTACAAGAAACACACCTCAAATCCAAAGATATACACAGACTAAAAGTGAAGGGATGGAAAAAGATATTTCATGCAAAAAACAAAGAGAAAAAAGCAGGTGTTGCAGTACTTGTATCAGACAAAATAGACTTCAAAACGAAGAAAGTAGCAAGAGATAATGAAGGACATTACATAATGATAAAGGGGTCAGTCCAACAAGAAGATATAACCATTATAAATATATATCCACCCAACACAGGAGCGCCAGCATATGTGAAACAAATACGAACAGAATTAAAGGAGGAAATACACAGCAATGCATTCATTTTAGGAGACGTCAACACACCACTCACTCCAAAGGACAGATCAACCAGACAGAGAATAAGTAAAGACACAGAGGCACTGAACAAACACTAGAACAGATGGACCTAACAGACATCTACAGAACTCTGCACCCAAAAGCAGCAGGATACACATTCTTCTCAAGTGAACATGGAACATTTTCCAGAATAGATCACATACTAGGCCACAAAAAGAACCACAGTAAATTCAAAAATATTGAAATCCTACCAACCAACTTCTCAGATCACAAAGGTATAAAACTAGAAATATTTTTTAGAAAGAAATCAAAACTCACAAATACATGGAGGCTTAACAACATTCTCCTAATTAATCAATGGGTTAACGAGCAAATCAAAACAGAAATCAAAGAATATATGGAGACTAATGACAACAACAACACAAAGCCACACCTTCTGTGGGACGCAGCAAAGGCAGTTCTAAGAGGAAAGTATATTGCAATCTAGGCCTATTTAAAGAAGGAAGAACATTTGCAAATGAATAGTCTAAAAACACAATTACTGAAATTGGAAAAAGAAGAACAAATGAGGCCCAAAGTCACCAGAAGGAGGGACATAATAAAGATCAGAGAAGAAATAAATAAAATTGAGAAGAATAAAACAATAGAAAAATCAATAAAACCAAGAGCTGGTTCTTTGAAAAAATAAACAAAATAGATAAACCCCTAGCCAGACTCATTAAGAGAAAAAGAGAATCTACACACATAAACAGAATCAGAAATGAGAAAGGAAAAATCACAATGGATCCCACAGAAATACAAAGAATTATAAGAGAATATTATGAGAATCTATATGCTAACAAGCTGGAAAACATAGAAGAAATGGACAACTTCTTAGAAAAATACAACCTTCCAAGACTGACCAAGCAAGAAACAGAAAAACTAAACAGACCAATCACCAGCAACGAAATTGAATCGGTAATCAAAAAACTACCCAAGAACAAAACTCCCGGACCAGATGGATTCACCTCTGAATTCTACCAGACATATAGAGAAGAAATAACACCTATTCTCCTTAAAGTTTTCCAAAAAATAGAAGAGGAGGGAATACTTCCAAACTCATTCTATGAAGCCAGCATCACTCTAATACCAAAACCGGGCAAAGACCTCACCAAAAAAAAAAATTACAGACAAATATCCCTGATGAACGTAGATGCAAAAATACTCAACAATGTATTAGCAAACCGAATTCAAAATACATCAAGAGGATCATACACCATGATCAAGTGGGATTCATCCCAGGGATGCAAGGATGGTACAACATTCGAAAATCCATCAACATCATCCACCACATCAACAAAAAGAACAACAAAAACCACATGATAATCTCCATAGATGCTGAAAAAGCATTTGACAAAATTCAGCATCCATTCATGATTAAAACTCTCAACAAAATGGGTATAGACGGCAAGTACCTCAACATCATAAAGGCCATATATGACAAACCCACAGCTAACATCATACTTAACAGGGAAGAAGCTGAAAGCTTTTCATCTAAGATTGGGAACAAGACAGGGATGCCCACTCTCTCCACTGTTATTCAACATAGTACTGGAGGTCCTAGCCACGGCAATCAGACAAAACAAGGACATACAAGGCATCCAGATTGGTAAAGAAGAAGTCAAATTGTCACTATTTGCAGATGACATGATACTGTACATAAAAAACCCTAAAGACTCCATTCCAAAACTACTAGAACTAATATCTGAATTCAGCAAAGTTGCAGGATACAAAATTAACACACAGAAATCTGTTGCTTTCCTATACACTAATGATGAACTAACAGAAAGAGAAATCAGAAAAACAATTCCATTCACAATTGCATCAAAAAGAATAAAATACCTAGGAATAAACCTAACGAAGGAAGTGAAAGACCTGTACTCTGAAAACTACAAGACACTCCTAAGAGAAATTAAAGAGGACACTAACAAATGGAAATGCATCCCATGCTCTTGGCTAGGAAGAATAAATATTGTCAAAATGGCTATACTACCTAAAGCAATCTACAGATTCAATGCAATCCCTATCAAACTACCAACAGCTTTCTTCAATGAACTGGAACAAATAATTCTAAAATTCATATGGAACCACAAAAGACCCCGAATAGCCAAAGCAATCCTGAGAAGGAGGAATAAAACAGGGGGAATTACACTCCCTGACTTCAAGCTCTACTACAAAGCCACAGTAATCAAGACAATTTGGTATTGGCACAAAAACAGACCCACAGACCAGTGGAACAGAATAGAAAATCCAAACATTAACCCAAACATATACAGTCAATTAGTATTTGATAAAGGAGCCTTGGATATACAATGGGGAGATGACAGCCTCTTCAGCAGCTGGTGTTGGAAAAACTGGACAGCTACATGTAAGAGAATGAAACTGGACTACTGTCTAGCCCCATACACAAAGGTAAACTCAAGGTGGATCAAAGACCTGAATGTAAGTCATGAAACCATAAAACTCTTAGAAAAAAACATGGACAAAAATCTCTTGGACATAAACATGAGCGACTTCTTCATGAACATATCTCCCCGGGCAAGGGAAACAAAAGCAAAAATGAACAAGTGGGACTATATCAGGCTGAAAAGCTTCTGTACAGCAAAGGACACCATCAGTAGAACAAAAAGACATCCTACAGTATGGGAGAATATATTCATAAAAAACGTATCTGATAAAGGGTTGACATCCAAAATATATAAAGAATTCACGCACGTGAACAAACAAAAAGCAAATAATCCAATTAAGAAATTGGCAGAGGACATGAATAGACACTTCTCTAAAGAAGAAATTCAGATGGCCAACAGACACATGAAAAGATGCTCCACCTCGCTAATCATCAGAGAAATGCAGATTAAAACCACAATGAGATATCACCTCACACCAGTGAGGATGCCCAACATCCACAGCACAAACAACAACAAATGTTGGCGAGGATGTGGAGAAAAGGGAATCCTCCTACACTGCTGGTGGGACTGCAAATTAGTTCAACCATTGTGGAAAGCAGTATGGAGGTTCCTCAAAAAACTCCAAATAGAAATACCATTTGACCCAGGAATTCCACTCCTAGGAATTTACCCTAAGAATGCAGCAGCCCAGTTTGAAAAAGACATATGCACCCCTATGTTTATCACAGCACTACTTACAATAGCCAAGAAATGGAAGCAACCTAAGTGTCCATCAGTAGATGAATGGATAAAGAAGATGTGGTACATATACACAATGGAATATTACTCAGCCATAAGAAGAAAACAAATCCTACCATTTGCAACAACATGGATGGAGCTAGAGGTATTATGCTCAGTGAAAAAAGCCAAGCCGAAAAAGACAAGTATCAAATGATTTCACTCATATGTGGAGTATAAGAACAAAGAAAAAATACTGAAGGAACAAAACAGCAGCAGACTCACAGAACCCAAGAACGGACTAATAGTTACCAAAGGGAAAGGGACTGGGGAAAATGGGCGGGAAGGGAGGGATAAGAGGGAAAAAGGGGCATTACAATTAGCAGATGTAATGTTGTGGGGGCACGGGGAGGGCAGTACAACTCAGAGAAGACAAGTAGTGACTCTATAGCATCTCACTGCGCTGATGGACAGTGACTGTAATGGGGTTCGTGGGGGGGACCTCATGAAGGGGTAGTTTAATCACCATAATATTGCACATGTAAGTGTAGATTAATGATACCAAAATAAATTATTTTTAAAAAAGTGCCAAGGACAAAACCCTGAGCAGAGCCATGGTGTTGAGAAGAAACCAGAGAAGGAGCAGCAAGGAAGGGGACTGAACGTCACTGAAGGAGTGGCATCGTGAGACCCTGGAGGGCGGCAGCACAGGAACCAGTGACGAAGGCGAAGAAGGAACCGTTGGAGCGATTGCTTAGCAGCAGATCCTGGCCTACTACGCGCTCGTCCGCCTTTTCATTAAGTGCTTGACAAAACCAGGCACGCAACGCTCTGCGTGCAGCACCTCATCTGAGTCGGAAGCCGCTGGTGCCCGAGGCAGAGGCGAGACCGCCTGTGTGCGAGTAAGGGGCTTATCCGAGTGCGAACCTACAGGCGGTGGCCCACCCTGGGCCCCAGCAACGAGGCCAGGCGGCTGCGCCCAGCCCCCAAGTGCCAGGCCAGGCCGCCAGTACAGGTCCCCCAGCCTCGGCGGCCAACCCGCCGTCTCCAAAGTTCACCGCGCGCCTCTCTCGTCACTGCAGGCAATTCCCGCGAGAGGGCGCGAGGGAGCTGGTTGCCGGCTAACGGGGCCAGGCCGCTCCTGGCCCCCAGTGCGCCCCCGGTCTTGGGTGGGGGGTGAAAGAGCGCGTGGTGAGGCTCCCGCTCTCCACCATCACCTTGCAGACCCGCGGAATCCAATTTGACGAGAGACTCTCTTCTACAGAAGGGGGACTCTCCTAGTCCGAGTCACCCGCACCCTCTGGGGTATTGAGTTCCTCCAAGGCTGAGGCCCTTTGAGAGCCTGGGGCCCTGCTCAGCTCTGCCCCTTGGAGGTGCGAGGTTTTCTGGGGCCTCCAGGAACACAGCAGCAGCATACCGCTGGAGATTTCCCTGGATTGGTTGGTTGGTTTTTATTTTGTTCTTTGTAAGTTACTCTGATCGTTGTAAAGTCTGCCTGGAAAAGGACACATTTATTCTGAAACCAAACCCAACAGGCACATTCAATTCTGTCTACATTTGCTAAGGGGTTTGCCCCTCACAGTCATTCTGTCAGAAGGTCTGGCCCAAACTGACTAGCTAATACCTGTTCTTATAGGCTGAGCATTAAAAGCCCTTTGGGTAGGTTTCAAACTCTGAAATTGCTCTCTCTTGCTACAAAGTGATTCTTTAAGCTTTCTTGCCCCTATATTTATTGGGAATAATTCACATTCCTCCAATTCTACTTCAGATTCATTTTTTATCCTCATTCCAGCCTGTAGGTCCCTTTTGCTCTAACTAGTTCTCTGGGCTTCTCTTCTCTTCCCAAATAGCTTGGATATTATTACTACCCATTTCAGTTCCCACCCCAGTGATTTTAAAGTTTGCCCTTTTTGCTAATCTCCATCTCTTGCAAAACCAGGCTGTTTTCCAGTCCGGCTGCAGAGATTCCAAACACTGCTGGTGATAAGCAAGGAACCGTGCTATCACTCCTCCCTAAATACTTGCTTTCTGACAGCACTGTATCCCTGCCACAGACTGGAAGTTCATACATCCATTCTTGTGATCTTGCTGTCCTATTAACTACAACATTTCCCCCCAAACTTCCTGTAGTCTGCCACAAACTTTCCACTCAATCCCACTCTACTTTTAGTAAATGATCTCACCTACATCTACTTTGCATCTATATTTTTTGTATATAGCTTTTAAAGAATGTGAAATACAGAAAAGTATGAAAATGACACAGATATAAAATATCACCCATAACAAATATTGTCATTTTATCATATTTCTTTCAAACTTTTCCAGATATTTTTAAATGAAAAAAAGTGTAGAGGAGGAAAAAATATCCTGTACCCGTAACAACAACAAAACAGATGAACAAGAGAAAAGCATACACAAACATATTTAACTAAGTTTTATGTGGCATGGGCACTTTCATAAAGAAATGAAGACCCAAAGAAGCAATTATACCTGAGAGTTTTTATGCTGGGTTGTTGAAGAGTGGAGAGTCGTGGAATAATATGACTGGGTGAAGAGGCTGTGAGCTAACTGTAGTCATCTGGGAGCCAGATATTGGGAGAAACAGCATGGAAAGCCTGTTTGTTCAGATTCTTCGCAGCATCCCTCCATCTTGGAGATAAAGATGCTCCTTTCCTCTGGGTGTGGGAAGGTACTCCTCACATGAGGGTTTTATGATCTGCTTCAGGCAAAGGTCACAATGTCCTTCCTGTACATGTTCTTCCTCAAATTCCTTCAGCTTAAAATATTCAGTGCTCCACCAAAATATATAAAGAACTCACAAGCCTCAACACCCAAAAAGCAAATAACCCAATTAAAAAATGGCAGAGGATATGAAGAGACAGTTCTCCAAAGAAGAAATTCAGATGGCCAACAGACACATGAAAAGATGCTCCACATCACTAATCATCAGGGAAATGCAAATTAAAACCACAATGAGGTATCACCTCACACCAGTAAGGATGGCCAGCATCCAAAAGACTAAGAACAACAAATGCTGGCGAGGATGCGGAGAATGGGGAACCCTCCTACACTGCTGCTGGGAATGTAAGCTACTTCAACCATTGTGGAAAGCAATATGGAGGTTCCTCAAAAAACTCAAAATAGAAATACCATTTGACCCTGAAATCCCACTCCTTGGAATTTACCCAAAGAATACAACTTCTCAGATTCAAAAACACATATGCACCCCTATGTTTATTGCAGCACCTTTTACAATACCCAAGATGTGGAAGCGACCTAAGTGTTCATCAGTAGATGAATGAATAAAGAAGAGGTGGTACATATACAGAATGGAATACTATTCAGCCATAAGAAAGAAACAAATCCTACCATTTGCAACAACATGGCTGGAGCTGGAGGATATTATGCTCAGTGAAATAAGCCAGGTGGAGAAAGACAAGTCCCAAATGATTTCCCTCATTTGTGGAGTATAACAACGAAGCAAAACTGAAGGAACAAATGAGCAGCAGACTCAGAGACTCCAAGAAGGAACTAGTGGTTACCAAAGAGGAGGGGTATGGGAGGGCGGGTGGGGAGGGTGGGAGAAGGGGATTGAGGGGTATTTTGTTTAGTACACATGGTGTGGGGGATCAAGGGGACAACAGTGTAGCACAGAGAAGGCAAATAGTGCATCTGTGGCATCTTACTACACTGATGGACAGTGACTGCACTGTAGTATGGGTCGGGACTTGATAATATGGGTAAATGTAGTTAGTAACCACATTGCTTTTCCATGTGAAACCTTCATAAGAGTGTATATCAATACCTTAATAAAAAAATACTCAGTATGCCAGAGGACCATATTTTGGGGGTGGCATGTCCTGGACCCTGTCATGCCCTGTCTGAAACTTCCCCAAGAAGTTTCCAGGTCCAGAAATAGTTGATAAATTGTCTCATAACCCATTGAGCCAATCTCTCAGGCCTGGGATCAGGTCAGCCCACTTAAACTGTTTTTTTTTTATATTAAGGTATTATTGATATGCACTCTTATGAAGGTTTCACATGAAAAAACAATGTGGTTACTACATTTACCCATATTATCAGGTCCCCACCCATACCCCAATGCAGTCACTGTCCTTGGGTGCAGTAAGAAGCCACAGATGCACTATTTGCCTTCTCTGTGCTACACTGTTTTCCCCGTGACCCCCCACACCATGTGTACTAAACAAAATACCCCTCAATCCCCTTCTCCAACCCTCCCCAGCTGCCCTCCCACACCCCTCCTCTTTGGTAACCACTAGTTCCTTCTTCGAGTCTCCGAGTCTGCTGCTAATTTGTTCCTTCAGTTTTGCTTCGTTGTTATACTCCACAAATGAGGGAAATCATTTGGGACTTGTCTTTCTCCACCTGGCTTATTTCACTGAGCATAATATCCTCCAGCTCCATCCGTGTTGTTGCAAATGGTAGGATTTGTTTCTTTCGTATGGCTGAATAGTATTCCATTGTGTATATGTACCACCTCTTCTTTATCCATTCATCTACTGATGGAAACGTAGGTTGCTTCCATATCTTGGGTATTGTAAAAAGTGCTGCAATAAACATAGGGGTGCATATGTGTTTTTGAATCTGAGAAGCTGTATTCTTTGGGTAAATTCCAAGGAGTGGGATTCCAGGGTCAAATGGTATTTCTATTTTGAGTTTTTTGAGGAACCTCCATATTGCTTTCCACAATGGTTGAACTAGCTTACATTCCCAGCAGCAGTGTAGGAGGGTTCCCCTTTCTCCACATCCTCGCCAACATTTGTTGTTGTTTGTCTTTTGGATGGAGGCCATCCTAACTGGTGTGAGGGGATATCTCACTGTGGTTCTAATTTGCATTTCCCTGATGATTAGTGATGTGCAGCATCTTTTCATGTGTCTGTTGGCCATCTGAATTTCTTCTTTGGAGTACTGTCTCTTCATATCCTCTGCCCATTTTTTAATTGGGTTATTTGCTTTTTGGGTGTTGAGGCATGTGAGCTCTTTATATATTTTGGGTGTTAACCCCTTGTCGGATATGTCATTTACAAATATACTCTCCCATACTGTAGGATGCCTTTTTGGTCTGTTGATGGTGTCCTTTGCCGTACAGAAACTTTTTAGTTTGATGTAGTCCCATGAGTTCATTTTTGCTTTTGTTTCCTTTGCTCAAGGAAATGCGTTCAGGAAGAAGTTGCTCATGCTTATATTCAGGAGATTTTTGCCTATGTTGTCTTCTAAGAGTTTTATGGTTTCATGACTTACATTCAGGTCTTGGATCCATTTCAAGTTTACTTTTGTGTATGAGGTTAAACAATAATCCAGCTTCATTCTCTTGCATGTCGCTGTCCAGTTTTGCCAACACCAGCTGTTGAAGTGGCTGTCATTTCTCCATTGTATGTCCATGGCTCCTTTATCATATATTAATTGACCATATATGTTTGGGTTTATGTAAGGGCTCTCTAGTCTGTTCCATTGGTCTATGGGTCTATTCTTGTGCCTGTACCAAATTGTCTTGAGTACTGTGGCTTTGTAGTAGAGCTTGAAGTTGGGGAGCATAATTCCCCAAGCTTTATTCTTCCTTCTCAGGATTTCATTGGCTCTTCAGGGTCTTTTGTGGTTCCATATGAATTTTAGAACTATTTGTTCCAGTTCATTGAAGAATGCTGTTGGTATTTTGATAGGAATTGCATTGAATCTGTAGATTGCTTTAGGCTGGATGGCCATTTTGACAATATTAATTCTTCCTATTAATGAGCACGGGATGTGTTTCCATTTATTGGTATCTTCTTTAATTTCTCTCATGAGTGTCTTGTAATTTTCAGAGTATAGGTCTTTCACTTCCTTGGTTAGGTTTATTCCTAGGTATTTTATTATTTTTGATACAACTGTGAATGGAATTGTTTTCCTGATTTCTCTCTCTGCAAACAGGGACAGTTTAACTTCTTCCTTGCCAATCTGGATGCCTTTTATTTCTTTGTGTTGTCTGATTGCCATGGCTAGGACCTCCAGTACTATGTTGAATAGAAGTGGGGAGAGTTGGTATCCTTGCCTTGTTCCTGATCTTAAAGGAAAAGCTCTCAGCTCCTCACTGTTAAGTATAATATTGGCTGTGGGTTTGTCATATATGGCCTTTATTATGTTGAGGTACCTGCCCTCGATACCCATTTTGCTGAGAGTTTTTATCATGATTGGATGTTGAATTTTGTTGAATGCTTTTTCAGCATCTATGGAGATGATCATGTGGTTTCTTTCCTTCTTTTTGTTGATGTGGTGGATGATGTTGATGGATTTTCAAATGCTGTACCATCCTTGCATCCCTGGAATAAATCCTACTTGATCATGATGGATAATCTTTTTGATGTATTTTTGAATTTGGCTTGCTCATATTTTGTTGAGTAGTTTTGCATCTATGTTCACCATGAATATTGGTCTGTAATTTTCTTTTTTTGTGGTGTCTTTGCCTGGTTTTGGTATTAGAGTGATGCTGGCCTCATAGAATGAGTTTGGAAGTATTCCCTCTTCTTCTACTCTTTGGAAAACTAAGGAGGATGGGTATTAGGTCTTCACTAAATGTTTGATAAAATTCAGCAGTGAAGCCATCTGGGCCAGGCATTTTGTTCTTAGGTAGGTTTTTGATTACCAGTTCAATTTCATTGCTGGTAATTGGTCTGTTCAGATTTTCTGTTTCTTTCTGGGTCACTGTTGGAAGGTTGTATTTTTCTAGAAAGTTGCCCTTTCTTCTAGGTTATCCAGTTTGTTAGCATATTATTTTTCATAGTATTCTCTCATAATTCTTTGTATTTCTGTGGTGTCTGTTGTGATTTTTCCTTTCTCATTTCTGATTCTGTTTATGTGAGTAGACTCTCTTTTTTCTGTATAAGACTGGCTAGGGGTTTATCTATTTTGTTTATTTTCTCAAAGAACCAGCTCCTGTGTTCATTGATTCTTTCTATTGTTTTTTTCTTCTCGATTTTATTTATTTATGCTCTAATCTTTATTATGTCCCTCCTTCTACTGACTTAGAGCCTCATTTGTTCTTCTTTTTCTAGTTTTGTTAATTGTGAGTTTAGACTGCTCATATGGGATTGTTCTTCTTTCCTGAGGTAGCCCTGTATTGCAATATACTTTCCTCTTAACATGGCCTTCGCTGCATCTCACAGATTTTGCGGTGCTGATTTATTGTTGTCATTTGTCTCCATATATTGCTTGATCTCTGTTTTTATTTGGTCATTGATCCATTGATTATTTAGGAGCATGTTGTGAAGCCTCCATGTGTTTGTGGGATTTTTCATTTTCTTTGCACAATTAATTTCTAGTTTCATACCTCTGTTGTCTGAGAACCTGGTGGTACAATTTCAATCTTTTTGAATTTACCGAGACTCTTTTTGTGGCCTAGTATATGATCTATTCTTGAAAATGTTGCATGTCCACTTGAGAAGAATGTGTATTCTGCTGCTTTTGGGTGTAGAGTTCTGTAGATGTAGGTTAGGTTCATCTGTTCTAATGTGTTGTTCAGTGCCTCTGTCTCCTTACTTATTTTCTGTCTGGTTCACCTGTCCTTCAGAGTGAGTGGAATGTTGAAGTCTCCTAGAATGAATGCATTGCATTCTATTTCTCCTTTTAATTCTGTTAGTATTAGTTTCACATATGTAGGCGCTCCTGTGTTGGGTGCACAGATATTTATAATGGTTATATCTTCTTATTGGATTGACTCTTTTATCATTATGTAATGTCCTTCTTTTTCTCTTGTGACTTTCTTTGTTTTGAAGTCTATTTTGTCTGATACAAGTACTGCAACTCCTGCTTTTTCTCCCTATTAGTTGCATGAAATATCTTTTTCCATCCCTTCACTTTTAGTCTGTGTATGTCTTTGGGTTTAACGTGAGTCTCTTATAGGAAGCATATAGATGGGTCTTGTTTTTTTAACCATTCAGTGATTCTATGTCTTTTGATTGGTGCATTCAGTCCATTTACATTTAGGGTGATTATCGATAGATATTTACTTATTGACATTGCAGGGTTTAGATTCATGGTTACCAAAGGTTCAAGGTTAACTTCCTTACTATCTAAGAGTCTAACTTAACTCACTTAATATGCTATTACAAACACAATCTAAAGGTTCTTTTTCTTTTTTTCTTCCTCCTCCATTCTTTATATATTAGGTATCATATTCTGTACTCTTTGTCTATCCCTTGATTGACTTTGGAGATAGTTATTTTAATTTTTGCATTTGCTTAGTAATTAGCTGTTCTACTTTCTTTACTGTAGTTTTATTACCTCTGGTGACAGCTATTAAACCTTAGGAACACTTCCATCTATAGCAGTCCCTCCAAAATACACTGTAGAGATAGTTTGTGGGAGGTAAATTCTCTCAGCTTTTGCTTACCTGGAAATTGTTTATTCCCTCCTTCAAATTTAGGTGATAATCATTCGAGATAAAGTAATCTTAGTTCCAGGCCCTTCTGCTTCATTTCATTAAATACATCATGCTGCTCCCTTCTGGCCTCTAAGGTTTCTTTTGAGAGGTCTGATGATAGCCTGATGGGTTTTCCTTTGTATGTGATGTTATTTCTCTCTCTGGCTGCTTTTACTAGTCTGTCCTTATCATTGATCTTTGCCATTTTAATTACTATAGGTCTTGGTGTTGTCTTCCTTGGATCCCTTGTG
>JAVSCE010000384.1:0-88921 GCA_032199065.1 Smutsia gigantea | reverse complement strand
TCTTTTTTTTTTTTTTCTTCCTCCTTTTTCTTTCTCCTCCATTCTTTATGTATTAGGTATCATATTCTGTACTCTGTCTATCCCTTGATTGACTTTGGAGATAGTTATTTTAATTTTTGTATTTGCTTAGTAATTAGCTGCTCTACTTTCTTTACTGTGGTTTTATTACCTCCATCTATAGCAGTCCCTCCAAAATACACTGTAGAGATGGTTTTGGGGAGGTAAATTCTCTCAGCTTTTACTTATCTGGAAATTGTTTAATCCCTCCTTCAAATTTAAATGATTATCTTGAGGGATAAAGTATTCTTGGTTCAAGGCCCTTGTGCTTCATTGCATTAAATACATCATGCTGCTCCCTTCTGGCCTGTAAGGTTTCTGATGATACCTTGAGAAATATGATCATAGCCTGATGGGCTTTCCTTTGTTTGTGATCTTATTTCTCTCTCTGGCTGCTTTTAATAGTCTGTCCTTATCCTTGATCTTTGCCATTATTAATTACTATATGTCTTGGTGTTGTCTTCTTTGGGTTCCTTGTGTTGGGAGATCTGTGCATCTCCATGGCCTGAGAGACTATCTCCTTCCCCAAATTGGGGAAGTTTTCAGCCATCGCCTCCTCAAAGACACTTTCTATCCCTTTTTCTCTCTCTTCTTCTTGTGGTATCCCTATAATGCAAATATTGTTCCGTTTGGATTGGTCACACAGTTCTCTCAATATTCTTTAATTCTTAGAGATGTCTGTGCCTCAGCTTCTTCGTATTCCTCTTCTCTAGTTTCTATTTCATTTATCGTCTCCTCCACTGTATCCAGTCTGCTTTTCATACCGTCCTTTATGCTCTTCAACGATTGGATTCCAACTGGAATTCATTCCTGAGTTCTTGAATGTCTTTCCGTACCTCCATGAGCATGTTAATGATTTTTATTTTGAACTCCCTTTTAGCAAGAGTCATGAGGTCAATGTCATTTAAATGTTTCTTGGGAGTAGTATTAATACTTTTACTCTGAACCAGATTCCTTTCGCATTTCATATTTGTATATGGCGCCCTCTAGTGCCCAGAAGCTCTACTCCCTGGAGCTGCTCAGCCCCTGAAGCAATGTCAGGGGTCGCAGGGGAGTGGTATTGGTACCTTGGGGGAGGAAAGAACTGTTTCTGCTCCCTGGCTGCTATGCCTGTCTCCACTGCCTGAACCAGTGGCTGAGCACACAGGTATTAGCCTGTATGCTTTGCGTTTGTAGTTGCTGTAGACAGATCTTCCCTCTGGCTGGCCTAATGCCAGGGTAGGGTTTGCCGGTTTGTGAGCCAGGTGGGGCTGGCCCGGAGATAGGTGCAGTAGGCTGCATATCATGGAGGGAGTCCTTGGAGCTCTGTACCAGCCAGGGAGCTGGAGCACCTGAAGACCGTCTAAGGAAGAATATTTCTTTTTCCTCCTTAAATATGATAGTCTATATGGCAAAGCTCCCAACCTGCTGGGCAGAGTGTGCCTGGACAATTTTGTCTCCCTGTCCTCTCTCCTGAGCAGTAAGCTCTGTGCAATCCTTGCCCCTTTAGCAGTCCTCTTGCTAAGGGCTTCCTTGTTAGGAAGTCTCTCAAACTGCCTGCCTTTTTTTTTGTCCCAGAGCAGCCGAATATGGATCCGTGCTTTCCATAAGTGGCTGGAATCTCAGCCTCTCCAGGAATTCTGCCTGTCTTAGCTTTCCAACCCCGTAATCACAAGAGTATCGTGCAACCACCATGAATTGTAGGTTTGTGCTCCCAGAGCAGATCTCCAGAGTTAGGTATTCAGCAGTCCCAGGCCTCCACTCCCTCCCTGCTCTGTTTCTCTTCCTCCCGCCAGTGAGCTGGGGTGGGGGAAGGGCTTGGGTCCCGCCGGGCCACAGCTTTGGTACATTACCCTGTTCTGCGAGGTCTGCTCTTTTCTTCAGGTGTATGCAGTCTGGCACAGTCCTCTTTCCTGTTGCTTTTTCAGGATTAGTTGTATTAATTATATTTTCATATTATATGCTGTTTTAGGAGGAAGCCTGTGTCTTGCTTCTCATGCCGCCATCTTTAATCTCCCCAGTTAAACTGTTTTATCTCATTTCAGGAGGTAGTGTTGCAAGGAAGCTCCCACCAAACCTAGGCTCCTGTATGGTTTGAGCAACCAGGCATTTAACAAGAGGCATTTCTGCAGAAACAGAAGAAAAAAAAAAGGTTAACTGTTGTTAACCATGCAATTTTTGAGTCCAGAGGGCAATAGAGAAGATTTCTGGATATTAGACTCAAAGCCTTTACAGATGAGTAAAGACAAGCAGAGTCAATCTGACAGATTTTCTTGATTTTCAGTTTGAATGTCTCTGGTGATGTCATTAGGTGTTCTGGTAAACTTTCTGAGTGGCCACACAGCAACAGGCATGAAGGTGGTCATTGCTCTGGCCCAGAGGGTGTTCCCAGCTCCGGCCAAGTTCATGCTGGATTTGGTGAGAACAAAAAATGACAACAGAACGTTGTGGAGTAAAAGGTTTTATACCAAGCTTCATTCTCATAATGGCAGGTAAAGTGCTAGAATCCCATCCACATCCAGCAAGTCTACACACAGCAAGCCTGTCTCCCTCTCTGCCTCTGTTCCAGACTCTTCCTCCACTCCAGGCTCTCTGTCTGCTCCAGGCTTTGTGAAGAGCACTGAGTTTGTACAGCAACACAGACAATAATGGCTTATTGCCAACCCATATGTAAGCATGTGCGTGCACAGCAGGCCAAGCACATCATTACAGTTGCACAGTGGGAGAGTAAATTAGGATCAGGTGAGGATCCTGGCCATGGGTCTTCCATTTTCCCTACAGTTTTCCAAACGTGAGCTGCTGTGGTGATTTCTCTGTTTATATCAAGTTGTCTGAAGTTTATATTAAGTTTTCCAGCTTTAGTTTGAAGCACTTTGGGAAGAGGGCAATTTTAGTTATTAGTGATTCCAAGTCAGAAAGTCAAGAGAAAAATTGGAAATGATAGTTTGGAAAGTTGTAGCCAGATACTGGAGAAAACTAGAATTCAGGATCCAGTCCAGTTTACAGGTAGATAACAAAACCTTAAAAACAATAAACAGGGCTAGAATTTAATACCTCCAAGGTTGTACTATACATTTCCATTGAAACATAATATATTTCTCTCCAGTCATCCTCATTTCTATCAAAGATAATCAAAGGCTAATCTGTTTGCAAATAAGTCTAATCTCATTAAATTTGTTAGCTTACTTAACATTATTGCCTTAAGAATAGTGACTGATCATTTAAGTTTTTAGTAAGGAATCTTACTGGGCCTGCCAAGAGGTGTCTTTCCTTACTCAACCTTTAAGGCTGGGAAACCTGTAAGTCACGTATCAGACCAATTTTTCATGGGCCTTATGAGCATTGTCTCCTTACAAACAACCTTAGTTCCTTAAAACTGTCTGGTCCTCTCTGATACACATCATTCTCAAATACAACATTCCAGTCAAAGCCTTGGTAATGTAACCAATGTTTATAACTGTTCTGTTACAAGGAGGGCAGATTCTTACGAACTCATGAAAAGAACTATATTGCCATGAAAATAAGAATATTCACTAAGCGTTTCTGTATTCTAGATGGATCAGGTAGGGAGAAAAAGCAATTGTTTCATCCTTGTTCACAGAAATATACTTTACGGAGTTGGTGTATGCAATAGATAGCTTAGAGAGAAAGAAAATATTTCTTTAGGTCTAGAAAACAAACTATTAGAAGAACCAGTAATGCTTGAAACAAGAAGTCATGAAAAAGTTATAATCATCTTCATCACTTCATTCAGCTTCATGTAATTACTTCTTGGTCAGCAGTTTTATGAATCAGTCAGCCCTCATTAGTCCTGGGAATTCTTAGTCAGTCCAGTGGCATGAGTTATGTCAAAGTTATTCTAATGATGCCATCATGGAGCATTCTCACCCATTGCAGATTGTAAATTCTTTCAGAGAAGAATCAGAGTAAATCAATGGCTGTGAATGACAAAGAACTTTAAATGGTCATGGTTCATTTGGATAAGAGTTCATTTGATAAGGAAATTGCTATCTCTGTGGCATACAACACTTTAACATAATAACCTGACTACAAGGTTACTGAAAATTTTCTATGTATTTCATACAATTTCTGCAATACCATACAGGTTTCCCTTGCTATCTGAAAGTAGAGTGTTCCTATGAAACCTTTCATATCCCAAAATGCCATAAAACAAAGAAGGAATTAGCATTAACTTATATAGAAAAAATTTTTGAGTGTTCCCAGACCCCAAAAATAACTTCTTAAGCTTTTCTGATACTTTAGGATACATCTTACCAAGAGATGCACAAAATATATCAAGCTAAAACACAGATGCTCAAGGACACAGTACAAAGCTATGGCAGCTTGATGCTGAGATGCTGAGTGCAGTTCCCAGCAACTGAGATTTGTTGATGCTTGGGATACATGCTGTCTCTACAAGGGTTTGCAGAAAAGTGAATACTGAATGCTATTTTCGCTTTTTTTATAAAAGTAAAAATCTTCAGATGTCTTTCAGTTAGTGAAAACAGGTAGTAACACAGGTCTCTGGTGAAAGTGAGGTGGCATAATGAGAGCTTTCGAAAAGCAGGTGATACCAGTATTAGAAAGATTTATCCATATACACATAACCTAAGAAGGTTTATCATCCCTTCTTATTTGACAATGCTTCCCATGTAATTTAACATAACAAGTAAACCTAATTAGTTTATGTAACTCCAGGGAAAAATCCCAGGGCAAAGTACCTCTGAAACTGAAATCAGTCTGAGAAATAGAGTTTAAGAAACCCGTTTATTTCTTACAAGCAGTCACTCCATCTCTCTCTTGACCAGGCTGCAGCAGCTAGAGCTCCTCCCAACCTCTCTACTCCAGGTAAGCCCTTGCATTCCCTTGTAATTACCTATTGATATGTAGAAGAACCACTTCTCTTCACCCCTTGAAACACCTATTGATAAGCAGATGCACTAAAGCCAGGTGAGAGATTCTGGAAATATTGCAATGTTACCCACAGTTTAATATCTCTCTTTTACAAGGCAAGAGACAAATCCTTTGAGACTTTTCAGGGACCCTCTGGGGAATCTCAAAGTTAGTTTGAGATCAGAAAGACTCCATTTAGAACTTGGTGTTGGGAAGTTAAAAGAAAAATCTCAAAATATTTAAAACACTTGATTAAATAAGATCACAGATCATTATGAAACAATGCATAGTCAAAGTGACAATAGAAGATTAAATGACAAATAGTTACATAGTTGTGAACAAAATTTGGCTCTTCTAATATTGAAATGCCTCGGTTTTCTTAGTAAAACAAAAGACCTGATAAAGACAACATACAAAGCACAGGAAATAATTATAAAGCACAGAATCTTGGTGTCCTAGGCAGACTGCTTAAAAGGTAAAGAAAAGTTCTGTTTTTTTAAACAATTTTTTATTAAGAACAGATCAATAATCTAAGAAAACTGTCATTTTAACAGAGAAAAAAACAAATTCTAGGTTTGCACCAGTATATTATTAATACTAAAGCTACTTTAAAAAAACCTTATAAATAAACCTGACCAATTTTAGTCAGCTTTGATCACACAAGAGAAGATTCCTCTCCCAAGAGTCCTTTTCCACAAATGTTCTACAACTTAAAAAAAAAAAGAAAATTAATTTTTGTCCTGCTCTTTTCGTCTTTCTTATTCCAGAACAACCAGTCATTCTACTTTAGGACAAAATTACTTTTTTCCTTCACAAAAGTACATCCTTCATACCTTGCATAGTTAGCATACAAAGTTGTTTCCCTTCAACTTTATGTCTTCTAGTAGCTTCATTTATGTATATGGATTGTAATTTTTATCCATTAGTAATCTTTATTTTCTGTGAACATTAGAAAGTAAGCAATTGTGAACTGTCTGCCGCATGATACATTCTGTAGTAGATCAACAAATTTTACTAACATACAGTCTCAATTTTTGAATAGGTATATGCTTCCTTATACTGCAGTTTTTCAATGTGGCAAAGAACATGACCCAAATATCTTTTGTCTTTCTGTACTATTTAAGAAACTAAAAGTAAGTAAACTTAATGTTCAGCAATTAATCTTTGAGTATCTTATTTGGAAATGATCAATGGGAAATTACCTGGGCAAGGGAGGGCTTATCTGTACCGGAGAGGGGAGGGGGAGGTCCGGTTTTGCTGCTGCTGGAGCAGGAGAGAGAGATGGGCCGGACTGCAGTTTTGTAAGCAATAAATGGATTTTAAACTTTATTTCTCCCTTTGACTGATTTCGCTTTTTACAGGTATTTTGCCCCGGATTTCCTCTCCCCAGACTAACACCTGGCACAGTTGGCAGGGTTCCTCTGAACCCAAAATCTGTTATAATGGGTGCAACCTTTGGGAGGGCTGCCCCAAGAAATGATGGGGAGAAGCGGCGCTCGCACCAAGGGACATGTGTCAAGACTCGTGTGGTCATGGAGGCACCACCACCGCTGCTGGCCGTGCCAACCCCAGCCCATGGCCAGAGCCTAAGGCTACTGCTTCTGCCACTGCTGCTGCTCCTGCTGCCGGCCGGAGCCTGGCCACAACTATGGAAAGGAGCAGAGGTCCGGGTCCCCTTGATAGAGAACAACTGGCTGCTGTGTATCATGCCTTGCTGGCTACAGAGTCCATCACCGGAACAGCTCCGACCAAGGTAATAACCACCTATCCATCGCAGGGTGGGTGAGAGACTGGACCCAAAGGCCATGGAATGATGTGGCACAGAAACCTACTGTATATCATGTGATTGGCCATTTGCCTTTGGCATCCCCAGGGAATGATGAAGCAGACACATTGGCCCAGGTGTGCTGGCCAGAAGAAAAGCCTACCTCTGATATGGCCAAATGGCTAGTGTTTGTTGCACATGGGGCAAAAGACAATGTGGGCTATATAGACTGTTGGTGGGGCTTGCCATTGACCTTTGAAGAAGTCAGCCGAACCTGGAAGGAGTGCCCTGCACGTTGTGCAGATCAGAAAAACACCAAGAGGGGCCTAGAGCATCTCTTTGCAGCCTGTGGCCAGTCGCTGGTGACTGAGAGGGATCAAAGCACCCACTTTATTGGACAGGTGTTGCAAGGATGGGTGCAGCAATTAGGAGTAACATGGACGTGGCCCTGGACATTTCAACACATGGACTGGCGGTGGCCGGCTCTTCTGGCACCCGGGGGAAGAGGCCTGGAAGCTGGCCTCCTGTGGCCCCCCACAATCACAATTATTTGCTTCTACAGTCCTGTGTCCTGGAGGTGCCCCCTGGCTGCAGCTGCCACGTGATGGATGGAATGGACACGCTTTGGACTTAATCTGCATGGGGCTTTGAATCTAGCTGAATCCTCTGGCTTGAGAAGTATGATTCTGTTGTTGTTGTCAAGAAAAAAATGCTTAAAGAGAGGCTTGACTTTGTCTAATGTTTGGTAAAAGTTTTGTGAGCAATCTAGCATGGTTGTTAGGAATGAGTAAACAAGTGTAGAAACATAATTTGTGCCTAGTGAGAGATTGTGCTGTAAAGTACATTTACTTGTCTGCATAGGCTGAATCCTCTGGCTTGAGGGTTATCAAGATTTTATTGCCGTTGCTGTTGTGTGTCACTAGATTGGTCGGAAGAGGGGGGACGAGTAAATTGTAAGGCGAGATTTCTGGAGGGGTGGCCGGTGGGTAAAATTGTAACATTTCCAGAATATCTCGCCTGGCTTTGGTACATCTGCACATCAACAGGTGTTCAGAGGTGGAAAGAAGTATGGTTTTAGTGCATTTGCATCTTTCCTAAGGGGAGGAGAGAAGTTCATCTCCATATCAGATCTGATGAAGTGATTTTGCAAACTGGGCAAACTAATTTAGCATGCAGGCCCAGCCATAAACAACACAGTAAAAGGCAGGAAGGATTCCATCTTAAAGATAAGATTGCATTTGAACACCCAGGAAGTTAAGAAGATTCTTAACTTACTCTTTAGCAAACAGACAATAACTCAGCCCACCTTGGGGGCTGGGCAGGTGGCCTTGTTCCATATACCCCCAGCCCAAGATGCTGGTATCTCAGGGAGAAATCATCAGAGCAGGAAATTGCTTGTGTTAAGTTAATTCTAAATATTCTGGGACCACTTAAGTCCACACCCCTAAGCTTTTTTTCATATTCTCAAAAATCCTCAACTGCCTATAAAACCCCTAGACAGCACACCACCCCGGACTCTCTTGCCCCTCCTGGCATGAGCCAGGAGCTCTGTCCTTTCACTTTATCTCTAAATAAAAGCCAGTACCTTGCTCTCCTATCTTGTCTGTTTGCTACGCTCATTTTTTGGCTTCGTGAACAAGAACCCCGGCATCATAAACACTCAAAACATTAGTTTTTATGGATACAGATACATTTACATGTGTACAAAAAGAGAAAAGTGTTTGATAGTAGCTGCTTCTAGCAAAAGTGGGAGGCAGCAAGCCCCCAGAGCAGGGAACAAAAGAAATTTCATTTTTACCTGGACTGTTTCCTTGTGATGGGGTTCGGGACATGCTACCTCAAAATACAGCACTCTGGGATACTAAGGATTGAGCCGAAGAAAATGGAGACATGGCACATGCATTAGAAGGAGGTCATTAGAGAGGAAGCCTCCTTACACCCCGCGGAAAAGAACATCCTTATCCCCACATGAGGAAGCTAAGAGAGGTCTGAACAGTCTGTTTTCCCCCATTTATTACACTCAGCTCACACCCTTTTTCATCCAATCACTTTTTTCCCACGACTCTCCACTCTTTGTTGAACCGGGCCAGCATAAACACACTCAGGTGTAACTGTTTCTCGAGGTCTTCCATCCCTTCTTGTCCTAAGAATTACAGGAAAGACCTTTTCCTCCCCCACAGTTTCTGGCAAGCACCGAGGGACGGCTGGAAGACCTCACTTGCTCCAGAGCCTGCAAACAGAGTCCTGGGAAGACTGGTGAAAGGCGAAGCTTCGTACCAAGGTCAGCTCTCTCTGATCTCTGTCTGCAGTGCCCAGTTAAGAAAGGAAAGTAAAAACTTCTCCGTGTCCCTTGCTTTTCAAGTTCAGATTCACAGGGAGAAAACATTTGCAAATATCAGTTCTTTGGACTGTGACATGTTACATTTGGTTTGGGGGACCCACTGGTCATTGATCCTTTCCCTCCCCTCCCAGGGACAGCTGTTGCTTTCCGGCTCGTCCCCTTTGGTGCCCTGGGAGCCTGGCATGGTTCTCTCCCTGTCAGGACGCACAAGTTGCCAGTCCTTGTGCAGGAGGCCAGCCGTCAGGTCGGGGTCCCTAAGAATATGGCTACGCAGAAATGTGGGTTGCACCCCATTTACAGCACACGTCCTCCCGATTGTTGCCGGCCCTCAGAAGGGGCTGAGTCTCTCTTGGCCACTTTTGGGAGTGGGTTCTGGGCCTTGGGAGGACTGCTCTTTGCCACCCTTTTTGGGGACACCTCTGTGGCTATTGTTCACCCATAAAAGGCTTATTGGTCATTTGGAATAGGTATGCCTTTGGTTTTTAAAAGGAACAAAGGTCGAGAAGTTCAACACTGCCAGAAATATTTATTGTTTATCTCGGCTAAGATGTTAGTCTGGGGAAAGGAAAATCCCGGGGAAAAATACCTCTAAAAACGGAAATCAAGGGAGAAATAAAGTTTGAAATCCATTTATTGCTTATAAAACTGCAGTCCATGACCTTCTCTCTCTTCTGCCCCAGCAGAAGCAAAACCGGCCCTCCCCCTCACTTTCTCAGGTACAGATAAGTGCTCCCTTGCTCAGGTAATTGATCACTCATTGATAAGGAGGAAAGACAGCACATAGGCCTGGGCCTTTTAGTATGTTAAAGTGAACCTTACACATGATTATAAATGATTAGCATAATAAAAACATGTGCTACTCTTCTTTATCTGGGGAATATTAACTGATCTCACTGAAGAATGACTGTAGAGCTGAATGTTTAACACAGAGTTTTTGTAGGGGGTTTCCTTGCATGCAGTTGTTCTGACTGCAAATATCTTGCCCGGCTTTTTCTGGAGGCCCTCACCCTACTCTGACTACACCCATGGTCCCTGTCCATTTAGATATTCCATTGTGTCCTCATTGGCTTTCCTCACTGGCCGTCTGTCACACTGTTACAGAGATAGAAAACAGATCTGCGATTGCCAGGGCTGGAGACTGGGGTAGCTAGGGAGTGACTGCTGAATGGGTGTGAGGTTTTCTCTTGGGGTGATGAAAATGTTTGGGAACTAGATAGAGGAAGTTGTCGCGTGACCATGTGAATTACTAAGCTGCACGATGTGATTAATTTTATGTTACATGAATTTCACCTCAATTTTTAAAAAGCAATGGGAAGCCAATGAGAGGTTTGAAAGAAGGAAGGGCATTTGTCTTGCCAGTGGGTTTCAGACCCCGGCAAGTTCACTTTTGATTCCGTGAGACTGAAAAATGACAATGGAATATTCTTGGGGTGAAAGGGTTTATATCCAACTTTATTCCCACCGTGGCAGGCCGAGCACTAGAGCCCCAACCATCTCGGGCAAGTCTGCCTGCAGCAAGCCGGTCTCTGCCTCGAAGCCTCTCCGCCCCCGCAGCCGTCTCAGTCTCTGTCCTGGGAGCTGCCACCACTCCAGCCTCTGCTCTCCTGCAGCCGTGCAGCTCAGAGCCCCGGGCAGGGCTCTTGATATAATGTATCGCCACACATGTGCAAGAGCAAGATGACCAGGGTCAGGTGAGAGTCCTGGCCGTACAGGTGGGTGACGAGATCAGATTGATTTTGGGAATCACGATCACTCTAGTTGCCGAGCTGGGGCGGTGGGGACATTTAGGAGGCGAATTAGCCTATTTAGAAGGGAGCAGATAGCTGATGTCACATCACACCCCTGCCTACAATCCTGAGCGTGAAGCCCCAGATCCTTCAAATGGCATTCAAGGCCTTCCACAATCTGGCTCTTAATCTGGTCCCTGTCAGCTCGCACAGCTTTCAGTCATTCCTTAGGGTGCCCAAGTGTCTCTCACTGCTGTTAACTTTGCCTGGAATTTTCTTTCCCTCAGTCTTCCCCCTCCACTGCACTGTTGACTTATTCCTCAGGTTTCAGCCTAAGTGTAATTTCCTCCCGGAAGCTCCCGCTGACCCGGAGTGTACTCGCTCCTTTGCCATCATGTACTTAGGTCCTGCATCGCACTTGGTCAGCGTCGCCTGCCCCACCCGACTCTCAGCTCCAGGAGGGCGGACGTGTCCCGTCACCGCATCCCATGGTAGATACCAAACAAGAATTTGTGGGAATGAATGAATCTGCATCTCAGGGAATCGGCTTCAGCTTTCCTCTGATTTCTGCCATGCTTCAAGCTCCAACCTCCTCGCACTTTCAGCCTTGAAGCAAACTTAGATTTTTCTCCTTCCACAATTCTCTTCATGTTATTACCTCATAAAGTTTGGCCTCATTTCTGTTTCCTTTGAGTACTGCTAGATTTCTTGAACTAGTGTTTCCTCTCATGTGTACTTCACATGACACTTCTGTTCTAATGTCTGTGTTTATCTTCCTGTCATATTTGGAAGGTCCTTGAGAAAGGCCCAGCTCTTGCTTAGTTCTCTCTGCGCTGATCTCCTGTGTGTAATGAGAATCCAGCAATGTTCGCTGAGTCGATCTGATTCCAGAAGACAGACCTCTTGTAATAGTAGTCATTTTGAATAAGACGGGAATCGGGTAAAATCCGGTTTTCAGAACTTAGTTTGAATGTTGGTTTTGCAGGGGAAAATGCATTTCATTAGAGAAGACACGGAGATTTCTGTAGAGATTTTGAAGGACATCCAGGACGCTTCCAGGGATGTGGCGATCTGACTTGGAAACATAATTTCCCCGGAAACAGTGCTGCTGGGTGGTGAGCCAGTTAGGCTGTTTGGGCTCAGGCAGAAACCCAGCGCACCCAGAATGAGGCAGGTCCCGGAGCGTGGGCTGGTGAGGTTGCCTCAGGCAGACTTACTGAATTGTGAGAGGGGACGTGCAAAGCAAAGAGGCAGTTTATCAGGGAGTATGCAAGATCTCGTCGACGCCGGGCCAGCCTGCAGAACTGCTTTCCATTGGCCCAAAGGGAGGGTGAGAGGCGAGCCCCTGGCGTGCTACCTGTGGAACAAAATAGAAACTTCTAGCCTGGAGTCAAATTTTCTTTAGCTTGGCCACAACTTACCTTTCCACCTATATCTCCCATTCTCTGCTCACACATTCCATGCTTTACCCAAACCAGACAGAGTACAGACCTTTTCCTAACCTTGCTACCTTATATTTAGATCTTTTGTGGCATTTCCCCCAAGCTGGTATATCCTCTTCCCTAATTACTGCCTGTTGAAATCAGATCTGTTGTTTAGGGCTCCGTTACAGGTCAAATGCAGCCTTTCCCAGTCTTTCCATTTGGGAATGATCCCAACAGCATTTGCTTGTAACGTGCATCCTTCAGTACTTACCACTATCTTGTTTCACGCCTTGAAATTTGCTCTTTTCTCCTGTGTCTTGCCAATGGGTTTCAGCCCCGGGCAAGTTCACTATGAATTCAATGAGACTAAAGAAATGACAGTAGAACGTTCTTGGGGTGAAAGGATTATACCAACTTTATTCCCACAGTGGCAGGTCAATCACTAGAATCCCGTCCACTCAGAGCGAGTCTGCATGCAGCAAGCCGGTCTCTGCCTCTGGGCCTCTCCGCCCCTGCAGCCGTCTCAGTCTCTGTCCTCAGTGCTGCCACCACTCCAGCCTCGTCTCCGCTCTCCCGCAGCCTTGCCACCGTGTCGCCCAGAGCACCAGGCACAGCTCTTTATATAGAGTCAGTAACATACTGCCCACACGTGTGCACTGAGCTAACCGACCAGGGCCAGGTGAGAATCCTGGACACAGGACCCTTCACTTTCTCCACATCCTGGTTTTCAAACACCACGTTCACCTGATGTTCTTCCTGCTTCTCAAATTGCTTCTCAGGTCCTTGGCAAGCTTAGCCTTCCGTAATTGGCTACTTTAAATGCTGAAATGCCTCAGTGCTCCATTCTGGGTCCCCTTCTCTGCTCATGTTATCCTTGGACATCTCAGCTATGGTTTCAGGTACCATCAAATTCCTATCGCCTCTGACTCCTCTGGGCTCCAGGGGCACTTAAGGGCCTCGCCTGGATGCTCAGAGGCAACTCAGCTGAGAACGTTGTTATCTATATTGCGTGTGGCCCTCTCGTGTCCCCTCTCTCAAGTGGTTGGCACCACCAGGCCCACAAGCCAGAGACATGTAGCTGCCTCTCCTGCACCCCACTATCTAAACCAGGGCCTGAATATTTTGCCTTTCCTGGCCTGCCATTCTCCCAACTCTAAGGCCACTACCCTTGTCTCATCTCCCACATCCTCTGCCTGGACTGGAGCTGTTTCTGTACTGAGTGTCTCCACTGTCTCTTACTCCACTCTGGTCTGTTCTCCACACTGTAACTGGAATGGTCTTGTCAAAATGCAATTATGATCTTCATACCCCTTTGCCTAAAGCCCACCAACCACTTTCCATCATCTGCTCCTGCCTCTTTGTACCGCTCTGGGCTCTATATACTCAGCTATACTGGCCATTCAGTCCCTTTGGTGTCCCAACACAGGGCCTTTGCACATGCAGCTCCTTCTACTGGGAGTGAGCTTTCCCTTCCTTCCTGCCTTAACGTTGCATGATCTGCATCTTACTTCAGTTATCGCCTTATCAAGGAAGCTTCTCTATAACCCACCTTCTGTGCTCTCAGAGCACTCTTGTGTTCTGTTACTGCATGTGCTCTGGTTGTGCTGACACATGTGTTTCTGTGATTTGATTATCCTATTTGTGTCCCAGTGGCCTGTAATCTCCAGAAGGGCAGGCGCATGTCTGTCTTGTCTCTCCCGTGTTCCCAGTGCCGACACAGTAGACACTTGATAAATGATGTGAGTGCAACTTTTGAGGACAGGGAACAGAAAGCCTACATTTTTGCAAATTTCAGCCCCTGCATGAGGAATGGATGCATAAAATGTGATGACTAAGAATGCAGTGTAGAGAATTCACTCACTCAAGGCCTAGTGGACACTGGGTAACATGCTAGAGATTGAGGACGACCATGGTGAGCAAGATGAAAACTCACTGGCTTTGAATCCCGATGGCACAGTGTGCGTCCATTTATACTGTCTGTATAATCTCTAATCCCTCCCCCGCTTTAATGGCATGTTGGTATCATTCAAATGGCCTGATTTCATGATTCCTTTTAACTACACTGGCCAGTGACAAGTTAACCAAGCTGCCTTTCCAGAACTGGGGCCTGGCACAGGACTCTAGACCCCTCAGGTGTGAGTACCCAAACCTCTGGGCATCTGGGCAAGGCCATATACAGGGAGCAGGGGTTCAGGAGGAGTGTCGTGGGCTGGAACTCCCCCGGGAGGGGAGAGAGAGGCTCTGCCTGGATGGCACTGCTGGGCCCAGGCCAGACCCAGGCCCCAGAAGGCCCTTCAAAGTTGGGGGCCCATTTGCCCAAGTATTCTGCCTGGCTCTCGCGAGCTGTTTCATACCTAAGCCCCAGGAGTGATCTGCAAGAGCTGGGGCCAAGACCTGTCCACGCTGTCAGTGGGGCTTCGAATGGAGCACGTTTGTCTCTGCATTCTGTGGCCAGGTGCGGAAAACCCAGCCACACCCCGGGGCTCCCTGTTTTCTGTACTTACACAGATCACCTTCCCACTGGGCAGTTTCAACACTATTTTTTTTCTCTTTTCCTGGTTCTTTGACCTCCTCTGCCACAGGCTCCAGCTTCTGCTTACTTGCTCCATGCTTCCCTTACTTGATGAGTCACTGGGCAATTCTCCTGCTCCCTAATCCTGGGCCTTGTCCATCTCCCTCCCTCCCTTGTAGCTTCCTTTGGCTTAACATGTTAAGTTGCAATCCTGCTGGGGAAAGGTTGCCATTCTGTCAGCTCCCTAAGCAGAATTCGTCCCATCCAGTTTTAAGGTGGCAGGTTCCTTTTGTACCTTAAGGGTGAAGGGTGTATTCATAGCCTGAGACCCCAGGTTTTATGCAGACCTGGCCTCTAGATGAACTACAGTACTGACCACTCTGGCACTATTCGTTTCATCATCCCCAGGACAGGACAGTGTACAGAAGACAGAACATGTTTAAGGGAGTGCACACTAGTTTCTGTAAGCAGCAAAGGAAATGTGGTAGCAGTTGTAAGCCTCATAAATGTCCTGTTTTTAAGACATATTCCCAGAGGTGCAGAGCTGAAGGGGACTCGAACCCTAGGATATAAATGCAGGCTTTTCGCTGGAAACCAGACCTCAAAACCACTTCAGTTGGTCCATTACACCACTACTCTCCGTTGCCAGGTTGAAATATTTATTTGAAAAAACTGAAAACACAGATGCAATGTATTATACAAAGAAAGGTTACCTTAATAAAAGTATTGTTGGAAGGAAACAAAAGCCCGTGGCTACCTGCCCTGGGAAGGTAGGCACTCAGTGAAAAATGAAAGTCATTTACAGGACCTATTCTAATGGAAAATTGGGGAAAAAGTTAAAAATAGAAGAAAAACAAATCCAACCCCATCCCTGCAAACCTAAATGTGAGTTTCAGTTTGAGACAATTGTGTTATCACCAAGTATACTGGAACCCCCTCAGTTTGTCCCTATGAGTAGTAATCAGCTTAATTTTAGGGCCTTCAAACCTGAGGTAGTTGAGGGTCGCCTGAAAGACATGTCTGGCAGGTATCTACTCTCAGAATTGGACCCAACGGCACCTATCTGATTATTTCAAGGGCTCTGGCTCCTGTGGTGGGAGGCCACACCACCACGGTGGGCTGCTGACCCTGCACTTGGTCTGGCCCTGGGAGGCGAAGGGCTGGAGCAGTTTGCCATGTCCGGCCCGTGGTGGTGGTGGTCTGTGCGACACGCGTGCAGTCTCTGGAGGCCTGAGGATGCAGAGAGGGCAAAGCCAGTCTGGCTGGAAGGCCAATGCCAGGATCGAAGGCTTTCACTGGCAGACAGGCCCTCCAGAGACTTGAAAGGCGGTGGAAGATAGCAAGCACTTGACCAGGCACTAAAGGCCGGGGTACGCAGAACCAGGAGACGCCTCAGCTCTTCCTCGGTGAGAGGCCGGGGCACGCCCACCTGGCTGAGTGACATGCACTGGTGACCCCGGGTGCCTGGTGTGAACCACAGTGTCTGACGTGGCAGCTCAAACACTTCCAGAAAGGATGCTCTGGAAAAGGCCTGGTTCCTCCGGCCATTGGGTTAGGGGCTCATACTCACATGGGACCCTAGGGACCGGCTGTGCGCAGCAGGGTCGGCAAGCAGCGTGAATCATAGTCTAACTTAAGCTCCTTGCTCAGATATAAAATAACCCCTCAAGGTTAAGTCCTGTTTTCTATTTTTTTTCCTTACTATGTACACACCTATTCTTATTCTACAAGTATTAGCACTTCATACTACAAAATTAAATAACCGGCGTGAGTAGTTTAACCTCTCGTCAATCCTATGCCATTGTCGTCCTGCTTTGCTGGGACCTGTTGGCACTGACCCCGCGACTTCAGTCACTGCTGACGCTCAGTGACATATTTAATGTGAGCACTTCCCAGGTGCAAACAGGTGGAAGCTCAGAAGCTTTGGAGGCTGTGAGGTTCATTTCTAGCGTTACGATGGGATTCCTATTTTGGTCAAGGTATTTCCACACAAAGTACCGCACTCATTTTTGACTTTGGCTAGAGGATGGACTGGTGTCCACTCTGAGCAACGATGAAAGTAACTGCACGACAGCTGACAGGTACTTCCTCGTGTAAGACTGAATTACCCCATGCTCCTCACTTAAGTGCTTCCTTAACTGCTTCGTTACTCAGGCTAAGTCCACAAAGGTTTTAAAAATTGCGATGGCTACATTTTAGAGGGGGTGTTATTCAGAGAATTCTGATGTGGCCCGACAGACTAGACTTGCTCCGCCGCATTGGTGATTTGGAGCCAGACAGTTTGAAGGGCCGAGACTCTGGAAGTGAGGACTGGCCAGCTCTGGAAATGTTCACTCACACCAATGGGCTTAACTGGCACAACTGGGCCAGGCTTGCCACACACCACGCCTTGGATGTAAAAATGCGGAGTACAAAGCAGTATTAACATAGGAGCCGGCCTCTCGTTAGCTCCGCAGGGAGATCACACATCCGAGTCTCGTAATCTGAGCAGATGGGAGACCATTTTTTGAGTGCCCTACTTAGAAAACAGAGAGGGAGTTGGGGGGCGTTTAGGAAGGAGGGGAGTGAGTGAGTCACAGTGATCAAACACGAGTCTCACAACCTGCCCTGTAGCAACACTTGGCAAGGTTTGCGACAGGTCCTGGGAAGTGAGTGTTGGCTACTACCTGTCAGTTGCTACAGAGAGGAAGGAAGACGCTGTTTGTCTGAGATCGGAAGGTCACTTAAATGCTGGGGCCAGCAGGTGGAGCAGTGCTGGTCCGGCCGGGCTGCCTGTCTCCGGGAGGCTGTTGACACGCCCTGTCCTCATCCCACCCCAGGGCAGCGAGGGCCGGGGATGTGCGGCTGGAAAGAGTCAGAGCTAGGCGTCTTCCTTTCTCCCTGACCCAGAGGCTCCAGGGAACCTGCCTGCTTGGCGATCCATGCCAGGGGCAGACGGCACATCTCGGCCTTGTCTCTGATTCTCGGACACGGACATGCCACGGCAGCCGCGCGAGCCTTACCACATTCACACCTGAGATCTGACCGCTCCAAGCGTCTTTCTGTAGGCTGCTGCTGCTCAGCGGAGGTTAGCAATGAATATTAAAGGTGCCAAACAAGCCCAGGGTTCTCTCCTGCTGGGAGCAAGTCTGCCTGACCTGGGAACTATGCTCTTCAGATTCATGAGGATGCTGAGGCAGACATCTGGAGAAAGGAATCGGAAACCCCTCACACGTTCGCACTTGGGGCCCTGGCCTGGGTCTGAAAGGTGGCCAATGTGAGGTGGCAGGGAAAGGCCACCCCGGGGCTAGGGACAAGGGCGGCTCCTCTCACCAGCACACTCAAGCAGGTGACAAGGTTTTCCAGGCTGGTCACAAGGAGTTCCCGAGAAACGTGTCTCCTGAAGACTTGGGCACCCCTCAGTCCCCCGCCTCTGTAGCCGTTCCTCATGAAGGTGGGCAAGAGGCTTTCGGCTGGGCTCCAGCTTTAGGAGGGAAAGGCACTCGCTCTGCTTCTGCCTTGGAGAGTGTGGCCCGGCAGCCCCGCCCCGGGCAGCGGCCTCACGGCCCCCCACTCGCTCAGCAGGACGCTTGGCACAGAGGCTGACGTGGAGCACCAAGGTGACGCCTGGGCTGCAGTTAGAGGCCCCCAAAAGCTCGGGGCCCGAGGAGCGCTCCCTGCGGGAGAGTTGGCTAGATGAGTGCAACTTGGAAAAGAAGAAAAGCCAAAAAATCCAACCAACCACTGCGAGAAGCAGTGGGAATCCATGGAACTGGCAGAAGAGGGGGCATCGCCTTGGTATCCTCAGCCAGGACACTCCTGCTGTCCTTCTGACTGTGGGCAGATTCAGGGTGGTGGCCTGGTTTGGAGTCCGCCAGCCCTCTGATGCTCACAAGTTTGTGCAAATGATGAAACTGGGAAGACTAAGAAGAGAAAGAAAAGAAAAGGCATAAGCTGGTCCTCCTGCAGGCTTCCAGCAAGGATGCTGTCTGTGGCCCAAACCACAGGCAGGATGGGAGGGTGGGTCTCCCCGCAGGGGTGGCCCTGGGCCAGCCTGGACGCTAGGGGGCTGGTGGACCACACAGATCACGGGTAACACAAAGGGGTCACTGTGGAGACAGGCTTTGGGAGGCCACGCAGGCCCTTGGCCCCGACAATGGTGTGGCTGCTACTGGGACCCCAGGGGTCTAGCCTGTGGCTGGGAGACTAACACACACACACACAATGGACAAGGCTTTACACTGCGGCGCGGGCCGTCGGCATGCCTCTATTCTTTCTCGGTTACCGCTTCTTGCAGTGCAGGTGGAGATGCTTCTGTTCCTAAAAGACAGTAATAATTTGTTTCGTAGCGCTTCACCTACACACGCCTTCACCGAACCCCCAGGAAGCGGTGCCACCACGATGGGCTTGAAAGCACGTCATACTCATGACCATCTAGTCCCTGAGCTAGGTGTCCAGGAACGACGGGAGGCGCCTGCGGGTGGTTCCCAGAGCCCGTCAAGTCCAACGAGAGTCAGCTATCTTGTGATCAAGGTGACTTTGGACATGCGGAAAAGCAGCGCTCAGAACCAGGTGATTAAGAGCCTTGGGCTGGTGGGCTGAACTTGACCCCACTCCGCTGCATTTCCAGCTCCTGACCCTTTCTATCTGCTGGCCTTTGTTGCCCATTGCTGGCTCTGGGCAGTCAGGACCTTGTAATTCACTTGCCCTGTTTGCTGGGTCCTCACTGACCACCATTCATTCATTCACTGTCCAGTTCTGTGCTGGCCAGAAACTAACCCCTGGGGAGCAAAGCAGACTCACTGGGCCTGGAAGGGCATGGTGGTGAGGGAGTAACCAGCCCACCGGTCAATGTTAAGGTCTTGAAAGGTGACGAGAACTTTCAATTCACCACAATTTATGCCAGTTTTGGGCTTGAATGTGATTTACGGTGGAAAAGAAACACACTGAGTAGAGCCGCGGGGGGGGTGCAGCCGGTGCGCCGGGAGGGGCGGGCCCTCCTCCCTCAGCGTCCCCCACAGCAGCCAGGCTGCACCGCAGACAGGTTACCTTCTTCCCAGCCCTCAGCAACCCCGGCCAGCTCGTAGTGCTTTTTCCGAAGCTCTCCCAGCTTCTGCCGCTCCTTCTGCAACTCGTTTTCCAGCTCCAGCACCCGGACCTGCAGGGAAGTGGAATTTCCTTCTGAGTGGCGATCTGAGAACAGTCTTACTTAGGGACTGAATCCCCCTCTCCGCGCCCCGGTTCTCTCCTCTGTACTGTTCACTGCTGCCAGTTAGCAACCTTGTCTCTGCTCTCATTTCTCCATCCACTTACGTTTTCTCACTGGGATCCTCCCCTAGGAATGAGTGATGCTTTACGGTACAAATGCCTGAGTGGGAGAGGGCTGGTCTCCCGTTCCCCGACCAGTCACTACCTGCAAACCTACCCCTAACGCGCAGCCTACCCGTGTGGGCTGTTTCCACCTGCTTGTAACCCATCTCCTCCGATCCCACTTCCCTGGAGTCCAGGCGGAGCCTGAATGGCCGGTTCTGGTATCTCCAAAGGGCCATTATCATACAGGAAAGGCCCAGTCTTACAGGGGAAGTGTTGGTTCTTGGCTGTCCCTACTCCTCATGAAGTCTCATTTTATTAACTTACTTATTAATTTAAGAAATATTCGAGGAGCACCCATCAGGTGCTTTAGGCTCTCTTATAGGTGCTGGAGGCACGATGGTGCCCAGACAGACGAGGCCTCTGCTTACCTTTTTTTGGGGGAAAGAGACAAACTAATAAACAAGGAAAGATCAGACTGAAGAAAATGACACAGGGTTGGTGTGACAAAGGTTAAGGGTGGTCAGCAAAGGCTACTCTTGGGAATTAACTTCTGCACTGAAAGCTAAATGGGAAAGAAATCAGCTGTTCAGAGAACTGGGGCGGGATGCTCCAGGCAGAGGAAACAGCAAGAGCAGGGGCTGGAAGGCAGGGATGAGCTTGAGGTGTTGGGCGAGCAGAAAGAAGTCCTGTGTGGCTGGCATGTGGGAGGGCGAGGGTTATAAGATGAGGTTGAGAAGCAGGAGGGTCATTTTATCTGAGCCCAAAGGTAGGGGTCAGGAGTTTGGGTGCCATTCTGAGTGCCAGTGGAAGCCTCTGGAAGGTTTTAAGAGGGAAGTGACATGCTGTCACTTATGCTTTTAAAACATAAAGGAAATGAACAAACTCTTGAAGGCAAGCATGGAAGTGACAGACCCAGTTAGGAGTCCCTTTCTTTGTTTTTAAACTTTTTATTATGGAAAACACAGAACATATACCGTGGGACAGAGATGCGTACAGTGGGCCCTGCCGTGTGCCTACCGCCGAGTTCCACCAACTGCCAGCTCCTGGCTGGCCTCTTCTCCACCATACTGCCTATCCTCCCCTCATACCACCATGGCCCTGCCACGGTTTGTTTTGAAGCAGATTCTCGCCTATGTTACAGTTAAGCTGCTTTGGCAGCAATTCAGGAGAGACAGTGGTGGCTTAGACTAGGTTGGGAGATGGAAAAACATGGAAAGCTTAAGGCAGTGCTTGGAGATTTGGGGTTGACAGGATTTGCTGGTAGATGGGATGAAGGTAAGGGAAAAGGAGGCGCCCAGGTTCAGGGTGGGGGGGGGTGCCGCTTACTGAGATGGAGAAAACTCAGAGAGGGACGGATCTGGGTGCGAGGGAAGCCGAAGGGCCCGTTTTGGATACACTGAGTCTGAGATACCTATTGCCCATCAAGTGGAGAATGAAGTAGGCGGCAGGACAAGTACAGAGCTCAAGGAGAAGATCAGGGCTGGCGAAAAGAAGCTGGTATTCACCAGAATTTACAGGGTATCTGAGGTCAAGAGGACCGGATGAGGAGGAGGGCGTAGGAGCAGGAGCCTCAGGGTGGACTCTGTTCCTTCAGCGCCACCTGGGAAATTGGCTGCATGACGCTCCCTGAAGGTGCTGAGGGACCCATCTCCAGACGTTAACAGTCTCAGTCTGGACTTTAACCCAAGACTGACCATCAGTAATTCTAGAACAAGGACATCAGGTGGTTTTCAGGATCCTGCTGATTCCTATTTTCATGGCATAACTGACTGAACAACAGAGAGAAATGGCCTCATCGGCTTTGAGGCTTAACAGTGAATCGATTCTTTTTCTTAACTAAAGGTTATATACAAATGATTTTATATCAGAAGTTTAAAAAAACTGTCAGTAGTAAGACTTGCAACTACCTGTTTACGGTCGGCTAGGAGAGCCCCGATCACACTAGAGGGACCCCAGCCCAAGAGTTCAGACCTGACCACTACTCCTCACCTTTCTCCACTGCCCTGGTTCTTCCAACGCCCCTTAGGTTCATTCCTGGGCTAATACGCACACCTGTGTCCATTTCCCCCAAGTCTCTCTCTGTGGAGTCTCTCCATGTGAGTAAGATTTGGGTTGATGTCATAGGCAACAGAGGCTGACTAGACTCAGAGATGGGGCTCCTACCTGGGAATCCATCTCCTGGCGTTTGATCTGCGTCAGAGTCATGCTGGAGAAGTCCATACTGTCTGCAAGGGTGGAGATAAGGTCTTGTCAAATGCCACCCCTGGCTGGCTCTCACTCGCTGAAATGCGTGGGTTGCCACTGACCGAGGGATGGCGAGATAGGAAGCGGCAGTGACACGGTACTGAGATTCAGACCTCGCCAGGACAATGGCCTTAGGGTCACTTCTTTGAAGTCAGAGGAATAGCTAAATGGAAAATCTACCTAAGGCCTGTCACTACAGCAGTCTAAACAGCACACTGATATGATGCCCACCTTCTGAGAGAATGAGAATGAAGGTAAGATGGACAATAGAACTGTGGGAAACTGGGATCCTGAAGAATGTAAAGTGTGAGTAACTAGGATGCACAAGAGCATCACTACCTGTCTCCTCGATCTGTGATTTGCCGGAAATGGTCGAGGCCACGACAGCGGCAGTGGCCTGGCTCACCCCCCGAGAGGCCTGCTGCAGCCGGGCCAGGTTCGGGCTGTCCTTATCAGCTTTCACCTGCCGGGACCAAGCAGATTTAGGTTCTCACAACACAGAGGCAAGGACTGGATCACATAGTTGGTCTGATGGCTCTCGATAAACATACGTGATCTGCTCTGGTTGCCAATCAATGTCTTAAAAATTGCTGCCTGTAAGGTCAACGCCGAGCGTATCTCTGATACAGAGAATTATTCCCGGCTTATTTGCCTGGTGGCCTCTAACTCTAGTTTTATCAGTTATCGTGATTAATTGATCCAGTTGTGGAAAACAATTTGCGACAACACTAAGTAAGGACAATAAAGAATACTCTGCACGGTGCTATAAAACTCACAGAAGGACTTTGGTGCCAAGCTTTGTGTTAGGATTAGTTGGGGCGATGGTTCCAATTTGGAGACTCTTGAGGAGAGGGAGACATTGGCTATGGAACCTCAGAGCCAAGGCAGGTAACAGCTTACCCCACGGACACACTCGAGCCAAGAGGAGCCCATGTGGCGGGCTGGGTAGGGGGGTTCCTTGCTGACAGATGAAAAGCTTTTAGAGGAAGGAGGGCATTTTATCTTGGGGCCCGACTACCTGGACCCTGGACAAAGCATCTGTTCTTGGGACCCAGCTCCAGGTCCAAGTCCTCTTCAAGCTGGCCAGACGTTACGGCATCTGGGGGTGCCCAGCATGGGCCCTACCTTGGACGCAGCCACAAGCTGGGCTGTGCTAGCAGCGATTTCGTGGGAACACACCATGAGCTCCTCAAACTTCCCTCTGCCTTGTACCACCATATCGGCCGCATCTCTGATAACCAGGAAAGGACAAGATGGGTTATGTCACTGACAGGTGCGACTCTTGCGGTCCCATCTCTAGGCCACCCCTATCAACCTGGCTGGACGGGGTGCACAGCCCACCTGCACTGCCCAGGGACACCTGGGCTCCCTTTTCAACTTCTAGTCTTATTGGCTTCCTTATCCACAGTTCATTTCTAGGGGGCAGATTTTTCTCCCCTTAGTTATTCTCTGGGTTGGTCGACGGAATGTGTAGTAGGGGGGAGGGCCTGGCAGACTTACACCATGACAGTGGCTCCCCAGCCCACCGCTTTGGAGGCTGAGATGAGTCCTTCTGTCCATCGTGAATTCTTGGCATAGAACTCTTTAGGAGATGCTGTACCCTAGGGGAGTGAAAAAGTGAAACAGCTGCCTTTTGTTGAGGGCCTACTATGTGCCAGGTGCTTTCATGTATATCACCCCAGTCTTCACGTAACCCTGAGAGGTAAGCATTATGACTTGCATTTTACAGATGAGGAAAGTAAGACCGAGAGGGGCAAAAATACTTTTCCCAAGATCACGTAGGAAATAAGTGGAGCAAATCCTAGGCTTTTCCGACTCCAAAGCCTGTAGTGATTTTACATATCAAAGTATTTCAACATTGTATACGTAAGAATATATATACATATATACGCATCCATATGAATATCTGAATGACTAACATCTGAGGGGAGTCTAGCCACTCTCCATGATTTGCCAAAAGAAGAGAATACACGGAGAGTAAAAAAAATTATTTCTGCTTGGGATTTTAAAGTATTTTATGCTTTGGAAGTGTCTGATAATCTGATCACCTACTTACACTGCTTGCTCAGGCCCTCTGTTTTGGGGCTAGAGCATCTCCCCTCCCTCTCAGACTGGTGGAAAGCACCGGGCAAAGCAGGCAGGGCTTGAGTCCCATAGGATGCTTTCCGGGCGTGTGAGCCCCACCCTGGACCTCTGTGTTCTCAGCTGCAGCGGCCCACAGGGATGTGAGAAAGGGCAAGGTGACCAGGACACCAGCGCAAGAGGCCGAAGTGACGATGTCAGCAGGCGGCAGAGGCAGAGCCTGTCTGCCAGCGACTGTGAGTGACTCTGAGGCTGGGAGCAGGCGTTGCCTGGAAAGCCAGTGTGGGTCTGCTCCTCTGACCTGCCCAGGTTTCACAAGCCACTCCCTCCGCCCAGGGTGTAGACTTGCGACGCACACTGGGTTTCCACAGTCGGTTCCAATGCATCAGCCTGGGTGAACGAGCCTGCAGCTGGAGGCTCTCTGGGGACCTGGTAATGTCCTACTTCTCGTGGCGTCTGCTGCCATCCACGGGAGTGGCAGCTGCCCCTCAGGTGGACACAGGACAAGACGGCTGCCTGCAGGGATTCCACTGAATGCGGACAAGCGCGTCAAGGAGACTAGCCTTGCAGGGAACCGGCAGCTGTCACCGATGTCTGTTTCCCTCCATGGGCCTCCCCGACACTCACCCGGCCACTCTCCACGATCTCTCGCTGGAGGTCCTTAGAAGCCACAATCAGGAACTGAATAGCTTGCATCAGGCTGGTGCAGGAACCAAGGATCCTGCAAAACAAAAACAAACAAAAACAGGTCAGGCAGAAGACTGTTCCTTACTCATTCCCAAACACGGGGCATGCTGGAACGGGAGCGAAGGCAGGGAATCTGGTGGTGAAGATGCACAGAAGGAAGGACAGTGAACACGGAGACCGACGGTGGCTCCTCCTAAGGGGCAGTTAGGGGAAGAGCCACGGGCTCCTTTCCCCCCATAATGCCATAGCACCACCGTCCATCACCGCAGTGCTGTTACTGACAGGTGCCCAGCCTCAGCCCTGTGCCTGCCAGTGTTCCATGCTGATTAGGACAATCAGTGTAATTAAGCCCACGCAGGGAAGACTGGTCCTCATCACCTCTGTGCCACCATGCTGCTCAGACTGACCTCTCGTTCACCTCCAATTTGACTCCTGTGTCTCCAGCTCGGGATTTGCTGAGCATCTCCTGTTGAGAAGAAGCAGGTTTCTCAGTAATGCAGGGAGTCTGGAGAACGCGCTGGCATCCAGCTAAGCTTGTGTCCTGCACCCTGCGGTGGCTGAGAACGCCAAATCTGTAAGTGCCCCCCACCTACATTCCCGCGAGTCAGGGGGTGGGATGCAGCCACGGCAGGCTGCCTCTACTGTCAGCGCAGGTGCTGGCATCCGGGGGCCCAGGCCGGCGTGCGCAGAGCTCTGAGAAGTCTGGCACCACGCCCTTGGGGGCCGTTGCTCCTAGGGCCCACAGGCAGCGTTTCCCACCAAAGTGGGCACAACATGTGACCTTCCCAGGGATGCCCACTGAGCTTTTTGCTGAGACGGTCATTACCGTGGAGTGCCTGGCGCTGCAGTGAATGTACATCACCTCACCTAAGTCTTAACAACATCCCCCCAACGTAGGTCATCTATATGCCACCCCACAGAAGTGGAATCTGAACCTCAGCAAGGTTAACGCGACTTATCAGAAGTCTAGTAGACTACTAGCAAGTGGTCCCTCTGGAACCCGAGCAGAGGATGGCCTGTCACCAAGGTATGGGATTCTTGAGGAAGCTGCTTGCCTCCCCCTGGTGGGACCTTCTCATTTCCTGTCCCCCAGAGATCCTGGTGGGCCTGGGTTTAGGTTTGTTTAGTGGGGGCCTCTGTAGCCTCACTGAACAAATGAGACACACCCCATGGCGAGTGCTGCCAAAGGGTAATGCCAAGAGCCTCCTTCCTTGGGGGCCTCCTGCAGACACCTGCATACCTCAATCCTGGCGGTAGCAGCCTCAATGGCGGCTGAAGTGGCCGCCATCTCCTTGTCCACAAGGTCCCCCAGCTCCTCCTGTTTGATGTCCAGGCCTCTGGGCAGGAGCTCCTGTGAACAGCACCACAAAGGCGGAGATGAGCCTTTGACCTCCTCTCTGTTTTGCTGCAGCAGACCTGTTACCCTCAGATGATGGCAGAAGGTAGGGGAGAAGGACCCCACCATGGAACATACTTCTACAAGCTACAGAGGGGCGTCCCTCACAGGCCTAGCCCAGACATTCCAGTGTGAACTCTGGGTTCTCAGGCTCCACCCCCTCTACTTGTACTCAGAACCTACCTCCTTCTAGAGAACATTCCTGCCTAGCCCTGTGATGCCATGCAGCCGTAGCCACACAGGTCCTGACACCACAGATGCACAGTATTGATTTGCTGCTTGGGAGGTACTTTAAAAACACCTTCAAATGTGGATGATGTCTTCCAACCAGATAGGCTGCCCCTTGTTTAACCGCTTCCACAGCAATCGAAGGAGGCAGTTACTAACCCTGTTCTACAGAGGGAAGGCCAAGGCCCACAGAGGTCAGATGTCTTGACCACAGTTACTCTGCTAATAAAACAGCAGAGCAGGTTTGAGAGTAAAGCCCATTATTAAAAAAATATGTGTCATACATTCAACAGTATAAAATAGACAGGAATGCTTTAAAGAATATGAACAATGACCCACGTTGTCCTCCACCACCCAACTGGAGGAATAGCTTAAGAAACATTATCAGTACCTTTGAAATCTTCTTTGAATTCTGTCCTTATTTCATCTCCCTTCCTGCCTGCTCTCCCCACTTCTACATAAACACAGAACTCAGGAAAATGCTTACCATGTCTTTTTTTTTTTCTTTCTAACTCCATTATGAATACATCCTTGAACAATATTAATTTGCATGCTTTGGTATTTATATAAAAGGAATCACACTGTAAGTATTTTTCAATGGCTTGTTTTTTCACTCAGCCTTCTGTGAGATTTGTCCTCTAACCTAGCAATTCTATTCCTAGGCACGTACCCTAAAGAAACTCTCATATCTGAGGATATGTACAAGAATAACCATTGCAGCACATTCATAATATCCCCAAAGTGCATCAGCGGGAGAACAGATCACACGCTGAGGTGCAGCCACCCACTGGAATACTGCAGAGCAGTGGAAAACGAACGCATCCACATGGAGGAATCGCACATACAGAATGTTGGAAGAAGTGAGCTTATATGAAACTCTGTTACACACAGAACTAACAATGTTTTTTGGGAGGGAAAAAAAGGATATAGTCTTTCCATTACTTTCCAGAACTGATTAAATAATCTATATATAACGTCCATATTCCCACTTAAAAAATCTGTGCCGCATTCTGTGGAATTCCTTCAATTCTATCATCTGGTTCACTGATTCTTCAACTTTGTTACAATCTGCCACTGAAATTATTACTTCCAGAGATTATATTTTTCATTTCTAGAAGGTCTGTGGTTCTTTTCCAATATATATCTGGTTACTTCTGAGAATGTCTTATTCCTTTGTCACATTTTTAATACTTCTTAAAAAGTTCTTTAAATAACACATCAAACATATTTAATGTGAATTTATATCCCTTGGGACTTGGTTAAATGCCTGAGGGTTTAAGGTCAAAGTCAATTCCTTCAGACACAATATGGATCTGCTTCTGCCAGGTACCTGGGGCCCCTAACAACCTACTTTTGACCTAACTTTCCACTGGGGTTTTTCAGGCAGCACAGGAATCAGACCCTGAACCCATGGAAAGGTGGCCTGTGGTAGGAATTCTCTGGACAGCTGTGTTTCCTTCTCTCAGAACCAAGGCTGAGACAAGATCTTCTCTGCAGAGCAGGCCTTTTCCCATTCGCTCTGTGACCCTTCGGCGTTCCTTTTTGGGAAGAAGACCTCCATTCTGATCTTCTGTCCTGCTTGGGCCTAGGTTGTGTTTCGTGGTCTCTGTATGTGTGGCCCACTAAAATCCAAGCTCTAAGCCACCAGAGATGGACACATGCTGGCTCTAGCATCCTTTTGGTCTCTGATTCTGAGAATTTCCCTAGTTCAGATTCAACTAAATAAATTTTTTCAAATTTTACTCAGCACTTTCCCAGTCCTGTGTTGACAAGAGACTCTACACATCTGTCAGCCCTGCTACCAGGCAGGAGTAACTGGGATCTTTCCATCACACTTTGCTTTGCTCCCACTGATTTATTTTCTCTCCTCATGGTATGTACTCTGCACGAGCACACTGGGTCTTTGATGCTGTGTGACACTGGGGAAGATGCTGAATTGCCAATGGAAGGCAGCCTGGGCTAATCCTTCCGGGCCTGTCACCCCCCATTTAATAACACTAAAAAAGCATCCCGGTCATGTCATCCTCCTGAAAGCAAGCTGAGCAGTTCCCCATCCCCCACCGCCTTCCTCCATCCAGACATTCGCAATTCTCCACCTCACTGCCCAGTTCTCCCCGTATGAACCTGATTAATCTTTCACTGTTTTGCAGTCTCCAAGTGCATATTCAGTTAACCAAACATTTGCCGGGTGTTAACACCTGCCTGATTTTATGCCAGGGACCAGGGTACAGTATGAAGAGGGCAGGGGCTCCACCTCTGAGGCCTCTCTGGGCGGCAAGGCAGGTAGGCAGGTGCCTCGTAGCGCCAGCCGCCAACACTGTCAGGTGAGGCGGCGGGCAGGGCCCAGGGACGGGAACGAGGGCCAGGTCGCCAAGGTCCTCGCATGTTATGTTACATCATTTGATTTTTGTTATCAAACAAGAGGATTAAAATCAGATCTCTGTTTTAGGAAGAGAGCAGAGCAAAGAGCGGCCAGAGGCAGAGAAACTAGTCAGAGGGCTGTTTCAAGAGTTCAAATGAGAGACGATGAGGATCTGGACTCGTGCCCTGATCTCTTCCTTCCCTGAACTTACTATTACCACACATTTTAGGGATTAATTAAAGGCTGCCTGATACTGTATTCTTAAAACAGATCTCTAGTTCCATTCTAATCACACTGTATAGAAATGGCTGATTTCGTTACTTTTCTTTTCCATAAGGACCATGTCTCACTTGTCTTCGTATAACTACACCTACCACAATGCCTAGCATCTAGGACATATTCACTACACGTTCATTAAATGAATAAATATACTATCATCTCCATTTAGGTGTTACCTGCCCAACCAGGTGAAATCCTTGAAAACAGGGAAACTGCGCTTATCCTTTGATACCACTTCGCACATGACTACCACACAGCAGATACTCAATTAAGAGCCAATGAATCAAATGTAACGGGAAAAGTCATTGGGGGTCCAACTTCTCAGCTCTAACTCACCTTCTAGAATCAAGTTTAAAGTGCAACAAGAACTGGCTCAGACCATCCCCAATTCCCAGCAAATCACCAGTACGCACACCCAAGAAAAACCACTTTCCCTGGTAATAATCATGTTACTACCTCGCCAATGGCTGTTATCTCGCTGAGGCAGCTCCTCATGGCCGTGCTGTTGGCACTCTCTGGGGCTCCCTCTTCCTCCAGGGCAGCCAGATAGGTAAGGGTCTCCTTGCCACACTGCTTGCAGGCCTCGGTCAGTACTGGAGACGCAAAGTGACACAGGCTTTGACAGGCCCTGTGGTAGGAATTCTCTGGACAGCTGTGTTTCCTTCTCTTCTCAGAACCAAGGCTGAGACAAGATCTTCTCTGCAGAGCCCACCATTCTTTTGTGAAGGGCCCCTTACCCCGGTACTCACAGTCGGCGGGCTCCGGTGGGGATCTAACACAGGTGGCGCTGCCGTGAATAATGGTGTCACTGGTCAAGTGGGCAAGGAGGGTCACCGAGTGGAGAAGCCCAGCGATATCTGCCAGGAGTCAAAGGAAAGTTTCTCAGCCCTGCCTGAGGGCTGTCGCTGTCATGCCTCCTCCTTCCCCAATTTATGAGTTACACACACACTCCTTTCTTGGAGCGCAGCAATCTGTCAGTCTTTCCACATTCAAGCATTTCTGAACCTCGCCCAGGTGTCACTAGTGAGATCCTATCCTTGGCCTTTCTTACCGTCTGGGGAGGCACAATACAGGCTCCAGTTCTTTTCCAGTTGCTCAATGCAGCAGGAAACAGATCTGACCTTGGTGAGGAGGTGCTCTGCAAGAGGGCAGACAGGGCCGAGTCAGAGCCAGGGTTGCCACAGCTCGCTGCCTCCCCGTTAGTTGGCTCCCTGGCAGCTGAGCCTACTTGGGGAGTGGCCGCTGCCCAGGTGAGGAGTGAGGAGAGACTGTCAGCTACGCTGGTGCCTGAGTTTCTCACTGTGGCTTCAAAGGCTGTGCTCTTGAGCCTATCCGGCCCCTTAGCCAAGAACCAGTGCAACCGCACCACCAGCCCCGGCTCGGCAGTTGTCTCCTTACAGCCATGGAATCAAGTTCCAGGCCTTCCTGTTAAAGCTTTCAAGGCCCTTGGGCTCCCACTAGCCTTGAGCCCAGGCCCTGGGCTCCATGAGGCTAATCTGGGCTCATGCTCTGTGGTCTCCCACTGCTGTCTCTGGGCACAGGTCCAGGGAGCCGTCGTGGAGGAGTCAGAGCCTGGCCTCGGGTTACACGGCGCTGCTGGGGCTCCTGGCTCTGGCATTACTGCTGCCATCTCAGGCCGTCTGTGCCTGCTCCCTCATCTGAAAACAGGAAGAGCAGTACGACCTCTCTGCACCCGTGAGGATGTGCGGGGCCGAGGCCCGGAAAGAGCGTGTGAGGGAGCCTGGTGTGCAGCAAGCGCGCAGCGGGTGCCAGCTCTTCCCCGCTTCCTTCCTCTCCACTGGTTCCTGTCTGCATTCCTTTAAACCCAGCTCCTGACATCTCTTCTCAGAATCCGCCCACGGCCGCCCCATTTCCTGGCATTCCCTCCCTCAGTGAACGAGGGACCTCTGCTTCTGCATTGGGAACTCTTGTTTCCTTACAGGTGGGCTCCCTCCCCAAACAGAGACCTTTCTATCTGATAATGAAATCAACCGTCAGCTGCTTCCTCCCATCTGCCTTGTCTTCAGCGGGCCCTCTCGCCACTTTGCCAACACATCCCCTCTGCCTGATGATGAGTGGTGATGAGATCTGTTATGACACACAGCCCCAGCCTGGGTGCACCCCACCTACCGTGTCGAGGCCCCTCTCCGGCACAGGGCTTCTCTGATTGGCCCACTGTGTCACCACATCCCCTTAGGATGCTGGCACACATGGCACTGTCTGCACCTCCCCATCCTGGCTTTCAAAATTGTCATCAGGGCTCTGCTCCCAGTGGGCATTTCAAAGGTGTGACCCCAACCCCCCCCCCCCGACTAAAGCAGCGGTCATCACACTGGGGGCTTTGGATAACACTACTGTCCGGGCCCCATGCCACAGAGCTGCTGGAGGAACTATCTTAGGGGGGCACCTGGGCACCCCAGGCGATTCTGGCTTGCAGCTGGGCTGAGCACCCCTGGGCAGAGGACCTGCAGATCCGGTGCAGCTGATGAGAGGAGGTTCCTCAAGCTGCCTCAGGGCCTCTTGAACCACCTGCTCTGCAGCCTTCCTTGACTCCATCAGAAGCATTTTTCGTTGGTCTTTCGCGAGCTGGCACACAGATTCCTAGAAAGGGTCCAGGGAGGTGAGAGTCTGCCACAGAATGTTCCTTCCAAGTAGCATCCACCATAACAGCTGCGATTCCCGGCATCTTAGCTCAAGCTGTTGCTAATAAGGCCCAAGCCAGCTAGCTTGAAGTAGGAAAAATGCCAGCTTTGTCCACAGGTGCATGCACTGAGAACAGGAGGCCATGGAGACAGATAACTGCAACCTATTCTCTACTCCTGGGGAGACATGACAGATGCATCCCTTTTCATATGAAAACGAGAGAGCTCTGCCATCTCTCATCTGCTCTGTGGGCATCACAGGGAAAGCTGGCATTAGGAGCTATGCCTAAAGAAGGCTCCAAACCACTTTCATGACCCCAGCCTCTGTGAATACACCACTGAGGCCCCAGGCATGAGGCCTGACCTGGTCAGCCCACATGGGTGTCCGTTACTTGCCTGTGTCCTGCCCAGTTTGAGCTGGATGACTTCCAGCTGTTCTCGGAGGGCACCTAATTCCTCCTCGCGACGAGCCACGGCTTGCACCAACCCGCCCCGCTCCTTCTCCAGCTCAGCCATCTGGGTTGCCCATTTCGCTTCTGACTGCAATGGTGGCCACAGGGGAGGAAGGAGATGCTGGGGAGTTAAACTGTCCCCTTCCCAGAAGTCCCAACCCACCACCAGGCCACAAGGATCTGGAGGTGATCTTTCTTTAACCTTTCATTCCCCTGAGCACACACTGTCCCAGATGGGACCAGCTTGGCCAGATGCTGGATGGGGATGGTGCCGGGCATCAGCAACACCAAAACCAGAGGGGCGAAGAACAAGGAGGGGCAAGGAAGAAGGGGAAGATCACCTGGGCAGAAACTTCTAGGCTGCCCTTGACGGTCTGGAGCTCCTGTTTGCTGGTGGCAAGTTCTTGCTTCAGGCTGTCTAGGACTTCCATCTGTTCTTGAGTCTGAAAGATGAGGAAAACAGGAGCACCCTGACCTGGTGGTTACAAGGGACAAGCATACGGGAAAGTCCCCCAGCGATGAATGGGAGGCCTGGGCACTCTGCTGTAGGCAGGCTCACTGCAACAGGGAGTGGGGGCGCGGGAGGAGGGCACCAAACACCTTTTTTGTGGCTAAGTGGAATGTCCAGGGGGGAATTTTAAGGACACCACGCAAAGGTCCTGTTTGAGCCCACAATACCCATTTAAGTACAACTGGCTCTTCCATTCGGCATCCCAATACCTGGTATGCTGCCGAACCTCGCCATCCTGAAACAATTCCCCTTCTTTGATTTCTAAGTGCACTTTTTGAAGAGCTGTTGTGACCCAGTATTCAGAATGCACAGCTAACATTCAAAGAAAAAAATGGAATAAACAGAGCAAGCAAATACCCAAATGCATTCGCCTAATAAGGGTAACTGTTGCTTTGTGAAACTTCTTTTATTCCCTTTAGATAGATGTATGTTTTACTTTGGGTCACAGAAGAGCGTGAAAGCCATTCTTCTAAGTGTCAGACATCGGTTTTATCCATTGGCCCTCTCTCCAACCTGACCTGCCGGCCAGCTCCGCCCCGACTCACGGGCGTTCTCCCGCTCCACGTCTCTATAAATGGTCATTCCCCTCTCTGATATTCACGCGCCTTCACTTCTTCAAACTCTCCTCGAGGTTGGTCCTTGGAAACTCTTTGCTGACGCACCCACTCAACCTGGGTCCCGTCATCACTTCATGCCTCTAACCCTGTATGTGCTGGTGCCCACGTCCTGCATCGTGTGTCTTCTTTAGCATGTTCACGGGGCTCCAACCCACAGAGCGGCCCGTGAAGCCTAAGACAGGCCTTTCCAACCGTGCAGTGCTCAAGGCCCACCCGCAACTCGGAAGGACCCATCCCTCGTTTCCCTGCCAGTCTCCTTCCTCTTACCCTCCTCTGCGCCTGGTCACTTATGCGCTGGAAGGAATCCTCTAGCTCTTTTTTCTCTCGTTCCAAATCCACCTGGGCTTGTCTGGCCACAGACACCTGTTTGGTCACCTCTGCGTTCTGTAAGGGAAGCTCAGTGTCTTAAATTGGCTTTATCTCAGGCTTAAAGGATCTCTTCCTCCTAGAACCAACAACAGTATTCAGATCGTGAGTGCCTTGGGCTCAGCACAGAAATCACTTTCCTACCCAGAGGACACTAGAATAAAGCTGTTATCTTCAGATACTCGACTCTCAAGTATTTACAAAAATAATAAAAGATGACGGATTACCCAAGCGGGGCTGGCATCTAGGACAGAGCTCAAGACAGGGGAGGCAAGGGAGCCTGGGAAGCCATGGCCCCCAAGAACTGTGGTGACCTACCAGAAATTGATGGGGGCACCGGACCTGGCGCAGCCTCCGGGCCTGGGCGGCTATCTGCCCTGAGGGGCGGGGCCCGTGCGAGGCACAGCGGACACGCGGTCTTACCTTCCGCAGCAGGTCAGCGTGGCTCTGCACCAGCTCACTGTACTTCCCTTTCAGCTTGCTGTACCGCTGCTCATTGGCCTGGGCTTTCCCTGTATCGTCAAGGACCAAGGTGAGGAGCCTCCTGGGTGGACCCGCTGCCTTCCCTCCAATAAGCCAAGCCCCTAGAAGACTCTCTTTTCTTTTCGCAAATGCATACAACCTTCTCCCTGAAACATCCTATATCAATACGCTTCCACTGTCACCTCTTGGGAGATGACTCCCATGTCTACGTTCCCCACCAGCCTCATTGGGGGCTGTCCACCAGCTGCTCTCCTGACCGCAAGAGCTGGCATTCCTGACAGCTTTCGGGACACATGCGAGCCTGGGGCCCTGCCGCTGGGCCTCATCTTTCACCCCGAGGCTAGACTTTGCACCCCCAACCCAAGCTCACACCAACCCGCCAGCCCCTCACTTTCTATCTCCGTCAGGCTCCGCTGGGCCTTCTCAGTGTCTTCTCGCTGCTTCTTGAGCTCGTCCAGCTCGGCCCGGAGGAACTCGCTGTCATCGGCCGCCTGCTGCCTCAGGTGCTGCTGCTCGGCCAGCTCGGCCTCCAGCTCACTGACCCGGCCCTTCAGCTGCAGCGTGGCCCGCTCGCTCTGTGGGAGGCACTTAGCTAATGAGTCTGACGGCCGCACTGCCATGGTTGGGCGTGCTGGGTGGGAGAGGCGGGTCCGACCACGTTTCCAGCAGCCACAAAATAAGCAAGTATTTCCTAACAAGCTCCCTCCTGAGAACTCATGAGAGCTGAGCCTTCCAGTCATTACAAGCCAGCCAACCAGCAGCAAGAGGGGATGAACTTTCCAGCTGCTACAGGCCACTACCTAGCAACAAGAGGGCATGGCAGCAGGGGAACTCTGGTCCTTTAGAATGAATGGTCTGGGAGCTGGATGAGCTGGAGTGAGGAAGGGGAGGAGGTCTGCCTGTCCCAGTGAGTAAGGCCTCCGACCAGCGTTGGGGCTGAGAGGCAGGCGCATTTACAGCAGCAGACACGGCAAACAGCCATCAGTCACAAATCAGACCTTCCTACCGCCATGCGAGGAGGACAGGTCTTTCCCACCACAGCCTTCTACCCGCTGGTGATCACGGTGACTCCATTGCCACCGGGACACTGGAGCCTGACCCACATGCCACTCTCGAGGCAGGTGTGATGGAAATGCATTACGGTTAAGAGCACGTGAGGACCAGGTCCTCTCAGCTTCGGCATTTCTACTTATTCACCTCCCTCAAGATGTGGTCCGACAAGTATCAATGTGAGCAAATGTGGCATTACAATCTGTATACTACGGTGAAGCCCGGAAGCCGATCGGAGCCCGGCTCGTACCTCAGTCTTCATGTTTTCCAGCTGCACTTTCAGCCCACTGATCTCTCTGTACAGCTGACCAATTAAATGATCCCTGGGAAGAGAAGGACAAGTTTGCTTCCACTGTGCTTCTATCCTTGCCTTTTAAATGTGAGCTGGGAGATTAGGGAAGGAAGTTAAAAGCTGGTATTAATCTGGGGACAGTTCTTTGAGACGCACAGATTATCCTTTAAGACCCTCGTTATCACCTGATACCAATCTGATACCCACAGGGGGTTATCTCAGTCTCATCTGACCCCCTTCTGGGCCAATAGGTGTGGGTCAAGACATTGATCTAAAAAGCCCAAAGAGCGTTAAGAATCCCTCTTTGGTTAAGTGTGGTGAGTCAGCTCACAGCTTAACTGGGCTTCTGCACCATCTGCTTTCCCCCAGCCGGGACTCACCTGTCATCCTTGCTCACTCCGTTCTGACTGTTGAAATTGAAGGGGTCACTGCTGAATGAGCTGCCAAAGATGTCATCAAACTTGTGGTCGAATAAATTCTGCAGTGACCAGAAAGGATTGAGAACAAAGTCAGAGATCCAGAGAGTTCTGTGTGGGCATCAAATCAGTGACATATAAAAATGGATCTTTTCTTGATTTGGTTCAGATCCATTTATGGCCCTCCCTAGGGACAAAGGGCTGGGTGCTCGGTCAAGGCTTGTGTCTGGGTTAGACGGCAGCTGAACCTGGCTAGGGCCAGCAGGGCTTGGCCGGGGCTCTGTGCTCCCCTGCACTTGAAGACAGTGGGAGGGGCCAAGCTTCTCTCCCACGTGGCCCTCACCTGCTGGGAGGCATCCATGTCCATGAGGTCATCCTTCTCCAAGACTGGCTCGCTGTCAGGGGAGGAGGCCTCGGCTGGGATTACCACCACAGGGCTGATGTGTTCTGACAGGGCGGAGGCTCGTAGGAAGTTGGGTGGGTTCTGAAGAGGGAGGATGGATCTTCAGATTGTGCCACCCAAGCAGGCCTGCCGGCCTCTGAGAGAGCACCCTGGATGGCTGCCCCCAGGGTGTGGCTGGGCACGCTTACCTCAGGCAGCTGAGGGATCTGAATTAGCCGCTTGAAGTACTGTAGGTTGCTGGAGCGGTAGAACAGATCTTTCAGCCTAGGGTGGAGAAGGGCTTGTGGGGTGCTGGGTGTCTCACCAGCCCCAGACAGAGGACAGGGCGACGACCCAGCTTTCCTACTGCCTGCCCAGCCCGGAGGCACAGGCTGTCAAGGAGACAGACTCTGTGGCACTGGGACTCAATTATGCCACAGGGGAAGATTCCTGACAGCCAGTGCTCACTTATCTGGTGGTGAGGAAAGAGTAATTCAAGCTACAGAATCCTCTGGAAGAGCAGGTAATCCAGGAATGTCTGCCTCACTGTACAATACCTGCTGCTGTCTGTCAGATCAAGTTCCTGAGTGACAGGAAAACAAATCAACTTCCTCGGGGGATCAACTAACTCACCAGAGGACAAGGGAAGGGAACTTAATTACTAATGCAGACCTCTTAAGTGCCTGACCTTGTCTTAGAGCTATTTGTTATCTCCCCAATTAGACTAGAAGCTTCTGGAAGGCAGAGACTGGGCCTTGTGAGGAGCTTTCACCACACTACCAGGCACAGAAGAATTACTCAACAAGTATTTGTTGGTTGGAGAAAAACGATCTCTTTATAGTGTGTCCTCATCTATTTATACTATGTCCCTAAGTCATCTTGGATAAATACGGGAAGGAAGAAACCAAATTTTTTTCTTTGCCTCAAGTCTCCATTTGGACTGTAAACATGGAAGGCCTAGAAAAGTGGTGAGGACCAGCTGCATTCTCTGAAATGAAAGCGCACTGCAGATCTCTGCACTGTGCAACACAGCGTTTCCCCCAGCTCAGCCTAATAAACTAAACCCCGGGGGTCCTGGGGTGGCCCTTCACACCCCAAGGTTAGGACTGTCCCTATGACATCATTGCTGCTTTCTCCAAAGTTGAGGACACTGAGGCTTCAGAGAGCTGCCGTGTCTGTGGGGAAGAGAAAGTGAGGTGGCTGCTCCCGGGAGATGTTTTCATAAGCTAGAAAAAAGTTAAAGGAAATAAAATCACCTGACCACAAGACCCCTCTTTCTGGGCTGGAGCCAACAGTGATAGGCTCTATGGCTTTCATAACCTACTGGAACTTACCATTCCAGGAAATCAGCCCCTCGGGCCTGTCTCCTAGGATTTAATAAGTCATTTATTATAGAATAAGTGTATGGGGCTTTTCAAATGGAACAAAGGAACCAGGGGTTTAGCATGGCCCTGAACCTGTCCTCTGACTGCTGCTCTGGAACCAGCAAGAGGCCTAAGCTTGGGACTGGGACCTACGCTCTCCCTGTTGTCCCGGTTGAAGAACTCAGTGGGAAAAACACAAGGCCAAAACAGACGGGGCTAAGCCACGTCGCCCTCCTCCGCACCTTGCTTCTCCTCTCATTCCCTCCCTCTTCTCAGGCTCATGCAATTGAAAGATGAGCTATACTTCTCATCTTGTCGCCAATTTTCTTTCCCAAATGCACCAGAATAATTTACCTCTCAGTCAGACAACTCCCACTTCCAGAGTAGACAGCTGGCCTATTAGCTCATTAATTCATTCAAATATTTGTTGAGCACTGTATGCTTTATCGACTGCTATGTATCAGGAATATAATAATGGGACTGTATCAGGGTCAAACAGAAATAAAGTTGTGCTAAGAACTTCTGAAGAAAAAAAAAGGGGGCTGTGATGGAGTATATGGGGGTGGGTGGGGTTGGCTTTGGGAACCGATTTAAATAAGGTGGCCGGAGCCTGCCTTTGTGAGGTGACTGAGGATGACCTGGAGGTGGCCGAGCCAGGAGTAGAGCACCCCAAGGACAGGGAACAGCAAGGGCTAAGAACCTGAGAGAGATATGCAACGGGTACGTTCCAGGGACAGAGGAGACCCCGTGGAGCTGAAACACAAGGTCACAGACGGCAGGCAGAGGCCAGACATCCAGGGCCTTGTAGACAATGGAGAAGAGCTTGGCTTTTATTCTCAGTGTAATCAGAAACCAGCAAAAGGCTCTGAGCCAAGGACTTAGGTTTTTACAAGGTGGTTCTAACTGCAGGTGAGGACAGAACTGCAGGGGGCCAGGAGTGGAAGTCCAGGGTGACCTGTCCACGGGGCAGGGTCCTGGCAGGCGGCGATGGCTGCTGGAGATGAGATACTAGCAGGGCCCTGATATATCTGCAGAGCATCAGCAATCTGCTGGCGGACCGGACGTGGCTGGAATGAGGACGGCGAGTTCAGATTCCTGGCCTACATGTTTGGTAGCAGTATTTATTGAGACAGAAAAGGCCGGGGAGGAAACAGTTTTTGGAGGAAACTTAAAGAGTCCAGTCTGAGATTTAAGTTTGAGGTTTGGTACAGAGATGTCAGTTACACAACAGGGTATGCGAGGTTGGATTCAGAGGGAAGGTTCGGCTAGAGATACAGATTTGAGGGTTGTTTTTCACCTACATGGCATAAAAGACTATGAGAACTCAGGGAGAAGAAAGAGCAGAGGATGCAGCCCTGGGGGGTAAAGCAGGTGAAAAATGAATGAAGTCACTTTGTCCTATGCATTTCTATGGGTTTTGTCAGAGCACCGAGAGCCTCCCCAGCTATTGGGAGGTTCGCTGCTGTCCTGGTTATTTTTCTTCACTTTGTTGCTGTAAGATGCAGACACCTTCATTCCTCAGTTATTTCAAAGCAATTGCTCTTGCATGGGGTAACTGATCCTACAGCACTTTTTGATTCGCCTTTATTTCCATCACGTAAGCCACTTACTTTGTGAACTGCTCCATGAAGCGGTCCCGATGGCCTTGCAGGGTGTCGGCTGGGAGACCTGGAAGGAGTTGGAAAGGTGTGAGAGAAGAGAACCAGAGGGCAGTGAGCCACAGCAGGGCTGCAGAGGGAGGGCGCCATCCGCCCTGCCAGGGGCATTCCTGCTTGAGCTGCCCCAGGACTGGTAACCAAGGTGCCTCCCCCACCTAACAGGACCCACAGGGGGCCTGGGGATGCGCCTCTATATCATTCGTTTGCTCCTGGAGTGCGAGCCATTCCGGGCACAGAGGGCTGGAGGTTGTGTCCCTGCCCACAACAGTGACCTGACTGAGCAGCAGGGTGGAGCTGTGGTTCTCCCCAGAGGGGTGTGCGCTAGGTGAGGTGCCGCGCCTACCTGAGAGGATGCCCGTGGAGAGGCACAGCCTGCAGGGCCAGGACACGGTCACCAGAACTCTGACCCTGGGTGAGTCCCTGCTGCCTCCCCCACAGAGCTGGTGCTCGGGGGTCTTTTCACCTCTTGGGTTGTGTGATTCTGTGTATTTTGACTACAGATCACAACTCAGTGATCCTTTCCTTTTTTGTCTTATTTTCAAAATTTAGATTTTAGTAATTTTTGAATAGGTAAGACATTTATTTGGTATAAATAGGAAGACCACGATAATTCAAAATGGCAAAAGTGTGTAGCAGATGACAGTGAATTTTACCTCAGGCATCTCTCTCCCAAGAACCCTTAACCCCAGTGCAGTAATGAGAAAAACATCAGACAGCCTCAAATGGAGGGACATCCTGGGACGATCTAACCAGGTCTCCTCAGAATGATCCAGGTCATCAAAAACAAGGCAAGTCTGAGAAAACTGCCACTGCCACGGCCAAGAGGTGTCTAAGGAAGGGTTACGACTGACCGTAACGTGGCACCCTGGATGGGATCCTGGGACAGCGAAAGGACATTGGGTCAGAACTGTGGACATCTGGGTGAAGTATGGACTTCCGTTAATGATAATAATAACATCAATATATGTCTATTAGTTGTGACAAATATATCATATTAACATAAGATACAAGTAATAAAGGAAACTGGGTTTGGGATATATGGGAACTGCATGAACTATCTTTGCCAAATTTCTGTAGGTCTGACACTACTCTAAGACAAAACATGCGGTTTTAGACAAGTATGTACCGAATGGAGTGTCCCTCCCACACTTTCTGGGCCACAGAGCTCTCCTGCCCAGAGGCAGTCAGGGAGGGTCTTGTGTATTGCTCTGCCATTAAAGCCAAATACTTAGTTACCTGTCTCTCGTCACAAGGGTCCCAGTTCATAAGAAGGAAGCAGGGATGTTCTAGTGGCTACTGGGTTCCATAGCACCTCAGAAACAATTAAAAGCGCCTCTGTATTCAGAGCTTCCAGCACTGCCTTCCCTCTTCTCTTGGATTTTAGTCCCTGCCCCCGCTTCCTGCAGGCATGCCCACTGCTCCAAAGCCCTTCTAACCCCTTACCACCCAACCCCATCCTCCCTCCCGTGAAATGCTCCGGGTCAAGAGTGCTGCTTCCCTTGTCCTGCGTGTGACCAGCCCTGCTCCTTGTCAGCGCGTTTCTGGGTTCCCCACCCTGGACTTCTCAAGTGTGACCTTGTCCTTTCTGGTGCCGTAAAACCTTGCTATTATCCACTCGCATCTCGATTTTTCTTGTTCTCCATCATCCCATACTCTGCACGCGTATATCCTTCATGGTGGCCACCTCCGAGTGTGGCCTGGGGACCACCCACATCAGACTCATCTGGGACACAGTTTCACAGTGCAGACCCTGTACCACCAGACCCACTAACATAGACCCTGAAGGAACAGGACTTACACATGCATCCAGCAAGCAGCACACAGAAGCATAAGAACTTTTGCAAGACCAGTAGTTTATAACATATAATCTGTGAAAGCATCCCAAGGTCTGTGGCTAGGTAGGCCCTCCATTCTAGAGCAGTTCTGCTTTATATTTTCTATTTCTGCACAAAATTCCGTATGTACAAAGAAGCTGTGTTGATGAATACTCTGAAACCCACTTAGCTTTGCTCCTGCGTGTCTAGGACACTTCTGTTATCAACTGTATGGTTCCTTGAACACAAGACGCGTATAGACGGAGATGTGGTAAAGCCAGAGGAGGAGGGAGAGGGCCAAGCCGGACCCCACCACGGTGAGCCAGGTGCTTTCCTGGCACATCACAACTTGCACCCTGCTCTGCTCTTCTTGAGCTGCTTTCTCCAGGGCCAGGCCAGGCTGGGCTCCCCCTTCTGGCCTGAAGCCCACAGAGAGGCACCAGCCTGGTGTACTCACAGGAGTGGAGTTTGAAGAGAAGCTTGACAGTGTAATCATAGAGGTGGCTGCAGTCCAGTATGACCTGGATCAACGGGGCGAGGCGGCACTGCCCAGCTGTTGTCACTGACACGGAGCGGGACATGTCCAGGGAGTTGAACACTAGGGAAAAAAGGGGAGAGGCAGTCGAGCTGGGAAATTACAGGTGACCTCCTCAGGGAGCAGGCGGCAGGGGTCTGACATACATGGGAACCTGTCCTATGCACACACTAGCGCGTTTAACCCTCACGGCACCTGTGTGGGATAGGGGCAAGTGCCCTGGCTGTACAGGGGAGGAAAGATAAGTGACTTGAAGGTGGTTTTGCTGAGAGGTGGTGGTTAAGACAGAGCGTGCATGGCCAGCAATGGTTGGAACAAGGGCCTGTGCCCTGTATGTCTTGAACAGGTGAACTCACTGCCTCTATGCCCACAGCCCGGTGGAAGCCCAGGAACAGGATTTACTCAAGCTGGGAGAGTGCCTGGAATGCTGCCCTCCTGTCTTTGAGGGGCCTCATGGTCCCTGCCCCTGGTCTGAGCAGAAAGACAGAACACACTGTCTTTCAGAGTTTCTGATTTCATGGCAAGATGCGCTCTTGTTCAGGGGAAGCCTTCAGTTTCATGAGGAACCAGAATTTTAGGATGGGAAGGGGCTATTGAGATATCCAACCCAGTCCTCCCTCTCACGCATGAATGCAGTCCGATGGTAACCTTGACCTGGAGGGGCACCCAAACCGATGGTGCAATAGTTAACATGTGGGAAAGTCAAACAACTATCAGAACATGAAGAAGGGAACAATTCGGCCTTGGCTTCCTGGTGGCCTGACACAGGGCTCTTGGGACATAAAAGCAGGGAGGCGCAGGAGCCATGAGTGGACAACCAGAGAGCCTTTGGGGGCCAGGCAGGCCTCTGGGATCACGATGAACCACCAGGGTCAAAGGCTGGAGGTCCTGGGCAAGCAGGTCAACAGAAGTACCTGCCCTCCCTTCTGAGCTCCAGAGCCAAGTTGCTCCCTCAGTGTCATGCCCCAGGGGCCTCTCCACATTACCCTCCATCTCCTGCCCCTTGCTCCAAAACCAAGCGACTAGATGCCAGAGCATGGACCCTCACCACACACCACTGGCCAGCACCGGTTTCCTTGCTGCGGCACCTGCCCCTGGCCTCTGGGGACTCCACCCATGGCCAGCAAGGGAAGCCTTGCCCTGCATCCCTCAGGGAGCAGGGCTGCCCCAGAGGAAAGCCCAGAGCTGCTGTGCTCGGGACTAATCCCTGTTAACCGGCTTAGTTAGGCAGTTGAAAAAAAATCCCGAATGGTTCTAATTAAAAGGCAGCTTTTCTTCTTGACACAAATTAAAAGCAGCTGTCACTGCAAGGCAGCCATCCTCAAGTCTACTGGCTTCCTTAGGCTCCACTCTGGCAAGGAATCACAGACCACTCCAACTCCAGCCTGCTGCTTTCCAGGAATGCTCCTTGGCATCCAGTAACATCGAGAGCACTGTGACTGTGGACAAGTTACTCAACCTCTCTGTGCCTCCAGATGCTTTTCTGTAAAATGCAGATGGTTCTAATAGCACATACCTCATGAAGGGCTTGTAAGAATTAAATGAGAATGTCATGTAACGTATAGTGTTGTACAGTGGTTCTCAGGTTTGGCTGTGGGATTGATTAGAATCATCTGGGTAAATTTAGGAACTACTACTGTTTGCCTGCAGTCCTCCCGTGCCCCCACCCCTCATTCTGTCTTAGTTGGCTGGGGTAGGGTTGGGGCGTCAGCAAAAGCCCCCCAGATGTTTCTAATCACTTGCTTAAAAACTGTATCTCCTAGCTCAATGATTCACAAGTTTTCGCATGTGTCAGAATCCCCTGGTAGCACTGCCCAACAGAACTCTGTGATGGTGGAAGCGTTGGGTACTGCTTACCCAATTCTAGCCACACACGGCCCAAGTACCCAAAATACGGTCAGTGCCACTGAGGACATGACTTTTTAATATTGTTTAATTGTCATTAAATGCTCACCCAAGGCTACTGGCTACCCTAATGGACAGTGAAGACCTGGGGGTGTTGTTGACACGGACTGCTGGGCCCCACCCTCAGAGGTCCTGACTGAGCAGGCCTGGGGTGGGACCTGAGAATCTGCATTTCTAACAAGTTCTCAGGTGCCGCTGATGCTGATGGTCGAGGGACCTCCCTTTGAGAACCACTACAAGGGCTCAAATCAATGTTAATAAAACGTGCCCACGTCTCCCCCGCCGCCGCCCCTGCCCCCGAGTACTAGCCGCATTTCAGGTACTTGGACCACACGTGGCTAGCATTGGGTAACCACTACGGAACACTTCCACCGTCACAGAATTCTGTTGGGCGGTGCTACTGGGGATTCTGATGCACGCGAAGATTTGAGAATCGCTGAACATCAGTGGCGCTCTTCCAAGGGTACCAGTTGGAACCTTGCAGGGCCACAGAGTGGAACTCAGAATCTGGAGAGACTCTTTCCAACACCAGCTCTCTTGATTTTTATACACAACAGGTGACTGGGGACAGGGAGGGGAGCAGGTGACACATGGAGTAAAGGGCTCTTGGTCCCATACTGATGCCTGCTAGGGGACAAGAAAGCCACCACCATTTAAGCATGGAGAGGCTGTGCAAAGACTTGGGGTAGCCCTCTTCTAGAAAACTCTAAGTAGCTGACTCACCCCAGATAAGCCCATGGCATTCAGCTGGATGCTGGCGCCACTTTATGAGCTCTGTGCACCGCTGTTTCTTCACTGCTACTTATCTAAAGCAAAAGCATTCTTGCATTTGTTTGTTGAGAACTTGCCATATATTCCAGGCACTGGGCAAGAACAGAGGGAATTCAAAGATGAGTAGGGCCTGGTTTCTGATTTTGAGGAGGAAATCGGCATATGGTAGTAGAAACCATTCAAGTCTTCTGCGCATCTAAAAGCAGCAGGAGTCATGGGGTGTGATCTGCCTGCATCACATACCCACTATCCCAGCCTCCCCAAGTCCTGTCGAGGGTGAGCACCGTCTCTGCTTACTCTTATTAGCACAGTCTGTCCAGGCTGGAAGGCTCAGCCGTGGAGGCTGAATCATCTGATTTGTACCCCTCCAGCCCCCTGTAGCGGTGGCAGACAGGCTCCCAGAAGGAGGCCATGGCTGGCCAAGAGGGCCTGGGCCGGTGGAGCGGCAACTCAGGCGGGACGCTCCCAAGCATGACATTCCTACGATGGCAATATCGCTTACACCTCATTCCACTTAAGCACATTCCACAGCTGAATGTCGCTGAATTCTGAATTCTCCACATGGGCCCCACCCACTCGAAGCAAAGTAACTGAAAGCCACACAATGTGTAATTGTGCCTATACTTCCATGCAAACTTTTCCAAGGCATTAAAAAAATTCATCCACCCATTTCTCCTACCAGGCGGGGAATGCCTTGAGGCAAGGACTGTATTTTGTGGATCAGTTTTATTTCTCTCCTTGTTTTTGTATGAGACCCACCTCAAACAGGTCGCTAGTAGGCTGAGTACCTTCTTATTTTTCCTACAAACCGCTTTCCAGCTGTGGTGTTTCTCTGACCACATCCTGCACCAAACAGATCGGTCACAGTATGAAGGAATCTGTCACCCTCTCCCAGGCCTGGCACAGTGCTGGAATGTAACAGGCCAGTGGCTAGTACATGTTGCCCAGATGAACGTGCCAAAGGAAGCCATAATTAAGGGTGAGTTTCTGTCTTTCAGGAGAGGATCCAAGCCCCAAGAGCAGGCCCCATGTGTCCAAACGCAGAGGTCATCAAGCTTGTACACGAATACTTGCCTCTTGGAATTTCCTTTTTCACCAAGTTGGACACTTGTCACAGAACATCTCGAATCTCAGAAAACTGGCTTTTCTGTTCCCCAGGGAAAAAAGTGGGGGCCATGCAGGGAGGGGTAGGAAAGACAGGCCTGGAGAGAAGTGAACTGGCTGCTTCCCTCCTGAGTCTTGTCAGAAATGTTAGCGGATGGCCTAGGGGTCACCAGAACTCTCAGTTGATGGGAGCCCAAAGGGTGGCCAACCCCGTTAGAGGCTCAGGACTTTGTTGGCTTCTCATGTGGGCTCGGGTAACAACTCCGACTTGACCAACCAACAGACAGCAGCCCCTCCTGAGCAGAAAGCACCCTGAATGCCAGCCCAGCACTGGGGCCACAGCCTGACGGCTGTCAGAGGCGGGATTGTCTTTGGGATATTGGAGGCCTGGGCTTCAGGAGGACGGCCAGCAGGGCAGGGAGCCTAGCCTTTCTGCTCGGGTACGAAATCTGAAAATACCAAGGGCTTCAGCCCTTCCTTGCATGAGGGATGGAGAGAGCAGAGACAGGAGGTCAATATCTCCATTTTCTTGGCCCTGTGCTGCACATGGAGAGAGGGGGCTGGGTCAGCTGATCCAAGCAGGGAACAAGGCTGGGAATCAGGCAATTCCCATGAAACCCTGGGCCAGATGTGAGGGAGACTCACCAGTTTGGAAGAGGTGAAGTTCACACTCCAGGTAGTCGAACATCTCCACTGTTAACTGGAAACTGGGCACAAGAGAAAAGAGAGCTCATACTTGACAGCCCGAGGCCAGTGCCCCACCTGCCCCTCCCCCGAACTGCGCTACTTTTTCTGTCCCAAATGCATATGTGCGTGCACGCACACATGAAGATGTGCACACGCTCACACACTCACACTGGAGTGTCCAGCTCCAATTTTTAGCACCCACCTAAGTGGGTATTGAGGCCATTTGAAGATCAAGCAAGGCGAATTCAACAGGACAGAGGGCAGGTGCCACGCTGCGCTAGGAGGGCAGCGGAGAAGAGAACCCCAGAGTGTGACATAGCTTGGAAGGGTTCTGGGGGAGGCGCCAGCACTAAGTGGTCCCGAGGCCAAGTCACCCAGGGGCTTTAGTCCCCACCCCAGCCACTGCCCCTGCCACCAGGCCCTGTGGGAACCTAACCAGAAGTGACGGCATCTACGAATGCTTTCGTTCCCACTGGGTCCATGCATGAGTGCAGCCACTTACAAGTTGTTAACGTCACTCTCTCCGGCATCATCCAGCTGCCGGTCACTCATCTGGAGGTTGCCTGGGAACCTGGGATTCTGGAAGGCAGAGGCAGGATGTCACAACAGGTACCTCCAGGGACCTCTCTACACAGCCCCAATAAACCGGCACCAAGGAAGCCATCAATACACAGAGCATGGGCAGCTGCAGGCCTGATTCTGCTGTGCGGACACCCGTGCTCTTCCCAGGGCGATGTCAGTGCGCACAGCCTCACACACACAGACGCCTTGATTGGCTCCCAGCAAAGAACATCCACTACCCATCACCGGAAGTCCAGGCTATGTACCACCCCTGGGGGCCGGGAGAGGGCTCCTCCCTGACAATGTGTGCACCGGGACACTTCTATAGACTATCTCCGGTGGTGGGACAAGACCCAGTGAGTGGGCGGTGGGCCCTCAACCCCTCTGCCAGACGCAGGGAGTGCCCCATCTGGGCATCTTCAGTGTGTTCGGAATCCTGCCCAGGCTTGCCGCTGCCCTCTGGCCATCTCCCAAAGCTGTGCTGTGAGTTCAGGAAAGGCAAACCCATTCTCAAATTAGTTTGAGCAAAAGGTAACTAGTAAAATAAACTTGAAGATAGGAAAACATTATGCATCCCCAAAGTCACGAGAAATTATTTTGTGTTGTCAATCACTGTTGAGAATCTGTACCATCTTTTCCTCAGTATGGCTTGCCTGGAGTGGATGGAACATGTTGTGGCCAAGGTAGAGGTGGAGGGGGTCACAGAGATGGGCAGCCAGCCAATCCATCAGGAGGGTTCTAAATCCCAGGGTTGAATCCTTTAGGCTCTGAAGACAGACATCCTCCACTCCGTGGCTGTAACGCTGGCCCTCTGCCCTGGCAGCACTCTCCTGCCCTCAGGCCACCCCTCCTGCGAGTCTCACAGCCTGCCAGGTCCTCCACTGCCCCCTGCTGGCCATACTGACTTCCCCGTTCAGTCGGGACACTGGGAACCTGGTCCCCTTCTCCCACGCCCTTGCCTTTCTTTTTGCCTGATTTCCCACCTGCTGCTGTTAAACCTGGTGGGCCTGGATCTTTGTCACATTCTTGGTGCCCAGGACCAGCTGCCGATGTCCCTGGAGAAGGACTTACAGCTGGCATCGCCACTAAATCACGCTTTCCAGTGATAGCACCCTTAACGGTCCTTGCTCGAATGGGTTCCCCTTTCCACAGTTAACTGTCCCTCTCAAACCTGGTGACGGCTCCCAGGCTGGCACCCTCAGCTGGAGTCTGCCTTCCTACAGTCCTTGGCAACTCCCTCAGCAGCCGGCTTCCCACTCCCTTCCACGCTTGGAATGTACCTAGCTGTCGTCCAGTTTCACAGGAGGAAGGGCTGGCCTCTTTCCTGACTCAGGACCAGGACTCCATGTGTGCTACTCAAAACAAAACATACCTAGTCTGGTTTGTTCTGGCTCTCATCCAACAAATCCTGATTGAGCACCTGTTCTGGGCTAGCTGTGGATAACACACTGGAAACAAGGAGACGCATACCTGTCCTTTCAGAGCCCACAGCCCAGAGCACCGGTGGCCCCACTCTGCCCCCCACTGCTCCTGCCCGTCCTCCTGGCGCCATGTCTTCCCCGCGGGCCCCACATCTCCCTCTAGCTTTCATCTGCCCCTTTCTCCTCCCTCTTCTCCTAGGCTTCAGGAAGTCCCACCCCTTATCTGTCCCAGGGACAACTGTCCTAATTCTGCCTCCCACAGGCTTCCACACTGACAGCCTAGCTCTCCTTAAGTCTACACCCCCTACTTTGTGACCAGGATGGCCTCATGCACCCCCATGTTCTGTGACAGGGAGTCTCCTGCACCCCCACCCTGTGACGGGGACTGCCTCATGCATTCCGTGTTCTGTGACAGGGACAGTCTCCTGCACCCCCACTGTGACAGGGACGGCCTCATGCACCCCCGTGTTCTGTGACGGGGACAGTCTCCTGCACCCCCACTGTGACAGGGACGGCCTCATGCACCCCCGTGTTCTGTGACAGGGACAGTCTCCTGCACCCCCACTGTGATGGGGACGGCCTCATGCACCCTCATGTTCTGTGACAGGGACAGTCTCCTGCACCCCCACTGTGACAGGGACGGCCTCATGCACCCTCATGTTCTGTGACGGGGACAGTCTCCTGCACCCCCACTGTGACAGGGACGGCCTCCTGCACCCCCGTGTTCTGTGACAGGGACGGCCTCCTGCACCCCCGTGTTCTGTGACGGGGAGTCTCCTGCACCCCCACCCTGTGATGGGGACGGCCTCATGCACCCCCATGTTCTGTGACAGGGACAGTCTCCCGCACCCCCACTGTGACGGGGACGGCCTCAAGCACCCCCGTGTTCTGTGACAGGGAGTCTCCCGCACCCCCACCCTGTGATATGGACGGCCTCATCCACCCCCATGTTCTGTGACAAGGACAGTCTCCTGCACCCCCACTGTGACGGGGATGGCCTCATGCACCCCCGTGTTCTGTGACGGGGAGTCTCCTGCACCCCCACCCTGTGATGGGGACAGCCTCAAGCACCCCCGTGTTCTGTGACAGGGACAGTCTCCTGCACCCCCACTGTGACGGGGACGGCCTCATGCACCCCCGTGTTCTGTGACGGGGATGGTCTCCTGCACCCCACTGTGACGGGGACAACCTCACGCACCTGCCCAATTGCCTGCCGCCCTCCACCGAGCCTGCTCCTCTCACTAACATGGATCTACTGCTAGTTCCACATGAACGTCAAATTATCCTGGGCCTTAAGCCCTATGTCTCCAGCTGACCCTCTCCTGTAATGCCCATTTGCCCTGCTTCATCCCCTGGACCCACCATGTGGCAGACTGGGGCCCTGGGGGTGAGTGTACCCGCAGGACGGAGGGCTGTGAATGGTGGGGCAGACGGTATTTCTGAGCACCATATCCCATTCAACACGCTCTCTTCACCATGTGCCTTGGACGCTCTAACTAGAGTGGTGTGGTTTCTGGCCCTCCCTTTCAATCGCGGGCCTCTGTGACCACCCCAGCCCATACAGGGCACTGAAGGGCGTGCTCTGTGACTTCTGAGGCTTGGTGACATAAATGTAGGCACTCGTATTTCATTCTCTTGGGACACTCGCCAGGCCGCGGGGAAGCCCTGACTGGTGCCGAGACTTCGTGAAGAGAGATGCCCATGCCTGGGTCTAGGCCGGATGCCCCATTACATGCTTTTGTGCTGCCTTCTGCTTTCCCCAAGCCTCATCCTCACTGTGCATGTGGACTGTGCACGTCTCTCTTCTGTCTCCCAAACAAACTATGACTCTCGAAGGCAGGGGCAAAGGCTATGCACGTTTCTCTCTTCAGAACCCGAGTTCAGGCCCACAGCAGGCACTTAATGACAGTGAGGGACCCAGGGAGGGGAGGGCTCAGCATGGGGGTTGGTGTCCCAGGGGCCTGGGTCCGGTCCCCACCTCGCCGCCACGGCGTACGTGACTCAGGCAAGGGACAGAGTCCCTCTCCAAGTTTCATTTTCCTAGGATATAACAGTACCTATTTTACTGGGCTGTTGTGAGGACTGAATGTACAGAAAAGGTTTAACAGACTAGGATGGTTTCAGTGAACTGAAGCTACTACCCTTAAGTATGTAAAAGATAATAGAGATGAAAGACACTAAAATCTGTTATTTCTCTTAATGTCCTCCCTCCTCCATTTCCACTGCCAGCTCCTCAGTTCAGGCTCTTCCTCTCCCACCAGCATGCCATTCTTCCTGACCACCTATCGCACCACACCCTCCCTCACAGTCTCCCTCAAGCCCCGCTTCCTTCATAATGCCCTTTCGGACCCATAAGCCTCCATCATTTCAGAATGTTTCTGGCACTTTTCTACAGGCACACATAATAGCTTTGCAGTATTACACGACTTCTGCAAGTATACAGGCCTTCTCTCCCCAGTGAGTATGTAAACTCTTCAGAGCAGACCCTTTATACTCATTCTTATATGCCCCTTGGTACCCAGCAGTTTTACTTGCATAAGGTACATAAGAAATATTGACTAAAGCCATATGTTGATTAGAAGGTTCTGTGTGGAAACTCATTATACAAATGGAAGGAATCGTTCTTACAGTGAAGTTAGTGCTTCTGAAATATTTTCATAAGGTACCGAGTAAGGTTCCTCTATTTGCAGACAGGGAATAGAAGGTCTGTAAGATGTGGGCTAAGGTCCTGGTCCCCGTGTCATGTCCCCGGAGCCTGGGTGTGGCTGTCCTGTGAAACGTTTTCCTCTCATAGCTGGGATATGGTATGAGCACTGCCTATGGGGCCCAGCTGCCTCATTCCTGGAAAGGCCTGACAATTCGGCCGACAGAGGACCTGAGGGGCCCATGGGGCGGCCGAGTCACTGGTGCAGACTCACTTTGGTGTGGTACTCCATCTTCGTCCTCAGAAGCTTCAGGTAGACACTACACAGCTGTCCATATCCCTCACTCAGGTGGCCCTTTGAAGAAGAAAGGAAGCGGGGTGTCAGCACCTAGAACATTTGGGCTCAGAGGCCTCCAGCCAGGACCTTCTCTTTTAAAGAGTGTACTTGTTTCTGATCATGAACATGAAAACTTGTTAAATATAGAAAAGGACAGATAAACACATCGACCTTAATCTAAACACCAGGGGTAATAATGGCTAACATTTTGGGGTGCAAAATGTTATTTTTTTTCAATTTAAATAGACTTTATTTTTTTGAGTTGTTTTTACATTCACAGCAAAACTGAACAGAAATACAGAAATTTCCTATATACCCTTTCCCCTACACCTATACACAGCCTCCCCCACACCAAAATGGAATATGATTACAACAGATATACCTACATTGAGACATTATTATTACCCCAATTAAACTGACTTGGGTTCACTCTTGGTGTTGTACATTCTATGGGTTTTTGACAAATGTATAATGATGCATATCTACCATTACAGTATCGTGTAGAATAGTTTCACTGCCTTAAATCCTCTGTGCTTCACCTTTATCTTAAAATATAAAATGGAATCTTTATTCTTTTACTTAATATACTACAGTTCTTTTCTATCTTCTTAAATTTCTTCTGTATCATTATTTTTAGTGACTGCCCAGTACATTGTAAGTAGATACTATAATTCATCAACCTGACTTCCCTACTGTTGTGTTAGCTATAGGCAAGTGTTTGTATTATAAACTATATCTCAGTGGACATTCTTATAGTATAATCTTGTGTACAATAAGGACTGCCTTTGGGTAGATTCTGGACAGAACTTCTTACTTTAGAATTTTATGTTTCTCACCCTAGGCCATTTCTTTCCTTCTGTCTCTCTAAGAACAGGAGAGGAAACACCTCCTGCCAATGGCCTAAACCAGACTAAAAGCATGTACAGAATTCTCATGGGATGGAGTCTGATATGGGACCAATACTAGCTGGTGAAGAAGCCTTTCCCTGGGACCCACCCATGTAGCCGTCATATCCTTGGCGCCTGGGAGGGAGCCGGGGCTCAGCAGAGCGATGCTCGCAACGCCCAGTTATGTGCAACCGAGGAGGGAAATGGGGCACAAAGAACTCTTATGCCGAAGAGCCATGGCTCCCACCTGATTTCTGACTCTGATGTTTTCTTTTAAGTACCTCTATATCCTCTAGAGGAAAGGAGTCCCACTGAAACATGCCTCCAAAGGCACCAGAGGGAATTAAGTAATCAGAGGAGGTGAAAAATAGCAATGCCAGAGATGACAGTATTTCATAATGTATTTTCTATGAAAAATCCTATTTTATTAATTTTTGCATTATACTTGTGCATTATATTAAAATTAGAAAGTAGTGAAAAGTAGAAGAAGCAAAAATATGCTTGCTCATCAAAGACAAGTATAATTCATGTGAAAATGCACAAGGATCAAAAAGCACAAGATGAATGGATCACACACCTAAATGTGAAACACAAAACTATAAAACTCCTAGAAGACAACATACAAGAAAACCTAGGTGACCTTGGGAATGGAGATGCCTTTTTAGATACAACACCAGAGGCACGATCCTTGAAAGAAATAATCAGTAAGCTGGACCTTACTGAAAAACTTCTGCTCTGCAAAAGTCAATGTCAAGAGAATGAGAAGATAAGCTGCAGGTTGGGAGAAAATATATGTGGACACTTCTGATAAAGGACTCTTATCCAAAATATACAAAGTACTCTTTAAACTCAACAGTAAGAAAACAACCTGATTAAAAAACAAGCCAAAGACCTTAACCAATGCCTCACCAAAGAAGATATACAAAGAAGATGGCAAATAAGCATATGAAAAGATGCACCACATCACACCAGGGGAAGGCAAATTAAAACAATGAGATATCACTAAACACCTATTAAAATGAACAAAATTCAGAACACTGACAGCAACAAACGCTGGTGAGGATGTGAAGCAACAGGAACTCTCATTCACTGTTAGAGGGAATTAAAAATGGTACAGCCACACTGGAAGATAGTTTGCTTCCTACAAAACTAAGTATATGTAAATGGAATATTACTCAGCCATAAGAAGAAAACAAATCCTACCATTTGCAACAACATGTATGGAGCTAGAGGGTATTATGCTCAGTGAAATAAGCCAAGCTGAAAAAGACAAGTACCAAATGATTTCACGCATATGTGGAGTGTAAGAACTAAGGAAAAAAAAAAAAAACTGAAGGAACAAAACAGCAGGAGACTCACAGAACCCAAGAACGGACTAATAGTTACCAAAGGGAAAGGGTCTGGGGAGGATGGGTGGGAAGGGAGGGGCAAGGGGGAAGAAGGGACATTACGATTAGCAGATGTAATGTTGGGGGGGCATGGGGAGGGCTGTACAACCCAGAGAGGACAAGTAGTGACTCTATGGCATCTCACTACACTGATGGACAGTGACTGTAATGGGGTTGGGTGGGGGGGAACCTGATGAAGGGGGTTGTGTAATCACCATAATATTACTCATTTAATTGTAGATTAATGATATCAAAATAAACTTATTAAAAAAAACTAAGTATATGTATACCATACAGTTCAGCAAGGGCACCCCTTTTTATCCAAGGGAGTTGAAAACTTAGGTTCAAACAAAAACCTGCACACAGATGTTTAAAGCTGCTTTATTCATAATTCCCAAAACTTGGAAGTAACTGAATGTCCTTCAGTAGGTGGATGGATAAATGAACTGTGGTCCATTCAAATAATGGAATGTTATCCAGCCTGAAAAGAAATGAGCTATCAAGCCATGAAGACATAGAGGAATCCTAAATGCATATTAACAAATGAAAGAAGAGAATCTGAAAAGGCTACATTCTGTTTGATTCCAACTATATGACACTCTCTGGAAAGGGGAAAACTGTGGAGACAGTAAAAAGGTCAGTGGTTGCCAGAGGTTGTACAGGTGCGGAGACGAATATGCAGAGCACAGAGGACTTCAGTCAATGAAAATATTCTGTATGACACCATAAATGGTAGATACGTGTCACTGTAACATTTGTCCAAACCCAAAGAATACACAACCCCGTGAGTGAACTGTAACATAAACTATGGACTTTGGGTCATTATGATATATCAATGTAGGTTCATCAACTGTTAACAGATGTACCGCTCTGGTGGTGGTGGTTGAGGCTGGTGTTGATAACAGGGGAAACTGTGCCTGTGTGGAGGCCAGGAGTACATGGGAAACCTCTGTACTTGCTACTCAATTTTGCTATGAACCTAAAATGGCTCTAAAAAAATAAGGTCTTCATTTTTTTAAAAAAGTAAAAAGGTTTCTAGCTTCCAGAAACTTAGTCAAACAGGAGGGTTAGAACTACCTAGGAAGAAAGACCTAAAGGAATTCCATTTTGGATAACAAGTCAGGCTAGGTACTTGGGTTGACCTTCCTATTAAAAACCACACAAATATTGGTTAAAATATTAACAACTTATTTTTAAAGATTTTAATGAACTAACGAGAGAGTAAGGAATCCTCAGGTCAGGAACCGAGTAACTACAGATAACTAGGAGAGTTGAAGGAATTTTGGGGTGATGGACTTGAGGTGGGGAGGGAGGGGCTCTGCCACACTGGGCAAACCTGAGTTTTGGTTTTCTGAGCTTCTGAAGGGCCAGGTAGTGAACAAAAGGCAGGGCTGTTGTAGTGGAAGAACTAAAAGACTACCTCCTTGGTGTAGGGGACCGAAGGGTAAATTGGAAATAACACATATACCCGAGCTCCTGCACGGAAAGTCCTCCCTGAGTATGGCAAAGAAAAACCTACCACTTCAGAGCACTACTGTGATCCAAGGGAGGGAAAACTGCTGCTGGGAATTGGACTCATGAGCCAGTCCTCAAGGGAATCTTCCTGTAATTCAGAAAACCTTAAGCTGAGAATTTAATTGAGAGTGATCTCAATAGAAGCGAATGCCAATTCTCTCTGGAGGAACCTGTCTTCATTACAGACTTCAAAGAATTTCCACAAATAAAATTCCAAGGCAAGCGAGCAGCTCACAGTAAAAAAAATAACTAAGCATAAAAAGAAATTACACAGCATGAGCAAAACTCATCAAAAACAACATATGGCAGAAACAGATCTTTAAGGACTTTAGATAATAGGAGTATAAAAAGTAGTGTATGAAATCACTGCTTAATATATTTAAATAAGTAGAGACTACTTCAAAATATATGCATGGTATAGAAAATTATAAACAATGCTAGGGAGATTAAAAAAAATATATCTTCAAGAAATGAAAACTAGACTAAAACTGAAAACCATACGAAGAGGTTTAAAAACAGATTAGACCCACCTAAAGGGGGAACAAATGAAACGAAAGCTAGGCCTGATGAAATTATCCAGAATGCAGTACGGAGGCAAGCGGGTAGAAAAGAAATGAAACAGCAGTTTAAAGACATGGGGGACAGAGTGAGAAAGTTACATAATCAAAGTCTCAGAGGAAAAGACTGAATGGAACAAAGGCAACAGTTGAAGAGACAATTTTTCACAACTGATTATTAACCCACAAATTTAAATCCAAAGAATCCCAAATAAATTCACACCTAGACACACAGTGAGATTTTTTAAATGGTCAGAGGAAAAAACAGATTAACTTCAAAGGAACAATGGCAAATCTAACAGCTGACTTCATGAGAATGATGGAAGCCAGAAATCAGTGGAAGGTTATCTTGAATAATATTTTTCATGGGCTGACAGAGTAACTGCCGCCCCAGAATTCTAAACCCAGAGAAAGTATCTTCCACAAAGGAGGGTGAAATAAAGACATTCTCAAGCAGGTAAAAACGGCTGCTTGCCACCAGCAGACTCTCACTAACAGAAGTGGTCAAGGAAATAACTCAGGTAGAAAGAACATGGCTCATTGATGGAAGATCTAAACATAAGAAGAAATGAATAGCACAGAATAGAAAAATTAAAATATCTTACAGGGTCTAAAAAGAAAAACACAAAATTAAAATACATGTTAACAATAACATACAAGTTGAGAGGGAGTGAATGGAGGTGAACTACTCAAAGTTCTTTGTGTTACACAGGAACAGATAAAGATACGAATTTGATAAACATGCATTTTGTCATTATTAGGTAACATACCAAAAAATAAAAAAAAACAAAGAGTTTTAAAAAAATCTCCCAACTAGTAATGAAGGAATAATGGAATATGAAAAAAATACCCAATCAATGCAAAAGAATAAATGAGAGAAATAGGAACAGAAGGGACAAATAGAAAGCAAACATAGTATGGGTAGTATAAATGTAAACATCATGCATTATAATAAATGTAAATGGAGTAAATGTACAGTTAAAAGACAAAGACTACCATCTTGAAAAACAAAAACAAAATCCAACTAAATGCTATTTATATGTGATTTTTCTAAGACAAAAGAACACAGAAAATTCAAAAGTAAAAGGATAGAAAAGGACACCATTTTCTGAAAAAAAGGGAAAGACCCAAGCTTGCCATATTTAGGCATATACTAGAAAGCTCTCTAAGCATGCCTTGGGAGGTTTGGGGACAACTCTCAGCTTTGCTCTAGTTAACAAGCCTTGTGACTTAGGAAAAGCTGCTTCCCTCTCTGGGCCTCTATTTCTCATCTGTAATGGGCAGGTTGGGTTACAGAATTGCTGACATTTTGTGAATGCAGACAGATACAGGTAAGAATTTGAAGGAAACAGCTAAAGTAGTAGTCCTCAACCAATGGGGCCAAAGGACATCAGAATCAACCAGGGAGATTCTTCAAAATGCAGATTATCTGCTGTCTATACACATACCCTTGGATATCAGAATCTAGAGGGATTTTGGTGCATATAAAATAGAAAAATTCTTTTCAATTGACTCTGATAATGCCACCTACCTCCTCCCTCATCCTAAGGCATTGAAAATCCCTAGACAGGAAAGAAAAGGCAGGGCATTAAGAATCAGGATTGCTAGTTCTCAATGTACCATGACCCCAATGGGGTCAGTGGAAAGAAAGACACAGAAATTGTGACAATGTGACATAGAATCTCAAAGCCTGCAGAGTGCTGTGACATGAGGTTCCATTACAGGGAGACACTTCCAGGCCCCAGAACCTCCCTACAGCTTCCAGGGCCCCAAGTAAGACTGTGGGTAGCATGGTACTACTGGGGGTGGGGAGGATCCTTGACCCTCTGTGATGCTTGAGAGAAATCCTAAACAAATTCAAAGAGATAAATTCATTCCACTCCAGAAGTCCTTGTTTTGTGGGTTCTGCAGAGGCGCAGGGGGCCCCTGAGTGCCTCTCCAAACTCACCCACATCCTGCTCATGTCACTCAGCTCGTTCTTGAATCTCAGAGAGTCCTTCAGCACCTGGAGAGGGAAGAGACTGGCTTACAGCAAGGAGACAAGGACAGTGAAAATGGGTCTGGATGGGGCACAGAGGCTGAGTGGAGACAAACCGGCTGTAATTAGGACCATAAGGTCAGAAGGGGGCAGCTGCCATCCCCTCACTCCCCGCTGTGACCCAGGTAATCCCCACTCTCCCCACGGTCCCTGGCTCCCTGGTCATCCCCTGCAACTCCAGGAACTCACGTTTGGGTGTCCATCTCGGAGGAGTTTGTGGAACACGTGGCAGAACTTCCAGCACAGCACAGCGTTACTGGAGAGGGGTAGCCGGTTGACAACAGACCAAAAGGTCTGCGCCCCTTTCTCATGGTGGGTGCCCAGAATGCATGGTGAAGGGCAGTTATGGAAAACAAAGGCATGGCCCTGCCTTAAGCAGCTAGTCCCTGGGACGAGTCTGCAGAAGGCCACTGCCGAGTGTCAAGCAGGTGTTCTGAGCACAGGGGTCCTGCTCATAGCTGAGACACCACAGATCTGTACACTTATCCTAGCAATGTGTGGAGGCAGATGGCAATAAAGGGTGTTGTTCTAATAAAATATATTTTATTAGACAATCTCCCCAGAGATGGCAGTGTCCTTTGGGAGGGTTGCCTTTTTCTAATTTGCACAAGTGCACTCTGGGCCAGCAGGAGTCCTGGTTTGCCTTTAGCAGGAAGATGCTCTGGCTGGAATTAGGGCTTTGCTGAGGGAGAGAGGCTCTGTCCTTCCTCTGGGTATGCCGGGTTTGTGCTGGGCTTCTACGGGAGTAATTACAGCTAGCATTGTAAGAACACATTACAGTCTCGACGTTCTTTCTTATGCATTATTCAAAAGCAAGAGCATGCTTCAGCTCTTTATCAAGGGTCCTGGTCCCTGTTGGGGACCCCACGTGCTGGCCAGCTGACAATCCTGGCTCCTTTCTGGGCAGCACCTGACCTCTCTCCACTGAGGCACTTTGCTCTTACACTGAAAGCTGCAGTCTGTGTTTAAAATGTCTTTTCCAAAACTTAAAATGAGTCATATACCCCACTCCTTCTATAAACCTTCCTGGCCTCAGTTTAGGGGGGCCTTCTTCTTCCAACACCTTAAATTCCCTGTAAGTGGAATGCTGGGGCCACATCCACCCAAGATCTAATTCCAAACACACCCACCAGCTGTGGGCCGCCTGCCATGGTTTATGTGTACTAATGTTCACCTGGCCTCCAGACCTGTCATTAGTGAGCCCTTTTTGGGGTGAGCAGAGGATTTCTTTTGCAATTGTTTGCTTAAGCAGGCCTCATATACCCAGTAACTGGGCACCGCCAAGTCTGAGTATAACTCTTTCCTGGAACTTGAGGCTTCTTTATAAGGCTCAGGTAAGCCTGGTGCCATTTAGGACAGGAAGACTTGCTCAGAAACTACAGGACAACTTAAACACATGTTGTCTTACTTCTGAGCCAGGAATTTTCATCAAGTTCCTTCCCTAGACTGAGTTTTGCACTTTGAGAAGGGCAGGCTTGAAAACAGACTTTTGGGTGTGGAAGCTAAAATATGTTTTTGGTCTTAGAATGATTTCTGAAATAACTTATGGTTTCAGATAGAGCAGAGCCCTCTCATGCCAAGAGGAGAGATGGGCAGCTCCCTACCCGCCTCCGTGCCCACGCCTCCTGGCTGATCGTGGTTGCTTTTTACCCGAGAGAGTGGTCTGCTGAAGCAGGAGCCAGGGCTGTCTGGGCATCCTGCCTTTGAAAGAGGCAAGGAAGACCTTTCTTTTTTTTATAAGCATTTTAATGCACTCATTAGGTGTCAGACATTGTAAAAAGCACTCAAGGATAGAAAGAAAAATCACAGTCCCCAGGCTTCCAAACGCTTATTCAGTTGGTAATGAGTAGCTGATGCTCTTGAAAAGAATCAATTAAGAATAAATGTTTGGTGGTATCTTAAAGTAGGCTTTAAAATTCTACTATATGCAGTTGTTCTTTTCAACATTTTGTCTACCACTTAGAAATTGTGAAGCAGAGAGACTTACACAATGTTAGACCTTTTGAGATCTTTTTTGGCCAACTCTTTCATTTGACAGACAAGGGAACTAAGGCTCACAGAGGCCCCCACTGGGCCCACTCAAGGTCCCAGGGTAAGCTAGAGAGCTCCAGGGGTGGCCCCTGGAATCTTCCTCCGGTGTCCCTTCCATCGCCCCTGGAAGGGTGTGATGTGGCCCCTGCTGCTACAGCCCTGGTCCTCTCTGGGCCAATCCCCCATCCAGAGGAGCACAGTGGCCCATGACAACTGTCTCTCTCCTACTTTGGATCTCACAGCAGACCAATCAATATTAGCAGGGAGGGCTTAGGACTGGGTAACTCCCTCTGAGAAAATAGCTGGGCCACTTACAAGGAACGCTTGACTCAGAGAAGCAAGGGGATTGTGCCTTTCTGGAAAGACAAGGGCAAGATCTAGGTAGGTTCACTGTCCAGCTGGGTTTCTGGGATACCTGGGAGGGGTTCTATAGCTCCCATCCTGCAGCAGAGCCCTAATTCAAACCACAGCATCTTCCTGCTTGACACAGGCTGCCTTCCCTCCCAGGAAGAACAGTCTGTGTTTTTAGCGATGATTCCCGAGGGCCTGACACGTTCAGGGCATAGCGCCAGCAATGCCAAGCTTCTCTGATCATCTAACCTGCAGAGTCTCCTCCAGGGCAGAGGTGGAATGGCTTCAAGACCTGATTGGCTGTGGAGCACACACAAGAAGGGGTGGGCTGCGCCAGGCAGAGCCCTCATTGGCCCGGAACACGCCCTGGGCTGGCCCGGCACACACACAGATACAGGCCCTCCCAACTGGCAGCCTCTCCTTCGGCCCTCCAGCTCCTGGACTCCATACCGCAAGAGCAGATCCCAGGGGATCCATCAGCAAAAGTGCTGCCTGCACGTCTCTCTAAAGCCAGAGACCCATGATGGGTCGCCCAGCGCCTCTGCTAACTCGGTGTGGGGGTGGGGGGTGGAACCAAGTCATCAGTCCCTAACCAACCCTGGCGTCTTCCCCCCTCTGGCTTAGGGGGCAACTGGCTCACACAGGTGCACCTTATGTTCATGGTTGAGCCCCTTGTAAGCGTTAAGGCCAACCTGCACCTCTGTTTTGCTTTTGTGCTCAGAGAAGGGGAGATGATCATGTCTCCAAGGAGTGTGGCCCTATGGGTAAAGTGTAGTGTCTGGAGCACTGTGATGACACAGGTGAAAATCCCGCCTCAGCCCTAAGGAAGCATCTCCAAGGAAAGTAACCTCAGATGACCGTGCAGTTCTGAAAAGCTGAAGTGCCAGAAGGGTGGTCAGGACCAGATGGCCACTTTGGTCCCTTCCATCCTGATGGGCTGTGATCTCAGAGGGAGGCCAGCTGCTGTCACCGACGCTGCTCAGACCCTGCAGGGCCTGGCTAGTGTGGGAGTCCCCTCCCTGCAGCTGAGCAGAGATGCCTCGCCAGGACCTCCGTCCCCACGAATTGACACCCCCCACCAAGGTCGGTCTTCCAAGCAACATCTAAAAGGATATTTCTGGCGTGTTTTTCCTTTACAGCCACTTCCTGCGTATTAATGGCCTTATTGATGCTGACAGTCTGAAAAACAAGAGCGGGGGAGGGGAAAGGAGGATGAGATGAATAAGCTTCTGAGAGTGGCTGGGACCCTCCCAGACGCCCCGCCCCTTGCTCGCCTCCACTGCTTCCCCTCACTCTCCGCAGACCCCCCTGTGCCACTGTCCCTGTTCAGGGCCCCTGGCGGAAGGCAGAGGTGGGCAGCGCTCCCAGGCCAGCTGCCCAGGCTGTCCTAATGCAGCGGGCTTTGCGCCTGGCATTTGCTGTGCCCAGCTGCTGTGCCCGCCTGCCGCTCACTCACTTGGCACAACAGCATGGCGATTAAAGTCCGCACAAAGGGATGCTTTTCAGTCCCCAGGGAAACGTTATTTCTCCGGGAGCAGGAGGAAGAGGCACTGAGATCGGGGAGGGGCTGTGACCCGAAGACCATCCAGCCACCACTCTCTCTGGTAGACCCTTCTGCAGAGCCTTCCCTAGGGGCCCGGGCTGGCAGTGGTCACTTCCGTCTCTTGTTTTCCCATTCTTGGGCATTTTCCAACTCCTAAGCAAATTCTCTTTTATGTGTTTACATAGATCAAAAGGCAGTAAAAATATTCACTTCTTTCCAGTTGCTTTAAAAACCTTAATTTTCTTTTCAACTTAGCAAATGTACATATGAATACGACTTGCACAGACACATCCATGGATCACACATCAGGTAGGTTGTTTAAGCACAAAAGGCTTTTCCTCCTGGTTTGCTCTGCTTTTCATCCATGTCATTCTATCCCAACCCATGTTAACAACCTGCATGTTAATTATACTACTGTTCTACAGAAGTGGGATTGTCACGTTCACAATTTCCTACACCTCGCTTCTCTCACTTGAAAATATCTGAAAAATTCAGAGTGTAATTTACCAGTGGACTGGTAAAATTCTAGTTCTATGATTTACACAAGCACTCTGGTGTTGTTGGCAGGCAATCAGTTTTTTATACCACTGTAAACTATTTTAGTAAACATTCTTATACTTCAATCCTTATTAAGTGACGTTTTTATTTCCAAGGGATAGATTTCCTAGGACTGGGATTGGTGGATCAAAGCAGTTTTTTAAAACTTTTTATTATGGAAAAGTCCAAATACAGACAAATATGGAGACTAGGCTAATAAGGCCTCACATAGTCAGTCCCCAATGCTGACCATTATTAACTTGTAGTGAACCATGCTTCCTTACGGAGGACAAGGGGTCGCAAACATTTTCGGCAAAGGGCCAGTTTGTAATTATTTTAGGCTTTGTAGGCTATATGGTCTCCATTGCAACTGTCCAACTCTGCAGCTGGAGCGAAAAGCAGCCTCACACATACTAGCTGAACGCATGACCAAGTGAGCGGGGCTGCCTTCCAATGGAACTTTATTTACAAAACCAGGGTGGTCTGGATTCGGCCCGTGCCTGTACTGGCCTCTGACCCCCTGGCTCCCTGGATTATCTGAAGTCGATCCCAGATGTAATAATACTATTTTACCAGTAAATACTTGAATATGAACCTCTAAGGGGAAAAATGGGAACTCTTTAAGAACTAACCATAATACTATTATCACACCTAAAATTTTAAGGATAATTCCTTAAAAATCATCAAATGGTAGGTGTTCACACATCCCTATTGTGTCAAAACAAAAAAAACTTGCAGTTTGTTCTAATCAGGATCCAAATGAGGTTGCTGGTCTTCGGGGTGTATGACACTTCATCAAGACTTCAGTTAGCATTTCCCAGACTGGCAGTGAGTTCGGAGCACAGTATGTTCTCATGGTGGATTACCTTACGTGGTTAAGTATGTTCATCTTATCTTTTACAGTGTCTACATTTACTTAAGGTTTCTTCTGCCCCTGGATTAATGCTTGTACACTCTAATACGTTCAACATGTTTAATTGCTTGTTTTTTACATTTGAGTCTTTATCTGGGAAAAATACATATATATTATTCATGTGTATGTGTATATAATGTCATAAAATAGGTTATTTCCAGGCTTTGCCAAGATATGTTCTTTTTTTTTAATATAATTTATTTTATTATCATTAATTTACAATTACATGTGCAATATTACGATTATTAAACTACCCCTTCATCAGGTCCCCCCCACCAACCCCATTACAGTCACTGTCCATCAGCGTAGTGAGATGCTATAGAATCACTACTTGTCTTCTCTGAGTTGTACTGCCCTCCCCGTGCCCCCCCAACATTACATCTGCTAATCGTAATGCCCCTTTTTCCCTCTTATCCCTCCCTTCCCGCCCATTTTCCCCAGTCCCTTTCCCTTTGGTAACTATTAGTCCGTTCTTGGGTTCTGTGAGTCTGCTGCTGTTTTGTTCCTTCAGTATTTTTTCTTTGTTCTTATACTCCACATATGAGTGAAATCATTTGATACTTGTCTTTTTCGGCTTGGCTTATTTCACTGAGCATAATACCCTCTAGCTCCATCCATGTTGTTGCAAATGGTAGGATTTGTTTTCTTCTTATGGCTGAATAATATTCCATTGTGTATATGTACCACATCTTCTTTATCCATTCATCTACTGATGGACACTTAGGTTGCTTCCATTTCTTGGCTATTGTTAATAGTGCTGCAATAAACATAGGGGTGCATCTGTCCTTTTCAAATTGGGCTGCTGCATTCTTAGGGTAAATTCCTAAGGATATGTTCTTTTATATCTGGTTTATGTAACTTTTGGGTGTGTTTTTTAAATCTACTCTACCATTTTTTTCTACCAGACTCATCTCTTTAAACTTTGTTGTGCCTCTCTGGCACTGTGTCTCCCCCAAAAAGCTGTGTTCAAGTTCAAATCTCCCTGTATCTGTGAATATAATCTTATCTGGAAATACGATCTTTGTAATGAATTAAAATGAGCTCATACTGGATAAGGGTGGGCCCTAAACCCAACAACTAGTGTCCTTATAGGACGGCCATGTGAATACACAGGGACACAGAGACACACAGGGAGAAGACGGCCGGGTGAAGACAGGCGGAGGTTAGAGCGACCCATCTACAAGCCATGGGGCAGCAAGGATGGCCAGAAGCCACCAGAGCTGGAAGAGGCGGGGAAAGATTCTCCTCTAGAGCCTTCAGAGGGAGGGTGGCCCCGCTAACATCTTGATTTTGGACTTCAAGCCTCCAGAACTGTGAGCAAATAAATTTCTGCTGCTTTAAGCCACCTAATTTGAGCTCATTAGCCGTGGCAGCCCCAGGAGACTGACACAGGGTCCCTTCCCCGTCAGAGGTAAGACCGGTTAAGGAGGAATCTCATGGAAGAGAGGCTGCAAGAAAGAAGTGAAAAGCTATTCCCCCCAAATCTCCCAGCCAGGCAGTGCCTGTGTCCCACGGGGGCCCAGCTCCTATGGAGTGCCAGCCGTCCCCTCACAAGTCCTTGTGTGGACCTCGGTTCTCAGCTTCTGCTCCCAGGCCATTGTCTTGCCTCCTGACTTTGTCAGGTGTGTTATTGTGGTCTAAACGGTTTCTCCCCTGACTCCAAGACAATGACAGGGTCCTGGCTGCAGTGACACCTCTGGGCAAAGTCCACATTTGTGGAGCCCCTAAAGGTTGCCTGCATCCTGTAAGGACCTGAAAGGGACATAAAGTGCAAAATGACAACAAGAGAACCAACTCTGGCAAAGGGCTGAACTGTATGCAGTCAAGCTCGGGGGTGCTTTGGAAGAGACAGTGAGTAGCATGGGCCATTAGGAAGGAGAGAACCACACGGCTGGAAATGCTAGAAACCTCTCAGGGCCTTGTGGGAGGACTCATGATGGGTGGGACTGAGATTTATTCCACAAGCATTTTTTTACACCAACCGACCGATTGCCCAAGCTTTGTAGTTATCATGAGTCTTGCTTGCAAAAAAAAAACACAAAAAAACCCACCTTCAGATTCCCTTAAGCAACAAAAAATAATATACTATAAGTTTGTAAATATAGACCTTGTGTGTGTGTGTGCTGGCTGCAAATTGGAAGTGTTCTGTGCTCTAAATGTTGAAAGAAGGGAGGAACCTCTTGAAACTGCGCTGCTGCTCAGCGAAGATGTCCCTGAAGGGGTAACCCATCCAGGTGCCTCCCTCTGCCACGTACCTACTTCTCTCATTTATGCCTCATACACACTTGGGGGTATTTAGGATTATTGCACAGGAAGGCTAAGTGACTTGTCCAAGGTCATACTATTAGTATCCAACCCTGGTCAACCAGGTCTTCACGCCCAGCCCGTGAAACACTGTAAGATCTCTGGACAATGGAGGAGCTCACAGGAGCTGGGTCATGGAGGGCACGCAGAGGACGTTAGGGGGAAAGGCACCAGAGGGAAGGCCTGGAGCGTCAAGCTGGTGTGGCGGGAGGGCAGCGTGTAGGGAGAGAGGAATGGGGATGAAGCCAGAAAGGGAGGCGCTGGGTGTGGAAGGCCAGTGGGCTTCTCAGGGGCAGGAAGGGACAACAGCTGGAGGGAACCCAGCCAGCAGCAGTGTACCAGCCAGAGGAGAGGTGGATGGATCCTGGAATTGAAGGACAAAGCTATTATAGCAGAGAAATAAGGGAATAAAGCCCTCGACCAAAATGATCAAAGTGAAAATGGCAAAAACCCAGTGGTGGGTTGTAAAGTTGATTTCAATAGGATTGGCCAGTAGGAGCTTCCAGTCACAGGGCACTGCAGAGGAAACATCAAAGATGCTGCAGAGATTCTGAACCCGGACAGAGGGTTTCACACTGAGGGGACCCTGTAAGCAAAGAATCAGGCCAGGAGGGTTTGGGGTGAGAAAGAGTCATTTTTAAAAGAATAAGCACATGAACTAGCAGTAGCAGTGGCTATGATCATTAAGATAATGGCAGCTAATGAGTGCTTACTACCAGGCTCTGTGCTTATTAGACAGTATTTGGGATTATCTCATTAAACTCTTATAACTCTACATCCTATAAGTAGGGGACTATTAGTATTAATCATCTCTTTTTTACAGAGGAGGAAACCAAGGGTTAGACAGGTGAAGTCATTTGCCCAAGGCCACTCCACGAGCAATTGCAGCGCTGGGACTCAAGACTCAGCAGAGAGGCTCTGCAGCTTAGGCCCGAATCACAACCCCAGCACCAGACACAATCCCCCGCAACACAGAGACAGAATCAGAATCCAAGGGCTTTTTCACAGACTGGAAAAATGGGTTAAATCTCACAAGATGCAATCTAATAGGTATAAAGAAAATGTCCTATATTTAGATCTAAGTCACTGGCACAGGGGAGATACGACTCCAAGCAGCACTTGTGAACTGATTTAGGTGTTTTATTTAGCTGTTAAATTACGTAAGCAACACTCTGATGTGCTTGATGAGACTCGCTCAAAATGCAAGTCTCAGGTCTGGATGTATTAAAAGGAGTACAGTGTTCAGAATAAGGGAGGGGATGGTTCCAATTTTCTATGTAAATCAATTTCACATGTAAAAACACTATTCAGTTTTAGGCTTTATACGTTATGAGGAAAACTGACAACTAGACCACTGCTAAAAGAGCATGACCTGGATTGGGATGGACCTGGGACCTGAAGAAAACCTAAAGAGGAGCATCAATACTGTGAAGGGTGGTCATGTGGAAGGTGCCGTAACAACAGGTATCAAACTTAGACCAGTAGGTAGAAGAACAGACAGGCTCTTTCTGGACAAAGTTAAAGCTACCTTGTGAAGGAGAGAATTCCCGTTATTACAAGTGCACAGCCAGAGGCATGATAACCTCTCAGGGTTATTGTAAAAAAAGCTGGGTTAGATAATCTTTAGGTTCCTTTACCTCTTCAGACTCTATGACGGAGGGCTTTGGATATCAAGGCAAGAACCTGTGACCCGATGGATGCCAAGGATCCACAGAAGGCTATGGAGCAGGGGAGGGACCTGAGAGCAACGCCCCTCCAATCCTCCTGAGTTTGAGGAGTTACCTCTTCGGCGCCCTGAGTAGGAAGGTATGGAACAACTTCTGTGTGGACATTCAGCGTCAGAGGCCTGAGTATGTAGTCCAGTACACTGGCAGGGCCTAGTCTAGCACTGGGCCATAGAACAAAGTTTCTTTCCAAACCAGCAGCTACAAGACACCCACCGCCCCACCTGCCCTTGAAGGACAGCCCCGGACCCTGCTCTGCAGGCTCCTGGGAGCTCCCACTCCCTGCAGCTCACTTGCCCGGAGTTCTCCGACCAAAGCCTCCCCACACAGAAGTGCTGAGAGGGGAGTCCAGCCCATGGCTGCAGGCCTGCTGCCCCGTTTCTGAGCCAAGGTTTTCTGTGCTCGGGGGCAGGCTGGACCTAGGCATTCTGGGCTCATAAAGGCTGTGGGTCCTCGAGGGCCCTCCGGTCAGACACCAGGACGTTTTCAGGGCAGAAGTTCCCCATGATGTTGAGTTTCCTGTACTAAGTTAATGTAATACTTTGTGTTGGCAGTGCCATCCCCCGTCACATGCTCTTCCACTTTTTCTACATTCCAAATTCTGCCCTAACTTTCTAGCACAGACCAAACTCTACCTTCCTTTAGACTTGCCAGGCCACGCTGGCCAATAATTTTCTTCCTTCCTTCCTTCTTTTTGAATTTCTATTTCTTGTCATGCTTGACACTTAGTATATTGCCTTACCTCCCCATCGGGATTAAAATTGGGAGAACAGGGACCCTGTCTTTTTCCCTTGGGGGCCCATAGTTGCTAAGGCAGGGCGTAGTCTCTTAAGAAATCATTAAATCTGATTTATTAAGAACTGATTGCTTCCCAGTGCCCACCCCTCTAGAGTACTGGGTACACGATTCATGGTCTCTTGAGAGAAACCGCTCCCTTTCCCTCCTCCCCAGACTCTCTGAAGGAAATAGCTGGGTTCCAAACTGGGCAATGCCCGGTGGGACCCTCCCAGGGCAGAGGGTGGGAAGTTCGGGGCTCAATTTCTCACCTCCAGTCTAGGTTAGAGAACATCCTCTGAGAACAGACTGTTCTCCAGATTTCCCTGCAAGTGCACAGGACTGAAGATCATGCAGTGTCCCCCCTGAAAGAGCAGCATTGTACACCACTTCCTGACCCAGCTGGCCCTTGTGTCCCAAGCTGGTTCCAGAGAGCCAATTATCAGCAGGCATTGCAGGAAGGGCAGCTTTCTCCCAGCCCCTCTTCCTCCTCCCCCATCCCCGTCCCCCACTCCTCAGGACAGCCTCGGCCAGGCTGCAGCCAATGGAAAACCACTGGGCACTGCTTCTGTGGGTAGCAGGGCCAGGGCTCAGCCTACAGAGGCCAGCCGGGCACTGACCGGTCACGCACACGTCTCTGGGCAGGGGCCCAGCACGTGGGCTGCCAAGGCTGGGCTGGCTCGTAAAGGTTCCATGGCAGGGGCAGGCAGAGGATGTGGCCCAAGTCGGGGTGGAAGGTCCTCAAGCAAGGGACCAGCAGGGCCACTGCCTAGGCCAAGGAAAGGAAACCTGAGACCAGGCAGGGAGAAGGGGAAAGGAGAAGTAGGAGAGGAGAAGATGGGACGCAGAGAAAAGAAAGGGAAGCAGGCATTTGCTCACAAAGGCACGGGTGGCCACCACCAGTGGCCTCAGCGATGACTGCCCACCTCGGGGGCTGGGAGCTGAGAACCAGCAGCATGTCACCTGGGCAGGTTTGGAAGCTAGATGTAAATGGACGCAAGGGGTGGTCCTGTTAGCACCTGCGGTTTGCTCTCAGCCTTCTCCCACCCAGCCTGTACTTCTGCAATGGTTTCCAGAATCCATGAGCCAAGCTCAGCCAGCACAGGGCTGACATTCTTCTTCCAAAGTGCCTGATCCAGAGACATGGGGCAGGAAGGGGCCCCTCTGGGCCACCAGCTCCACCCAGGTAAGAACAAGGCTGGCAATGGGGAGGGTGGACCGTGATACCCGGGAGACTGGACAGAACGCAAAGGCTGCTGCGGCATGTCGTGGTACAGGGGGCACAGCTTAAGCTCACAGCTGGGACCTCGGGGCTGAGTGCGGATGATGGATGGAGCACAACCATGTCAAGGTCACAGGAGCCTTGGGGACAAGGAACAAGTGAGGTGCGGAGGACAAAGCACGCCCCCTGCCTAGGGATGCCTTCAGCGCTAAGTGAGGCTGCTGCTTTGGTCTTGGCTGGGATACCTGGACGCTGGTGTCCAGCATCATCTTTAAATTCTTCTCTTCATCAGAAAAAATAATAATAGGGTGGTGGTTGTCGTCAGCAGGTTAGCGACAACGCGGCAAAACCTGTCCCCTCTGGGCCACTGTGCTGGGGATTTGCCTTGGATCCTGGAGGGCAGAAGTCCCACCCTTATCTTTGGAGCCAAGCTGCTCGCAGCACCACAGGCAGCAGCAGCAGGAGCCTGGGTTCCCCCACCTGGACCCCCTCCCTGACCCCTCTCCAACCCTGTGCTGCCCCAACTGCTGCTCTCCAGCCCATGACAGCTGCTCCCTTAGCTTCTCTGCTGGCTTGTCCCCACACCTCTTACCTAAATCTTAGTGGTCTCGACCAGGCCCATGGCTCTGAACCCTCAACTTCTGCCAGCATGCCCAGCTACTCGCCTATCCCTCTCCCAGTCTCCCTGGAGGTCAATCTTAACTGTTGCCTCTGCCTCAACATGCCCATTCAACCACCTGCCCTTCCCCCACCCAATCTGCCTCCACCCAAGCCCAGCCGCTATTATGTCCCCACGCTGGACCACTGGACTAGCCTCCCTGTTGGACTGGCCCTCCCCAAGCTGCCCTCCACCCAGCAGCCAGAGATCTTTATAGACCACGGGGGACAGCACGCCACCCTGCCTAGAGCCCTCCGTGGCATGGAGTCTCTGCTCCCACGCAGCTGACAAGGCCAGGCACGGGCAGCTCCCTGTCTTTCTCCTACTCCTTCTGTCCAACCACACAGGCTGCCTTTCTGTTCCTCAAACATTTCAAATTCTTTGTCTCATGTTCCTTATGCCTGGAATGGTCTTCCTCCCAGACTTTGCAAGGCTGGACGGCCCTCCTTCAGGCTTTTCAAATACCACCTTGCAGGCAGCCTCTCTAATCTCACCTGCCACCACGTGCCCTGCAGTAGCTCTTTTATCACCCTCACAGCCACGCAGGCGAGTTCCTGTACAGGCCCTTGTCAAAGCCCCAAATGCCCTTGTCTGTACATTTGTTTGCTGTTGATTTCCCCACTAGCCAGCATTCTCCGAATGGGCAGGGACTGTGTTATCCTGTTCCACCAAGGTGCCCACACTGTGCCTGGCACTGGACGGGCTGATGGATGGAGAAGGGCTGCTTTGCTCAGTCCTCTCCAAGCAGACATCCTTGTCAGCTGGTATCTTGTTTGGCCCACTCTCCTGGTCTTGAATGTTCCATCTCCAGCTTCCCCAAGTCACATTTCTTTCTCTCCAGTGAAACATTTAAGGGGCTATTTGTGCATAAGCTGCCCTAACTAATGACATCCCGTTATGCTTTCTTATAATCCTTTATTACTTAGCTAGACCCTGTACAGCTAAATACTGTGACTCATTTACATGTTTTATTGAAAGTATTTGCTATGGACTGAACTGTGTGCCCCCAAATTCCTATGTTGAAGCCCAACCCCCATTGTGATGGTATCTGGAGGTGGGGTCTTTGGGAGATAATCTGGGCTAGATGAGGTTATGAGGGTGAGGCCCTCGTGATGGGATTAGTGTCCTTACAAAAAGAGAGACCAGAGTGTGTGAGCCCCCTCTTTCCACCATGTGAGGACACAATGAGAAGGCTGCCATCTGTAAGCCACAGAGAGCCCTCCCTGGGGATCAGCCAGCACCTTGATCTTGGCCTTTCAGCCTCTATGACTGTGAGAAATAAATTCCTGTTGTTTAGGCTGCCCAGTCTACAGTATTTTCTTATGGCAGCTCAAGAGACTAAGACAGTCTTTTGGGTATTTTGTTTGCCTTTCTGCTTCATAAGCTGGGGACTAGACACGACGATCACACCCTCTCCCTCTCTTCCTGCTCTAAAGCCCCCAACCACCCTGTGGCTTCTGGATAGGTGGTGAGTGACTCCACTGTGTCTGGGTCACCCAGATTTCAAAGGGTTTAGCAAAAAGAAAGGTGCCTTTCTGCAGTCTGACAATCTGGAAGGGAAGATGGAGTAAGACAGTTAAGATTCAAGAACGGCAGCCACTCCTGAGATGGGGAGATGCGCAAGCACCTGGATGGAGGGTGGCCAGGATGGTGAAGCATCTGGAATGGCGGAAGAAACAAGAATGTTCAAAGTGGAAAACACTCATGGAAGCAGCCCAAGTCTCCATCCACAGAGGGATGGTTAAACAAGACATTGTTGTGGTCTGTCCACAACAATGGGATATGTGTGATTCAGCCTTAAATGGAAGGACATTCTGACACCTGCTACAACATGGATGAACCCTGTGGATATTAGGCTAAATGAAATAAGCCAGTTACAAAAGGACAGACACTGTATGATTCTACTGACTTGAGGTCCCTAGAATAGTCAAATTCAGAGAGACAGAGGTAGGTGGGTGCCAGAGGTAGGGAAGAGTGGGGAATGGGGACAGAGTTTCAGTTTGGGAAGATAACAAAGTTCTGGAGATGGATGGTGGTGATGGTCACACAAGAATGTGAATATACTTCATGCCCCAGACCTGTGCCCTTAAACATGTTAAAATGGTAAATTTTATGGAATGTGTATTTTACCACAACAAAAGCATGTACCCACAAAGAAAGAGAAGTGAGGAACTGATACGTGCTACAATGTGGATGAACTGCAAAACATATGCTAAGAGAAAGAAGCTGATGCAAATGTCACATGTTGTACGGTGCACTTCCGTGAAATGTCCAGACTAGGCAAATCCATAGAGACAGGAAGCAATTTGCTGGTTGCCAGGGTCTGGCAGGAATGGGGGGTGACGAAGATGTTCTGGAACTAGACAGCTGTGATGGTCGCACAACACTGTGAAATGTGCTAAACACTACTGAATTACATGCTTTAAATAGGTTAAGATGTGAATTTTATGTTATGAGTAAAATATTTTTTTTAAAGGTGGCAAACACTGAAGAATCCTGATTTTGACTGAATACCTAGTTTATGAAGGGCAGGGCCACCACACAGGCAGTAAGACTGCTCCACACAACTCCAGGGGCTTTTCCCAGACCGTGACGGTCAGTCAGGGTCAGCTGCCCAGGGGCAGGCCACTGTACTTGGAGCTGGTAGGACACTGATGACAGAGAGTGAAGCTTTGTCATCAGAGTTCGCTGTTTACAGGGAGATAAAGACCCTCCTCCTTCCTCTTCCTGTTCTTGCCTTCCTTCTTCTCTGACTATGCAATTTCAAAAGTACTTTATGGACAAAGGAACTGGTGTGGGTGAACAAGTTGCTTATGCCTATGTTTATGAGTGGCCCAGACCGATGAGAAGTATCAGGAAGCTAAGGCCAAAATGAGATGAGGCTTCCAGAAAATGTGTAGGACTCCCAAAAGGGCTGCGTACTACATGAAAAGCAAAAAGAACAAGAAGGGATGGGCACGCTGCTTTCAGTCAATGGTGCGATATTGATGATAAACTCCTATCTTGTCTCTATCTTTTCTGTCCGGAATGATCTCTGATCTGAACAAGGCATGAAGAACCTCAAGAGAGAAATAATGCCAAGGTGAGTTAGGAGACTGTCAGGGAGTCCCCCTGGTACTGAGAGAGCTTTAGGCTCCTGGCTTCGATGGGTGACATACGAGGGACTAGGAGAGTGAGCAAAGGTGACGTGTCAACTGTCTTGGGGATCGTCGGGCACCATGGGGAGGGGTCCAAAGGCCAGACATGGGTGAGGAAAACCATGGTTTGCCAGAGGAGGGGCGAGTCATGGGAGCCTGACCTTGTTTCTCTGTTACAGTCCAGACCAATGATTCAGGAAAAGCAAGTAGACCTGGGGTGTGTCTGAATTTCCATCACCAAGGCAATGAACGAAGCTCCTAGACTAGGATGAGAAACCAGCGGCTACCAGGGGTTATAGACCACTGTCAGCCAGCCAAGTCTGGCCTGCAGCCTCTGTGTATGGCCTGTGTGCTAAGACTAGTTCTTACATCTTTAAAGGAAAGAGGAAGCAAAAGCATCTGGCCACCTTAAGTCCCAAAACACTTACTCTCTGGCCCTTTGCAAAAAAAAGCTTGCCCATTCCTGGGCGAGACCGGGAGGTGCATGAGGGTGACATCCATGCTGACAGGCACTGACTACTGGCTACCAGCACCTTAGGGGGAAGGCATGCTGGTGCCCAGGCCTGCGTCCTCCTCCCTGTGTTTACTGTGAGGGTATAGAAGACACAGCCATTGACCCAACTGATGTCTGCAGCAAGAGCAAATGGGCCGGGGTGGCAGTGGTTGAGCATTGCCCTGGGGATAACCAGTGGGACACTGTACACCTGAGCCCAGAACCGGACTGCAGGTCCTCGGACAGCAGACAAGGTCAAAAGGGCTGAGCTGATTCCCAGCAAGTTTCCAATATGTTTGTGGAGGAGTTAACAGTATGACGTGGCCACTGTAAGAAAATAAAAGATTTAAGAAGCTAATTTCATTTTCAGCTACATCAACAGAATTATATGATCTAGAACAAGAGCCAATCTTTGGTGCTACAGCTCCAACCACACCTGGAGTACTGCCTCACCCTACCATGTGCCAGCTTCCGCTGGACACCGGATGACGCATTCAGCTCTGTGTGCCCTGTTCTCAAAGGAGTAGGGATAAAGTGGGTGTGTGTAAAGGAGACCAACTAGGATGAAGGTCAGATAAGAGAAGGGAAATGAGGAAAAGGGGTATTGAGGAGGAGCGATGGGGAGGAATGGGCCCAGGGGTCTTCAAATATCTCAATTCCCATCAGCTGGCCAACAGAAGGTCCTCAGGGCTAGACTGAGGACTCTGGACCGAGCCAGGCTCCCTATCATCGTCTCCCTGGATGGGAAACTGCAATGTCCTCCAACCTGGGGACAAAGACCCCAGCGGCAGTACAGCCACACCACGGAAAGCTACTCAGTAATAAAAGGAAACACATAACTGATTTGCGCCGACAATGTGCGTGAATCTTACAAGTATTATGTCAAGTGAAAGAATCATATGACATGATTCCATTTATGACACACTGGAGAAGTCAGAACTACAGGAATAAAAAACTGATCAATGGTGAGGGAAGGTGTGGCTACAAAAGGCACAGGGGGACTTGGGGGGGTAGCGATGGACCACCTCTAAACCGTGGTCCTGTGGTCACCTAACTGGAGGTGCCTGTCAAAGCTCACAGAATTGTACACTTACAATGGTGAATCTTGGTGTATATGAATTATGTTTAAATAAACCTGGCTTTAAAAATCAAGAAACCAGGTTTGGTGTAAGGTGGACAAGGAGGCTTTGGAAGGCGGGCACAGAGGCTTGGCCAGGGCTGGAGGTGTTTGGCCATGTGAGGAGTGTTCACACAGATGGTTTTTAAGGCCCCCTCCCCGCCCTCTGATCCCACAATCCTGGGAGGAACAGGAGACCCAGGGAAGGACAGAGAGAAAAGGCAGCCAGCGAGGCAGGCGGGAGATCGAGGAATAGGGCTGCCTTTCTCAGGGAAGTGCTTTAGTGTGAAGGGCGCTGGCAACTGTGTCAAACATTGCTGAAGGGGCAGGGCTGGCGAGGACTGAGGACTGAGGACTGCGTCTGCCAAGGGCATCACTGGTGACCTGCACAGGAGCCACTCAGGTGAGTAATGGAGGCAAATGCCTGCATGGGGAGGGGAGAAGTGGGAAGCAGTCTAGACAGATGGAGGCCCCCTCACACCCCCAGCGCCCAGAGGCGGAGCTCTTGGGGCACTCATGAACAGCTCCTCATCTCTCTCCTGCCTCTGGGCTCCCCACTGGTGTCCCCATTTAGATCCACAGCTCCACGCTGGTTCTCTTTCCCTAGATGGAGTCAGACAGGCATGCGATCTTTCCAGGTTAGGTGTGGAAGGGATGCAAAGACGATCTGTTGTGCCAGAGACATATGCCTATCCTTCCTTCTGAACCCCATCCAGGACACTCGTGAATCCCTACAAAAGCGCTCTGCCTCCCTCTCTCCCAGATGCATCTCCCATCAGTCCCAAGGCTCCTCTCCCTCTGCTCTGCTCCCAGCAGCCTCCCTCCCTCTCCCTCTGGGGTGCCCCTCACACCCTCAAACCTCTGACGGGTCCTCTGGGACAACCCCATCCCCTGGCTGTCATGCATCCCTGGTCCTCACATTCTCTGCCCCAGCCCTGTATCCCCAGAGCTCCCAGAACTTACACTGCAGGCTCCCAATCAGACCACTCAGCATGGGGGTGAATGATTACAGACAAGGGGCCCATTGCACCCCTCCTGACTGGAGAAGAAGCTAGCAAGCTCAGGCCTCCTGCATCTCCATGGCGCCGGCCTTATGGCCCTCGCTGACCATTACTACTGCCTAACAGTCCCCTTCAGCTGCCGGGTCACCCCGTGACCTTCTGTAAGCATGGCCTTCTGCGAAGATTACCCTACTACCTGTCCTGCTGTCCCCACACCTAAAAACCCCTGCCTATGTTCCCGACTTGAGCAGCCAGTTTCTCCCGTGGGCCACTCCTTTTCTCTGTGCACACCAGCCACCTCTTCCCTCCTGGGAACTTCTGCGACAACCCTCAGGGGCCCACTAAGGCCCAAAGGCCCTGAAACGCAGGGCCCAGGGTGAGATACTTAGACACCAGGTCTAGTGGAGAGGGATCAGCCAGCCCATTTCCCCTCTCCCCACCTGTGGGGAGCCAGGGCTCTGGAAAGGGCCCCCCTTTACACTCCTACTTTCTTGTTACAGAGGAAGTCTCAGTTCTGCTTCCCAAGCAGCCAGAACCACAACCACGCTCACAGGTGCTGCACCACAGAACCCATCAGGGCCACTTTCCGGGCAAGTCTCTCAGCCTAGAAAGGTGGCCTCGGGCAGGCCCATCAGCCGTACTTGGGTCATTCCACACTCATTGGCCGGGCTGGGGTGCTTCCGCACCGCCCCTTACCTTCCAGATAGACAGCTGGTCTGCAGCTGAAGCCCTGTGTTGGGTCTTCCTCTGAGCTGCCAGCATCGCCAACCTCCTCCCCCTCCACCACTCTCCAGTGCCCTCGATCTAACTGTGAGGGGGGCTCTCTGTCTCTTCTCTTTCAGTAACGGAGAGAGACTTTTCTCCATCTCAAGACATGATGGGGACATGGTCCCTGAGTACAGAAACAACCCATTCCCTGGCTCTGTGCCTCTTCCAGAACCCTGTTCCTAAGAGTGGCTCCATCTGTCTCATCTGATGAATGAGTCAGGAAGCACTTGCCATAGCCAGACAGCACCAGGCCTGCTACGCCTCCCTCCCAAATGGCCCGACAGCGGACACCCACCTCACCCTTTTTACTGTGGGACTGGCCCTCTGCCTTTCTCCAGCACCAATGACCCCTGACATAGTAGTGAGAACAACTTTCCTCATGAGGTCTCCCCGCTGAGAAACCTAGAGTGAATCCTCACCCTGTGGATGCCAAGCCCCACAACATGGCTTGGCGGGTGCCCCTCGGCACCTCAGCTTTGTTTCTCGCTGCAGACGGGGGTCTCCACACATCTGGATCCAATACTCATGAATGTGGTGGTGGCATGTGAAGGTATCTTATTTGATCCTACCAAATCGTTCCATAACATGAAACAGTCCCAATTTACCTGTGTGGTTCATTCAAATGAAGAAATACTAGGTTTGCTTGACTAATTACTAATGACAATAATAGCTGCGATTATCGCTTCTTCCTTCACAATCGGCCAAGAACTTTCATATGCACTGTCTCACTGATGCTGAGAGAACCTGGTGAGGAAGGCCGGAATGTTAGGGCAGGAGGGCTCGATACTTAGACACGGGATCTAATGAAAACGGGAAGCCCATCCCTTTACAGAAAAACAGAAGCCAGCACACCTTCCAGATACACAAGTGGGCTTGGAGAGGTCATGCCACACGGCGGGGCTGGCACCTGCGTTGTGAGCCAGGCCCACATTCTACATCCTATTATTTAAATGGCTACAACTGAACTCACAGCCAAAGCCAACTCTGTTTATTAAACCTCTTCCCTGACGGCAACACATTTGTTATTGGAAAGACAGATTTCTCTCATCTTCTAGAAGTCCAACCTGCCCTACCTGCAGAGGTTATGATCTTTTTGGCCTAGTGAGAACCAAAAGGAGACAATTTTCCAGAAAATCAAGTAGCCACCTGACTCAAGACTGAACAAGTTTTAAACAGGTCAACCTTCTACTATTTTCACAGAAGCAGATTCTGGTCTTGTGCTTACACACCTTCCACCCAACTGCCAGTGCACAGCTGTGCTCTCTGGGAGGACCTGTTCCAATTTGAAGGGGAACAGATTGGGTGGTGGGCCCGCGAAGCCCAAGTTCATGCAGGCAGAGGCCACAGGACCTTACTCTTGACTAAGATATCAGCAGGGTGGATGAGGGGGATATTCCTCAACTCCAGCCCCAAATCAGCCAGTCCTGCAAAGCCTCAAAGGGGATGCTCGCCGAGCCTCCAGTCAGTTCTGCAGAGTGTAAGCAGTACATGGTTGAATCTTTGGCCAGTGGTTCCCAAATGTGGTGTACGTGAATATCACCTGGGAACTTAGCCCTGTATTCCCACTAAGTAGCACGCATCCCTAATCGCTTCCTTTACTGCACCGAGTGGACTCATTTGCTCTGGGAAGCAGCAACTGCCCATCACATTCTCTGATTCTGGTCATATTACAGAAGAACATTGTATATCAGAGCCTAAGGGAAAAATACTCAGCTCAAGGCAAAGCAGAATGAAGAGGGAGACAAACAAGGGCAAAGAGAAGGGGAACAGTACAGACAGGGAAAATGAGGAGCTCACCTCAGCTCAGACAAGTCCTGATTTAAGTTAACATAAATTTTGTAGGGTAAAATATGAATTGACACTAAGGACAAATTTGGAGATTATTCATTTTACCAAAGAAACTGGCATCATCTCCCTTTAAATAGCAATCTCTGCTAGGGTTTTTAAAATAGGATTCCCTTTACAGAAGTGTGATTTACACAAAACCACATCTGTTACATAAAGCTCAGAAAAATAGCTCTCTTCTCATGAAGTCTACCTAACTATAGAACGGGCTCAGTACAGATGGTCACCTGTTTTCTTCCAAAAGATACCACCCTACTCTGTCACCTATTTCTGTATTTTGCCTGATTATGGATGATGGATTCTTAGGGGCCACTCATCTCTCTCTGGTCTTCCCTAAATTCTGGGACAACTGCTTCCAACTCTTTTCACATTCAGTTATCCACTCAAAACCTATTTCTTGAAGGCCTATTGTGCAGGCACTACTCTAGGAATATAGCTGTGAACAACAACGTGTCTCTGGCCCCATGGATCTTAAATTCTTGCAGGAGGGAGAGACAGTAAAAAAATAAAATAAAACAGATGTGCTTGAGATGGAGATAGGTGCTCCAAAGCCAAGGATGGGCCTGGGCACACTAGGCTGGTATCACCACCTTACAAAGAGTCATCAGGGAAGGTGACAGAGGGACACATTCGTAAGTGTTGAGGAAGCAAGCTTGGCAGACACCTAGAGAAGAGTGCCAGGCAGAGCCCACCTGACAGGTACACGGAATAGCTGGGCTCAAGTGCGGCTGGAGCTGAGAGGTCAGAGGTGGGAGGGGCCGAATCACAAGGGGACTCATGGGAACTGAAAGGACCAGCCTTTGCTCTGAGTCAGACAGGAGCCACTGGGAGGCTCTGAGCTTAGGAGTGACATGATCAGACTCGCTATTTTAGAGGATCTCTCTGCTGTGCTGGGAAGAGGCTGCAGGGACACGCAAGGAAGCAGGGAGAACAATGAAGAAGTGGCTGCAATAATTCAGGTCACAGACAATGGTGGCCCAGGCTGGTGGCAGTGCAGGTACTGAAATGTGGACAGTTGGGGTACATTTTACTTATTTACTTCTTTATTTATCTATTTATATTAAGGTATCATTGATATACACTCTTACGAAGGTTTCACATGAAAAACATTGTGGTTACTACATTCACCCATATTATCAAGTCCCCCCCCCACACCCCATTCATTACTTACTATCCATCATCGTAGTAAGACGCTATAGTCACTACTTGTCTTCTCTTTATTATATTGCCTTCTCCATGCCCCACCCCCTACATTATGTGTGCTAATCGTAATGCCCCTTATTCCCCTTCTCCCTCCCTTCCCACCCACCATCCCCAGTCCCTTTCCCTTTGGCAACTGTTAGTCCGTTCTTGGGTTCTGTGAGTCTGCTGCTGTTTTGTTCCTCCAGTTTTTGCTTTGTTGTTATGTTCCACATATGAGTGAAATCATTTGATACTTGTCTTTCTGCGCTTGGCTTATTTCACTGAGCCTAATACCCTCTAGCTCCATCCATGTTGTTGCAAATGGTAGGATTTGTTTTCTTCTTATGGCTGAATAATATTCCATTGTGTATATGTATCCCATCTTTTTTATCCATTCATCTACTGATGGACACTTAGGTTGCTTTCATTTCTTGGCTATTGTAAATAGTGCTGTAGTAAACATAGGGGTGCATATGTCTTTTTGAATCTGGGATCCTGTATTCTTAGGGTAAATTCCTAGGAGTGGGATTCCTGGGTCAAATGGTATTTCTGTTTTTAGTTTTTTGAGGAACCTCTATATTGCTTTCCACAATGACTGAACTAATTTACATTCCCACCAGCAGTGTAGGAGGATTCCCCTTTCTCCGCATCCTCACCAGCATTTGTTGTTCCTAATCTTTTCAATGTTGGCCATCCTAAGTGGTGTGAGGAGGTATCTCACTGGTTTTAATTTGCATTTCTCTGATTATTAGCGAGGTGGAGCATCTTTTCATGTGCCTGTCGGCTATCTGAATTTCTTCTTTGGAGAATTGTCTGTACACATCCTCTGCCCATTTTTTAATAGGGTTATTTGCTTTTTGGGTTGTTGAGCGTGTTTAATTTTTTATATATTTTGGATGTTAACCCCTTGTTGGATATGTCATTTATAAACATATTCTCCCATACTGTAGGATGCCATTTTGTTCTACTGATGGTGTCCTTTGCTGTACAGAAGCTTTTTAAGCTTGACGTAGTCCCATTTGTTCATTTTTGCTTTTGTTTCCCTTGCCCAAGGAGATGCGCTCAGGAAAAAGTTGCTTATGTTTATATTCAAGAGATTTTGCCTGTTTTCTTCTAAGAGTTTTATGGTTTCATGACTTACATTCAGGTTTTTGATCCATTCAAGTTTACTTTTGTGTATGGAGTTAGACAGTAATCCAGTTTCATTCTCTTGCATGTAGCTGTCCAGTTTTGCCAACACCAGTTGTTGAAGAGGCTGTCATTTCCCCATTGTATATCCATGGCTCCTTTATCGTATATTAATTGACCATATATGCTTGGGTTTATATCTGGGCTCTATTCTGTTCCATTGATTTATGGGTCTGTTCTTGTGCCAGTGAGTTGGGGTATATTTTAAAGGCCAAGAGGACAGGATTGCTGACGTTTTGGCTGTGCGGTGTGAGGAAGGAGTCAAGGATGGCACCATGATCATTTGCCAGAGCAACAAGAAGGACCCAGTTGCCATTAACAGGATGGAGAGAACCATGGGAGGAGTAGGTTTGGGACAGGGCAGACAGGAGCTTCTTTCTGGATGTGTTAAATAGGAGATGCCTCTCAGACATCCAAAGGGAGCTATAAATGAGCTGGCTGGACTTGGATCAATTTGGAAGTCGTCAACACACAGAGGGGAGTTACGAATGGGTAAGATTACCAAGGCGTGAGTGCCTATGAGAAGTCTGGGGGCAGCGTGAGGACACCCAACACAGGAGAGAGAGATGGTAAGGAATGAGTAGTAGACACACAAGGAACAGCCCATGAGGCAGGAAGAACACAGGAGAGTGTGGCATTCTGGAAGCCACGCGAAGAAACCTATTTCCACAGGGAGCGATGGATTGTACCGAATGCTGCGACAGTCAAGCAGCTGGAGGACAGACGACCACTGGATTGAACACTGAGGTGACCTTTCCCAGGACTGTCTGGTAGAGTGCAAAGGGGCAGAGCCTGCCAGGGGCTCAGGCAAGAAGCAGAGGTGGGGGGTTCCTGGGGTCACAAGCACTGGGAGCAGCAGAGGAAGGTGGTGGGTCTAGGTTTCCTTGTTTTAAAAGGGAAGAATTATAACGTGCTGCATGCATGTGAGAGAAAGAAGGGGAGGGGGGTCTGGTGCCAACAGGAGGTGGCCACTCTGCCGGGTCACAGACCAGGTCACAGAGGATGAACACAGAGGCCAGCGGATGCACTGGTGAGAGCTTGTGCATGCCTTCTAGGGATTTCTCTTTACAATGAAAGTAGGAAGCAAGGTCAGGGACTCCGAGTAAGGGTGGGGAGGAAGGCACTGAGTATTGTCTAGGAAAGCGGCAGGCTGCACGGACCAGGGGACACAGGGCCTGCTTGGGGGCAGCAAGAAAGGCCCGTCCTGCTGTGACTTGGAGGAAGAAACAAGGCCAACCCTCTGCCTCCTCTCCTCCAGGCCATTCTGCCCCATCCCTCCCACTTTCCCTCACACCAACTCCTCTTCTTCTCAGCCTTTCCAGCTTTAAAGAGGTTTGGGCCTCGATGGACTCACTCTTCGGATACACATGGTCACTGGGCTGTCCTTCCTCTTCTTCAAGGCGGCTTTCACGAAGGCCAGATGGGATGACAGGTGCTCGCTCTGAGGACGTGGGCACCAGGGACTTCAGTGTGTGTGCTGGGGAGTGTGTGGGATAGGAGTCAGAGGGAAGCAGGGGAAGCATGAGGCAAATGTCCAGATTCCCTCTCCAACCTTCTCTCAATTTCCTTCCTTTTCCGCCCCTGCTCCTCATTCCTTTTGGATCTTGAATTTCCTTATCTAAAACACAGAACAGTCTCCACCTCTCTGTGGTTCAGGCTCTCATTCTCTAATTAAATTGACCTCTCTTGGCCTGTAATAGATCCCAGACTCAGTTGAACACATTATTTCACTTAACCCTATTGTAACACTGAGGCTGCTAACTCCACTGATGAGATGGGGAAACTGAGTCTCAGATTGGGCGAATGACTTACCCAGCTAGTCGTGGTGCCTGGCCAGTTAGAACGCCCGGAGAGTAAGCAGCACAGCCAGGATTTGAACCAAGATCTCACTCCAGACTCAGGCCCATCAATCCCAGCTATATCCAGAATTCCAGGCCTGGGTAGGGTAATTCAGACTCATTTCCACAGACAACACACAGGGCAAGGTCAAGTCCTAGGTTCCAGGAACTGCTGTTCTTATTCACACAACCAAGACATAGGCCTCCCAGACCTGCGTCAGAGCCAAAGAGAAGACAGTGGAGCAGTGCAGGGTCTGGTCAACCCGGGGGAGGCTGTGGAATGTTCCAGCTGGTAGGCAGGAGCCCTGATGGTATTTCCAGCCCCAAACCTGGGTAGTAATAACAAGCTGGGGAGGATTTGCTACACAGTTTTCTAAAGTGAAGAGAGGGGTGGTTGCTAATTTTGGAAGTGGATTTCATCATCAGCTATGGGGCTGAGATGTGACTTCCTCAGAAAGCAGAGCAGCCGGGAACTCTCACTTCTGTTTCTCTAGGATGAAGGAGAGGCCTTCCTTAAGAGAGGAGAGGGGAAATGCCATGCGGATCAAAAGAAGTACAGGAGACCAGTTTACAGAGCTGTGAAGACAGAACAGTCCGAGCCACCTTCCCTCATATACCGCTCAGCTTAAAACACATCAAAAGAATTCAAAGATAACACCTTTATCACTACATGGCCTTCATATTGCATCGTATAAATATAAGAAATTAACATGTTATAAACTGGAAATTTATACAATGTTAAGCATCAAATATATTTTAATAATAATAAAAAAGCTAAAACCATAAACCTCAAATTCTTAAAGTGTTAACACTGTGAATGGATGCACTTAGATGTGTATACAGGATGTTACCTCAACAGTGGAAAATGGACAGAGCTAAAACATCTATTAACAGTGGGCATCTGGAAATACAATAATCACTCCCAACAGACTAGCAATAATTAGCAACAATCTAGTAATAATCATGGCTTGCTCTGCCAGCATGGCTCTAAGCATTTGACATATACAAACTAACTCTTCTGCCCTCCCAACATCCCACTACAGAGGGTGCTGTGATTATCCCCACTATACAAGGCGCAAACCCTGGCACAAGAACCGGTAAACTGCCCAAGTGAGTAAGCAGCAGAGACAGAATCTGAACCCCATGCCCTGGACCACTGTGATACACTGTTTCTAGATCAACAGCACAGTGAAAGCTACAATCAGTTTACAAACCTGTATTACGGTATAACCCCGTTTTGTTTGAATATGTATTTGCTGTGTATATGCTTGCATTTGATTGAATCAAATGAAAATTTGGCCATTTTTGACTCATCAGAGCAGGGCTTTCATATAGTTCAGCCTAGCATATGGGCACATATGCCTGCAGCCATGAAGGAAAACGTCCCGAAGGATTTATGCCAAATTATTAGCAGTAGCTCTGGATGGTGGAAATTTGGATAGTGGAAATGTGATCAGTCTTCCTTTCTTTACACCTCTTCATATTTTCTTCAAAGCAGCCTGTTGATGTTTTCCCATGGATCACCTGCTTCCCTGTCATAGCTGCCAATGACCACAGACAACCACAAGGTAAATAAACTGCACCCGAAGTACAGCAGCGCAGCAACTGAACTACACCCTTGGAGGCCAGCATGCTCCGGGCCATGTCCCCTCAGGAGCCAAGGAGCCAGTATGTGGGCAAGAACTGCCATCAAGAGGACACAGAACTTAAAGTGAGGAGTCCTGCCTGCTGTGTGACTTCAGAGCCCCAGATCAGAGGTCGGGATCACCCTTTTCAAAAAATCAAACAAGACACAAACCAAAATGCTCTGTCACCCCTCTCTCATTCTAGCTGATGTAACTGGGTACAGCTGAGAGGGTGTCCTACTTACCAATGGCCCCAGGTCCACCCCAGGACCATGTAGTCCAGAGAACCGCTCCTCTGACATTCGGCTCCCTAAATGGAGATTGGCTGGAAACAAGAGGCAGTGTTTTCCTTCCGACTCTATACCTGGGAGGAACTGCTGTGCTTGCAGTGCTCCCTCTAGGCTGGTGGGCTCCTGGACCCCACGCTGAATGGACTGCAAGAGGACAGGCGAAGGGGGCTGGAGTACAGGCATATGCTGTGAGGTCTAGATTCAGGCACCTCTGGGCAGTGAGGTAGGTGCTGCACTGGGATGCAGTCTCAGTCATTAAGTAGAGTAGCCAGGAACAGACCGTGACTAGGGGTCCCAGAGTCCACCAGCAGCCAAGGGAACCCCTGCTGGGAATGACTGGCCCACCCCTCTTTAATTCCCACCCTAGCATCCTTAGGACAACTGCAGCTACTTCCACACTCTCCACTCCCTTTTCCCGGATCACTTACCACCTCCCAACATCCTACACAATTTACGCGTTTATATTTGTTATTGTCTGCTCGCCTCCCCCCAGCCCTGCCCCCAAACACACTAGCATGCGTGTGCGCGCACATGTAGGAGGTCAGCACCACAAGGCATCTTTGTTTGCTTTGTGAAGCACCCAAGTGCCTTAGCTCAGCTCCTGCATATGGAGGGTAATCCATAAACATTTTCTGAATAAATGAATGCATGGATGGTCTAAGTGAAATGTCACTCTCCCCAGCTCACCTCCTATACCACTTGGCAGAATTAATTATTGCTACCTTGGAGTTTCTATAGGACTTTCCCCCCTAAATCTTGAATATTGTACTTATCTCACTACATCACAATTATTTGTCTGCTCCACCTCTCTGAAGGCAGGAGCCTTCAAACCATCCCATTCTCTTTCATATTCTCAGTGGCTGGAAGAGGGCCTCAGTGTTGGCTGACTTGGGGGACAATCCTGACACATGTACAGGGCAGAGAGGACGATGGCCAGGACCCTGGCTGACACCCCTGGGAACATCACTGTTGGGTACCAAGACTGCTGACATGGATCTCTGAGCAAGCAGGGCTGGGGAGGCCGTGGTTTGGTGAGACTTCTTTCCAAACAATCTGGCCTGACTGAACTCCAGCAAGAGAAGGCTATTTTTAGGTCCCAGGAAACAAGGCTGAACTGAGCGCTCCAGAGAGGTCATGAGAAAGTTAATGAAATGCTCATTTCAGAAAACCTTTCCCCCGGCCCACAGTTTGTGGCTCCCATGCTCATCCGGGTACCAGCGAGGGACATCTCCAGCCCTGGACCAGGAGGTGTGAGCCTGTTGGCCAGAACAGCACATCCAGTCTCACCGTCAGGTGGAGCCAGCCTCTTACTCATTCTACCAAAGCGTTGCAGATTGTTCTTAACCTGGGCCTCACCTACACCTGTTCTCCCTCCTCTCATTCCTCTGGCCCTGCTCCTAATGAACGGGTTCCACATCCGTTTGCTGGAACATCTTCTCTGTTCATCCCAGCACCAGCCGTTCATGCAGCACCTACTGTGTGCCATGGGTTTTCATCAGTGACATCGTTGCTCCCCTTCTTTGAAACGTGGCTTAGATACCCCTTCTTCTAGGAGGCACACAGGTAAACAAGGATTTGGATCCCATGTCCTGGGAACTTTGCTAGTCCCCCAGAGAAGGAACGGCACCTCCCCTTCTGGTCTAAACTGCAGTTTAGTTCCTGAACACACCCTGATCTCCTGACCTTGTGCTTTTGCATGCAGGGCGTGCCCTCACTTTCCTCTTCTCTGGGGAACTCCTTTCTGCCCTCCTCCAGCCTTCTCAACGACGCCCTTCCTCTGCCAGGCCATTAATCCCACCCTCTTCCAGGCTGCACTCACCTCAAATGCACTCTGAGTTTGCCACATGCAGTTATTACTTGTCAAGTGTAACGGTCCTACTAGACTGAGCTCACCTATCAGGAGGAGTCATTCGGAAAGGAGGAATGTTCTACCTCTCCACCTAAAGTTTTAAGTTTTTATTTGTTGCCTAAATGAGTAAATAAGAAGTGAATAATTAAAGCCATGGCTTACTAAGCCCCTCTTGGTGCCAAGAACCCTAAGCAGGCCATCTCAGCATCTCTTAAGACTGCAGACACAGGCCATCTGAGACACAGGAAGCTAATGCTTACTTGTCTGTAGCCCGAGAGTGGCAAGTTGTGGTGTCATCAGGATTTAGCCTCTGGCCTGTGTGGCTCCAAAAGCCCACAGTCAGCCTTGCAAGCAGTCTCAAGGGCACCAATCTGTGTGTGTGGGACGGCACTCTGGACCCCAGCTAGCTCCTACTCACATTTACAAGTATGCCTCCTACCCTCTAACGCTGTCCCACTTGCCACAGAAACCACCTCCAGATCAAAGACTCTTTAGGACTTGAAGGACTCTACTAAAGGAGACACAGAGTTGTTTTGTTTTATTTTTTTCCTTAAAAGACCTGTGGCTTAATTTCTTTGGGGCCGTGGGGCTGCATGAATTTTGTCTGCTTACTGGAATCCTTTGGTTCTGGGGCTGCTGCCAGGCCACACGCCTGTCTGGCTTTGGACTAGGGCCTCTCTGGCAAGAAAGGAGACAAAGGTGGAGTGGAAACAGCCCCTGGATGTGCTTGTCAAGAAAATTGCCCAGCTGTGTGTGTAGGCGGGGTTGGGGGGAGTGGCATAGGGGGAACAGGCAGAGAAGACAGGGTTCTCTGGGCAACAGTACCATGGGCTGGACTGCCTTAAAATCCATATTTGCACGTGAACTTAGCTCCTGACGGGCAGGGGGTCTTGGAGGGGCCTCTGAGGACACTGAATCCTGCTTTTCAAAGCTGTCTTGAGGGGAAATAATACAGGTGAGAGTATTCTTTCCATCAATCACAAATGTCTATATGTGGTCCCACTCAAGGATTTCAGGAAATCAGTCTCTATCACTCCACTATTCTCAGTAATGGATCCCTAACATCTTATCACTCACACCAGGGCCTATGTGGTGATTGAACTGAACCTCACCCTGGTAGAATAAAATCTTCATGATCAGCGAAGTACAGCAGTCAGATGGTAAATCAGAAAGTCCTTTTCTCCCAAGCATATTTTAAGAGAGCAAATAATAGATTTCCTTCCCCACTGGCACTTGGCTGAGGTCCTTACTCCAGGAGCTCTTTGGAGAAGGCGGCTGAGCCACAATATGCTGCTAAGCTTCAGAAGTGGGGTGTGGTGGGTCATACACAAAGGCAGGACACGTGGACTCATGTCTCTGGAATTGCTCCCCAGTTTAGTTAAATTAGCTGCCTCTTACCTGGGGCCGGCCACACTAGACCTCAGCCGTGAACCCACCAGCCTCTGAGGGCCGGTCCCAAAGCCTGACGCCCTCGGGGGACCATGCTCCAGTGGCCAGGGAGTCTCTCTCTCCCTCCTCAGAGAGTTGATTCTGCTATCAGATGGCTCTGCAGGGGGGCAGTCCCGGCCAGCCAAAATCTATCCCTTCTTGAAAACAAATCCCACCCTCCAGAGCCACGTTGAGTAAATAAACTGCCTGTTTGTCCTGACAGCCCCCAGAGTCAGGGAGAACCATCAGCCCCGCTGCGGTCTTCTCTGCCATGGGCTGAGCTTACCCATCTCACCAGGCGGAAAGCCTTCTCGCCCTCCTCTGCACCGAGTCAGAGGCTTCAAACCTCCTTTGATTCTGACCATTGCGAAAAATACACTTTGTAAGGTCAGTACTCACTTATGTGCACATGAGCATACAGCTGACCGTCAAACAACACAGGGGCTAGTCCCCCCCAGTCAAAATGCCATGTACAACTTTTGATGCCCCCAGCACTTCAATATTAATTGCCTACTGTTGACTCAGAAGCCGTGCCAATAACACAAACAGTCCATTAACACATCCTTTGTATGTTACATGTATTATATACTATAATCTTACAATACAGTAAGCTAGAGAAAATAAAATATTTTTTCAATTTGCGGCAAATCTCCAAAAAATTTCCCAATATATTTACTGAAAAAACCTGTAAATAAGGGTTTGAACCCATGTTGTTCAAGGGTTGACTGTATAACCAAAACCAGTTTCATAACAAATGCTAACCTTCCTACATGTAAGGCTCTTGGATGTTTTCTAATCTCTTTCACTGTTTCAAATGCTAGCTGCAATCCCCTAGACAGAGTCTATAACCCAGAGTTGCAAACATGACACTAGTGTCCCCAAGCCAATCTACCGTGTCCAGCTTTAACTGATTATGTAGCTCAGTCCCTAAGTGGGAGGATGCGCTCCTTTCCACAAAACTATTAGCCCATCTGGGCTGTGAGTAGAGTTCTTAACAACTACACAGGGATCTCTCTGGCTTGGCCTTTCCTTCTCCCACAGCCCTCTTCGCCCCAGCAAACACACATGTATACCCACAGGAACAGCAGGTGGACTAGAAGCTTCTTCCTGTCCTACCACTATCATCATTTACTCTGAACACTTGAACATCTATTTCACCTCTTCCCCACCTCTGCCACCTTCCTGCTGCATAAACTGGAAGCTCCAAAGGGTCATGTGTCTCACATTTGAGAGCAGCACAAATTCAGGAAGAAACCTGAGTTTTAAACACTGCTGTAGGTGACCGACAAGGCCTACAGCCTGCATGTGGACGGACACTAATCCCCTCTTCTCTGGATCTTCTCTCCTGGGGACCCAGAGACAAAGGCCACCACTCCAGCTCATCTTTTTGATTAGCCTGTGTCTATTTACAATCTGGTCACTGAACCTTTTCCTGTAC
>JAVSCE010000383.1:0-20489 GCA_032199065.1 Smutsia gigantea | reverse complement strand
ACCCAAACCACCGCCTCTAGCAGCCACTCATGGGTCCCCATCAGGGGAAGGGACATAGCGATAACCAGAATCTCATATATTCCTGAAGCAACTTACTAGTAACAAAGCACTTCTGCATCCCTTATTTCATTTGACTTTCACAACTATCCTGTAATTAGCAAGCAGGTGTTATTATGCCCACTTTACAGATGAGAAAACTGTAGACCATAGAAGTTAATTGATTTGCCTAAGTTATCAGGCAGAGCTAATACCTGAACAATCTTCTGAATCCTTAAGTGCTATCCTATTTTTTTCTTCCACAGTCTTCTGATTTGGATACTTCTGCCTCTCTAATAGTATAAAATTGGAAAAATGATAAATATAGAAGGTAGAAAATAAATAACAGTCCTAGTCTTACAACTTAAGATAATAGGACTAACATGTAGGTATATTTTTTCCCTTCTGTTTTCTCTCTATATATTTTTTTAACTGATTCAGGAGGATACTATTTATATGTAGTTTGGATTATGTTTACACTGAACATTATTTTTGCATTTCCTATGTCATTAAGTATTTGTTGAACCATGATTTTTAAAAATTGCAAATATTCCATCCAACATAAAACCCTTCCCCTACATAGATGTAATTCTGCAATTAAAACTGATACTATGATAAACATCCTTATAATTAAATTTTGGTCCACATCTCTGGATAGGTGAAACAGTGAAAACTTTCTTTAGGATACATAATTGTCCAGTTAAGCAATGAGCATACTAAGGCCATGAGCTTAAGCATCTCATAAGTGCTGGACGCTGGGGATACAAAGACCAAAACTTATGGGCACTATTTTCTCAAAGGCCAACTCTTTGCACTGTTGTGGCCAAACTACTTTCCAAGTCTGATCTTTCCCTACTCCTGCTGCTTTCCCCACAGTGGTCTCCTGCTCCTAACCGCCTCCACCCCAAATGCGTCCTCGGCATGGCAGCCAGAATAAGCCCTCAAAGACTCTATTCATGCCATTCTGCAAGGGAAAACCCATCATTGAATTCCCTTTGCCTTACACAAAAAAATGCAGAGTTCCTTAAACTCTGACACTGTACAACTGAAATAAGAAACAAGTTCTGGCACACAGCAAGCTCTCGGTAGATGCCCCTTCCACACACACGGTCATGGCCCCCACCCTCTAGACAAGTTGGTGCTCAATAATTATGTTTCGAATGTTTTCTTCCTCCCTGTCTTGCCAGTGTGTTTCAGCCCCAGGCAAGTTCACTATGGATTCAATGTGACCAAAGAAATGACAGTAGAACGTTCTTGGGGTGAAAGGGTGATACCCAACTTTATTCCCACGGTGGCAGATCAATCACTAAAATCTCATTCACTCAGAGGGAGCCTACATACAGCAAGCCGGTCTCTGTCTCTGGGCCTCTCTGCCCCCACAGCCACAGCCGTCCTCTGGGCCTCTGTCCTCGGGGCTGCCACCACTCCAGCCTCTGCTCTGCTCTCCTGCAGCCTTGCAGCCGGGCCACCGTGTCGCCCAGAGCACTGCCCAGGGCTCTTTATATAGCGTCAATAGCAACGTATTGCCCACACGTGTAGTGAGCTAGCGAACCAGGGCCCGGTAAGAATCCTGGCCACAGGAACTTTCATTTTATCCATGCTGCCATTAGCCTAGAAGTCCCCATTCTGTCTCTCTCCAGGCTGCCACAGCTTCGAGCTCAGGCCTTTTCCTTTGGGAGGGGGCATTTATGGAGTTCTAGATGAACTGGTTCTTTACATTTAGGAAGGAGTCAGGACCTTCCTAAGGTCCTGTCAATCACCAAGGAAAACCTACTCAGAGAATGTTAGAAGCTGCTAATGCTTTCAGACAGAAACATCATTAAAATTTAGGAAATAAATTAAAAATATAGTTTGAAAATCATCTCCTCTTTTTTCAGGGATGACCATCTCTCCCCTACCTCCCATCCTGTCACGGATTTTTCAGCTTTGGATGGGGCCCCCCGAGTTCCTAAGGCTCTGCCAGCAGAGGGTGATCACTTCTGGTTTGGGGCAGCTCACAGTGATCAATCTGAACTGAGTACTCAAGCTAGTGCCATTTCTATTCCCTCTTAAATGGAAAACAATGTGAAAAGACAATGTTAAGGATGTTCCAAGTGGCAAAGCAGAAGATGGTGATGTCCGTGGGACATGTATCCTTTCTCTCGTGCTGTTTCTCCCTGCATCAAATGCTCCACCACCTCAGCAGCAAGAGCTCCGTGACATGACAATGGTTATCAACTATGAGAGTTCATATAAACTTACCGGTGTCTTACAGCACCATGTAAGGCATCTAGAGCAGGCATTATTGTACCTATAAAGTATAGACAAGAACCCTGAATTTGGAACCTGCTTGTGGCTTGGCCACAGCTTGGAATTAGCAAGAGGCCAAGGCAGAAGGCAGACCCATCGTTTTTCTGATCTAATAGGCACTTTAGTGTTAGTCTGAGATGCCTTCTTGGTCTTGTGGAGCAACTGCCCATCTTTCCCAGCCTTCAGCTTTGAGTTTTGCCTCCTGGTGGTGAAACATCGACTTTCACACTGACCCTCCTGGAAAAGCCACAGACACAAACACAGAAAACCTCTCAAGATCTTGGCAGCCAGAGACATTAGTCATTCTAGAAGTTGGCATTGTAGACTTCACCCTTGCCCAGCAGTCCCTACAGAGCTAAGAGATTCCCCCAGGGAACCCCAAACCAAGCCATTTACTGCCACGCACAGAAGAGGTGTTCAGATGCTTCCCACTGGACAAGAACATATCTGAACTGGCACCGTGACAGCAGGTGTAGATGCATCTGCTACACTGCATCCCTCACATCCCTGCTCAGAGGGCGTATCACCTCATGCTGGACTTTTGCCAAAATATCCCAACTGGTTCCCTGTTTCTGCTCTTACCTTCCTTTAATCTTTCTTTTAACTAGGTATCTTCATTTTCTTCTCCTCAGTGTCCTGTTTGAAACTTCAACAGGTCTCCATCCTCTGCACAAGGAAGCAGACATCTTAGGCTGGACTAATGGTAGCCTGTGCTGTGTGTGCCCTTACCCTGCGGTGCCAACCTCATCCTCATACCTTCCACATGGGGATTGAAAAGCTGGCCAGTTTTCACTCTGAGCCCTGGCTTATACGCTGTTCTCTAAGGCTTCTGAGCCTTTCACAAGCCCTGCTCTTTTCCTGAAATTCCAGACCTTCAAACCTTCAAACACTGCTTCAAGCTCTACCTCCCAGTTCCCTCTCAGTAGACCCACTTTCCCCAGCTGCGGCACTCTGACACCTAAGGAACTGGTCAGCGGCTCGGCTTCGGCCAGCTCTGCCCCATAAACTGCTATCGACTGTAATGAGGTTGTGTCATATTAGTTCTGACTCTCCCGTTTGCTAACGAATTCCTTGAAGGCCAAAATTGTGCAGTAATGACTTCTTTGTGAGCCTCAAACCAACAAGCCACTTACCGCAAAACAGAATAGGTGCTCGGAAGCAACCCATTGGATAAGAAGATGCATGAAGTGGCACCATGACAGCAGGTATAAAAGATAGAGCACTGAGTGGGGAGTCAGAAAATCTGGCCAGTTATAAGGCCTTGGGAAATTCTTTCTCCTTCCTGAGCTCATACTACTCATTTATAAAACAGAGATTAGACAAAAACAATCTCAAATATTTCTTCAAGCTCTGTGAACCCCTAAGTATGTGGGTTAGATGGGAAATTTTCTACCAGGAGACAAAAAGAATTTGTTTTGGAAGGGTCATACCTCTGCCATAGATTAGAAACAAAGTCACTGACCAGCTTTCTCACCAAATGTTGACCATGCATCCTGCAAATCTATTGACTTTTTTTTAGGCTCCCAGACCCCATAGCCATAATGAGATCCACACACTTGTCAGGTGCTGAAGCCATCTGGCCTTTGGCCTTAATCTCACCAGCTCCCTGCACATGGAAGTTGGCCACAACTTTCACACACGTGTTCCCTCTTACCTCATCTCCCAGAAGGCAACACAGCATTATAAAGTTTAGACAGAGGCAGGAAGGGAGAAGACGGGGGTGGAGAAAAAGAGAGCTTGAAAAATAGTTTTCCAACCAAGAAAAGAATATTAAATGCACAGACAATTAAATGACAAAGTCAATCTGAATTTGGGGGACTATTTTTGTGAATATCTGGGCGCAGTAGTTACAACACACACAAACACACCCCCTCCAGTCCTATCTGAACATAAGTACAAGGTTTTCAAGTCAAGCATATTTGTCAGGCACCAAAACAGTGGTAATTAAATTCATGGGGTATGTGCATTACAGAAAAACCAGAATCCCAGCAGCCCAGGACCTTATAAAGTAGCTGATCATCACCGACACCATAATTACTCATGAGCCCAAGGAATGTACGCCAGGCCTCCTCAGACTTGTCTTAATATTAGGCAAGAAAGCACCGTAATTACATTTCATATCTGGGGCCAACCCTAGAAACTTATGTACAGAGGGAAGGAAACATCTCAACTCTCTGTGCCCTCTGAGATGAATTCAGGTACTTGAACTTGTTGCCTTAGAGAAAAACAGTAAATCTTGGTTAAGCTAAAATTAAGAAGGGAAAAAAAAAATCAGGAAAATATTCACAAATGCCAAACAACAGGGAAAAAAATCAAGCGAACTTCATAAAAAAGCTGAGCAAAATTCTAAATAAGAAAAATAAATGTTATCACCTTAGATGCAAATTAAATTAAATTAGTAAAAGTAAGTAAAGTGGATTGGAAAAAGATCAAACCCCATCATTGCAGGATGTAGGACATTTTCGTCATAAACAAGATGTTTCCTCAACTGGACACTATAAATTTTGGAAGTATTTTAATTCCTTTATTTCTGATTCTAATGAAAGCATAGCAGTAAGCAAAGCAAAACTTTGGTCAAATTTTTGGTCAGGTATATAGTTCCTTATCTGACCATTGATAAACCTGGAAGGTGAAGTGACTTAGCCAAGGTCACACAGCTGCTCACCATCAGAGCTGGAACTAAATCCCAACCCCTCTGAGACCTTATCAGACATCCACCTCTCTCTTCCATGTCACCCCCTGGGGTTGGAGGCATGCTGATTTATTTCTTGCTTCTGTAAACTCTTGGCTAAAAAAGGCTAATACATTTATATTGGATTTGGATTCAGAACAAATTTTTTAGTGCCAAGCCAAGCAGTCTAAAAAAAACACTTTTACCTACTTAATCTGGTTTGAATCTCAAAATTCTAAAAACTGCCCATAAAAAGAATTTAGAACTTTTTTTTCCATCCTCAAGTATAAGCACTAACACAGTCCTAAATGCCAATGCAGTGAGTCTCTAATAATGAAGTGCTACAGTAATTAGATCTTTGAAACCACTCCAGCATGGGAGTCCTTAGTCTGAACCATGACCCACCACTCATGAGCTATGTGACCTGAAGCAAGTGAACGAATCTCTCTAGGCTTCAGTTTCCAAGTCTGAATAATGGGACCATACCTACTTATTGAGAACATGAGAAATATCCTCACATGTAGTAAGTACCAGAGATTGTAGTCCTCTCCCGTTCCTTGCTCCAGTCTACATAAAACTGAGCTTATTAAAATAATGAGTGTGCCTCTCAGTGCATTGTGTTCAAATGACACTTGACCATTGCACTGGTTGATTTTTGATTCAGAATCCTCATTTGATACCATCCATTCACTGACAAATATTTATGTGCAGCCACTGTTCTGGGGACTGGGCTTAGGGTGGTGAATGACACAAAGTTTTCTTCCTTTTAGAGCTTGCATTCCACAAACTGAACAACTTTTTGACTTTGGGCAGTATTTCTGCATTTAGAAACTGGGATGCTTTGTGAGCAAGTTTATTGGTAAAGCCCCCAAGGCAAAGACCAGATGCACAGAAAGGCACTGAGTATCTACTTTGTGTGCATTTGCAGCCACTAAAGTGGTCAGTTGCCTCTTTGCTCTGGAATCATGCTCTCTGGGATCATATCCTTTTCCAATCCCATGGGATTCCCCACCCACATGCTCGGAAGGACTTGGAGGTGACTTGGTATACCGGACAACTTGCCTAAAAGTTGGGTTTATCCCTAAAAGCTTGGCTCTGACTTTTTCTGACATATGCATTTCCACCACAGAAGAAGTGGTGACAGCTCACCTCACCTAACGGGGCCCAGATCTTCGCCAATGACCTCCCCTTCCCTCTCTGCCACAGAGCTTACTTCCAAGTGGCCATGAAGATGTAGAAGAGAACGAAAGGCCAGGACCAAAGGCCTGCAAAGTCTTGAGCACTCTCCTAGGCTCTCCTTACCCAGGCTCTAGGCCCCTGGGAGCACCTGGTGCCAAGCACGTTGCCAGTGGGGCACAAGCCACAAACTTCTTTGTGTGGCTGCAGAAGTAGGTCCATTTTTTCATTTTTATTTCCCTTCTCAGTGGCTTTCAACAGAATCGTTTTCTGGTTTGAAAGGCATCTGCAGGCAGAGAGCAGCACGGTGACTCAGAACATGGTGGCCGAGTCATCTGCTTTGCATTGCCACATGCATTTCTCACGTGTTACTGGGTGAAACTAGCAATAAAGGACACCAAATGCTAGAAACAGGACAAAATGAAACAAAGAAAAAGAAAGGGGAAAAAATCATATTTCCTCTAGAGAAATCTGCCTTGATTCAGGACATCGGTGTTATAGGAAAAATCATTTTGCTTTGAACGGCTTTCTTTTGACTCACTTTTTGGAAAGAATGTACTGAACAGATACCCCCTCTCCCCACAAATAGCTCTGCTGAAATCTGAACGCTCAAAGTCCTCCTTGCTGACTTGTGAAAGAGATCTCTCTATATTCATTTGGACTCCATGCACGTCACATGATACCAATACATTCCAAATGCTAAGATACAAGATTACTACTTAACCATAGAACAAACCAACAGGAATTTTAATCAAGACAATATCCAATAATGAATAAAGATGGAATGTTTTTGGAGGGATTCCAGAATACACATTTGGGAATTTTTAATCTAGCTCATCTTTGAATCTAGCAAAAATATTTTAAACTTTTCTGACCAGGCCATTTCAGGATGAATCCAGAAACCAGCTACTACCTAAGGTATTAAAGCATTTCATCTACACAGACACCGAATTTCCAAATCTAGACCAGTAATTGATGCCAGATTAAGTGAAATATGAATCAGTAGACAAGTTCCTTTAAGTGCAGTGTTTAAACCAAACTATTTTATGATATGAAAGCTGAAAAGAAATCGAGATAATAATGATCAGTATGTGACAAGGTTACTGTTTTTAATATTGTTGTATTTTAGGATTTACTTTATTTTGATGTTTGTGTTCAGACCAGATTCATTTGTAATAGTTCATCAAGTCGCCTAATTAAACCATACCCGGCTATTGGTGACCAACTCTTTAGCATGAGGTGGAAAGTTATCTGAATCAACACTAAGCATAATAGAATCTTTTTACAATAATTATAAATGAGCTGTAATTTACCTGAAATGTGAATTTCAATGTTATTGTAATTGTCTTTGAAACAATAAGAAGGCAGTGACCCAGTAATGAGTTTGAAGTCTGGGTGGGGATTTTCCACACCCGCCTCAGTCCAAGCACCACAACCAAAGGCAAAGACTTGGTGTTGGGGTCTTTGAAAAGGACGCAGTGATAGTTGCAAGAAAGACGCTCAGGTGGAACATAGATTAAATGTGACATGTTACAATATAGGAAAGGTATTTTTATGGAACATGCACGCAGTAGATCAAAGACTTCGGTGCATTTATTTTTGTCTTCATACACCTACTAAACCTGAATTTCTGCTGATGAGTGAAATTCTAGCTTTTTGGCGATCCCAGGACCCTAAATTGATACATCATCCAGCAGCATTCAAATGTTAGTTTTGCATGATTAAAAGTGTGGGAGCACAATTTCACTGGGAGGAATGGGAGTTGTAGTCATTTAAAGTAAATCAAGACTAAACAATGAAAATGAGAAAAGTGGTCGTCTCAGTATCCCGGCTGAAGGGGAGATTAGAACTGAGGTCTGAGCTGGGATTTTTCCGAGGCCTGGCTGCTCGTCCAAGGGCAGGTTCACTGGCACACCCTGAGCACGCCTCCGATTTGGGTGAGTCCTTCTCACCCAAAGACAGGGGAGACGGGGCTAAAAAATCACTTCTGAAGCCATCTTGGGCAGTAATTGTTTGATGCCTGCTTTTTTATTTTCTCACTTTATTTGTTTAAAAAATAATTATTACTTTCAAATCATCTTGAGTATTACAGATTTTGCGGTATATCCTATACCAGATAGAATCTAGTGTACGTAGTGAATGTTAAAAAGCTGAATAGCTCTAAGCCACAGAACAAACTCATCACAGAAAAGAATTGACAGTATTTCCAAATAGGAGAAGCTAATAGAGTTATATATGTTTTAAGAGGTAGATACAATCACGTGTGCACAATATAAAACAGAAGGTTTCTAATGATTGAAAAAGGAGGGGGAAAAAAGCTCTTTGGTAGTAGCTTGGTGAACTTTGGCTGAACCTCTCGGTTTGGCAGGCTCTGGTGCGGACAGTCTGGGATGAGGCATTAGGGCTCGCATCTGAGAAGTTGACATCAAGCAGACAGCAAGACATGATATCTTATTTTCCTGAGCCATGCTGACACAAATTGAACTCCCCTTATTATTTTCTTATGCCAGTAAAGTTGCACTTGGAATTTAAGCATTCTGTGTGCAGATGTTGAAGGCCGGGTTAGTTTAATTTAAATAATTTGCAGATTAGTAGCACTCCAAAGCCAGGAGTGTTCTTCATCTGAGTTCAATTTTATGAGCTTTGCTTTCTGATCTTCTGCAAGGTAAACCTGAAGCATTTCAGTTCCAGTAAAACTGGCGCTCAAAGATCCTGCCTCTTCTGGCTTTTTTAATTGAAGAAAATGGAGAGCCCCCAACATTATCTCTAATTTGCTCAACTTTTTACTTTTTCATGGTTCTCCACTTTAGGAAAAACAAGGTGCCTTAGAAAAGATCCGGTGAGGGGGGAGGGACTGAGTTGGTAAAGAACCAAAGTTAAAAATCAGACATAATGGAGACTGACTGACAAAATACTCATACCCGTCCTTCTGGCTGTAGAATCGCTGGCTTCCCATTTTTCTGCGCCATGGCAATCATGCATGTGCACTGTTTACGCAGGCCCCTTCCCCCTTCAGACATTTCTTTCACTGATGTTTACTTATCCAGTTTTTCTAAAGATTATATGTGACCTCCCTGGAGCCCAGACATAGATGCATGATTGTATTCCCATTTATATAAGAGTCGAATGCCTTCATTTTCCAGCATAGGATTTGTTTGCCCAGCCAGGCTCCACATACTAAACAATATGGGGGAATGCTTCTTGGAAGAAAGTAAGATGTCAGTGTACATTACAACTCCCCTGGGATAAATGGAGAGCATTCATAAAGGGCTAAAGAAATGTACTTTATAATGAAATGTACTTCATATAATTTATGACCCAATACTCAGGGAAGAGTTTTTCTCTTTGGGAGTGTATGTCTGTATGTGAGAGAAGAGTGTGGGGTTATATGAAATTCTTAATAATGATCTGGGGAAAAAATGTTCTTTCCAGTTTGGGCAATGACCAAAAGCACTTTGCACTGGCCTCTGGGAGTTCCTAAGGAGGATGTGAGGTTCACCCTTACTCCCCCCGCTGTGCACAGTATGCTGGGTGTGGTCATGGCCTTGACCTCAGATGCAGAGAACTTCCTCTCTCTGCTCAAGGGGGAAGGGAGAGGTGGGATACACAGAAAGAGGCGGATGGTATGTGGTGTGTACGTGGGGGGGTGGGGGACCAGGGAATGTGTGTCCATCTTGCTTCTTTATCTGGGGCTGTCTTGAAGCTTCCTTCCCCAAAACTAGCCCTCAGCAGTGATGTATTAAATTACAAAAGATAAATACCCACAGTTGGAGTTGAAAGTCATGGGTTGTTAGAGTCCCTGTATTTCCCTTGTGATGGACAAGAGGGTCTGATCAAATCCTTTTGTTTCCCTTTTTTGAAAAAAAAATATCAATAAAGTATTTTTTTCTGTTTTGTTTTAGCTCTCATATATTGAAAAAAATCTCACAGGGGCATCAATTTGAACTTTTGGGTAGGAATGGAAGCATCTTACTTGCAGATACAGCCAGAATGTGAGGAATTACAGTTTAAATCATAAGATTTCAGAGTTGGAAATGATTATAGAAATAATCTAGTCTAAGCCCTCATGGTTGAGATAAGAAACCTGGCTCCCAGAAAGGCAGTGTGACTTATCCAAGGTCACACAGCTCATTAGTGGAAGAACCAAGCCCAGCAGCCAGGGTTCCTGACCTACTGCTCAGTCCTCATCCCACCACATGGCACTGCCTTCCCCTACCTCCTCAGGAATCCCACTTCCCCCAAGACCACCACAAAAAGAAGGGACAGGCGTCTCCTTGCCACATCACAAAAGAAAACTCACAGATTACTAATGCAGTTTTACAAGTGTTTTGGTCTATAATCCTCTTTCTTCCCGCCTTTCAAGTCAGAGAAACTCAAACAAAACCTCATCTGACCAGAGTGCCAGGTGAGGGGGAAGAGCTCCCACACCTGGAACCATCACAGGGCAGAGCCCCAGCTCTCTCCCTGCATCCTAGCCTAAGTCCCCCAGACAGGAGAGCCTGAGGAAAAGCCTTATGGACTCTTCTCTTATAAGAATGGGATGCAACACAAGGAATCAGGAGAAGACTGGTACAGAGATTAATCAGGAAAAGGGGCAGCCCAGGAGTAGGTAAATTGCATTTCCAAAATGAGGAGTCCAGTTGAGACTTTGCTCCCTCCATGGGGCTGCAACCCCAGAAACCAGGTAAATGCTCTCTAGACCATCCCTGGTTGGGGAAGGGAGGACAAACGTGTCCCCTGGATCCTATGCCCCTTAGGTCACAGGCTTCACAGGCAATAACTCCTCTGCATTTCTGGGCATGAGCACTGGGCAGAGTCCTAAGATAACTTCAACAGGGACCTTTAGGTCTGAAGTCAAGAGATAAGGACCACCATCAGAAGTGCTGCCTGGCAGAGGTGAGGCACTGCTGGGCTGAGTCCTCACAGAGCTGAAACAAGAGGCAGGTGAGGCCAAGAGGCCCTGAGGCAGTGCACAGAGGTGTCTGATACACCCTGAGAAATAAATTCTCTCCTTTAACCTCCTCCTCCAATATATAGATAGGATAGAGATATAAATATAGATATAGCTATAGATGTGTACATATAGATATGGATGTATAGTTATAGATATAATCCACAAAGTTCAAAATTATAATCCAGTCTTCTGTCAATCATATATTCAGTGAGTCCCAAATAAATGTTAGTTGAATAAAAAAATGCTAAGTATCAAAATGTTGATTAGACGACTCAGCAATAGAAAGTAAGGCAAAAGGCAAAGCACATTATCACAAACACAGTATGTTATAGAAATGGTTTTGTCTTGCCCTACTCTTTACCTTTACAACTGAGTCTAAAAAAATAGCAGTTCTGATACTCAATGCTTTAACATCACATAACTCCCCTTACCACTTGCCAGGTGCTAAAGTTCCAAACGATTGGTATAACTGATGCCACCAAGGTCCCCCAGTGAAAAGTAAATTATTAAGCAGCTTTTATTTTAATCAAGGTCATGAGTTTAATTCCCAGGAATTTCCCCACCAGAATCTTGCTAGCTTATTTCTCAGTTTCTAAAATGCCTTCACCTTGACCTATATAAGAGAAGCTTGGGTTTGATTCATTTTATAGGTTTGGGTTCTGTGAGCAAGTATGTATGTGAGAAAAGCTCAAAATTCCTTGAAAACCACAAGACCAGCTGATTGTTGTCCCCCGCACTACCCCCATAATGATCTAAGGATTCAACAACACGGTTAGCAGGACTGGGAAACCAAGGCAAGTGTGCAGTGTAATTACGTATCAATGAAGATAGGAATGCTTCAGGAGAAGATTTTTTAGGTTCTGCGATGACTGAGCCATGTGGCTAACTGGAACAGGTCCCTAGTTCCCATTGCTCCCAAGGACCATGGTACCTCCCCCAGCACTTCCTTTGGGTGCCTTGATCAAATAGGAACCCAGAGTGTGAGAGCTGGGAGGACCTTGTGAAGACATCCTGTGATTTAACTACCTGGTATGAATCAAATCGTATCCTCTTAAAAAAGATCTGTTGGTGCCCCAAGCCCCTCTATCTGAAGATGTGGCCATATTTGGAGATGGCATCTCTAGTGATCAGCTCAAAATGAGGTCTTTAGGACGGGTCCTGATTCCATATGACCGGTGTCCTTAGAAAAAGGAAAAAGCTGGACACAGACACACACACACACACACACACACACACACACACACACACACACACACAGAAAACCATCGGAAGATGAAGGCAGAGATTGGGCGGATGCATCCACAAGCCAAGGGATGCCAAGGATTACCAGCCACTAAAAGCTAGGAGAGAAGCAGAACAGACTCTCCCTCACAGCCCTCAGGCGGACCCAAATCTTCCAGTGCCTTGACCTTGGACTCCCAGCCTCCAGGATGATGAGGCAATGAATTTCTGTTCCTCTAAGCCACCCAGTTTTTGGCACTCTGTTACAGCATCCCTAGGAAATTAATTACTACTGATATCCCATTTCACTGTGCAAGTAAATGAGGGAAACTGAGGCCCAGAGATGAGAAGTGACTTGTCCGAGATCACAAGGCAAGTTAGTGGCAGAACAAACAGGAGGCGTCCTTGTTGTGGAGCAGATGATCCACGGGGCTGGCCTGGGGGAGCCAGCACGTCTTGTCCAGCTCTTTTGAGCTCAGCTTAGACATGGTATGCTGTGATGTTAAATGAAGGCCCAGGTGAGGTCTTTTAAATGGAAGAGAATGTATCCTGTGATGTCACCTACACAGGACACAGCTGGAGCATCTGAAACAGTGGCATCCCGAGGCCTCGCCCTCACATCTCTCCTGCTTGCCCCCTCCCCAGATTGGTGCCAAGTGATGGCCTGTGCCCCGTGCCACAGTCCACTACAGCTGGCCTTTAGAAATGAAAAGATCAGTCTGGGCTGAAGACAGATGGAAGCATCAAAATAGCGGAGGCACAGATGCAGTGTGGTTTGAGAATGGAGAAAAACAAAGGTGATGGGCCGGCATTGCCTGGCATGCCCCCTGTGGGCGGGGATCACTGGCTGTAATGGCTCGGAAATTCAATCAGGTACCAGGGTTATAAACTGAACATGACTGGCTGGCTGAAGCAGTAATGCCAGAGAGCCGTGGGTGCCATTCTGTCAGGTGTCCCAAAATAGGCTGGTGTGTCTCCCTCCTGGGGTATAAAGGAAGGATGAACAACACATCATGCTGGCAAATAACTCCAAGCTGGGTGGGAAGCCTCACTCCCTATCCGCAGAGAGTATCAGTGTGATGGTGGAGTGGAAAGAGAGTGGCTTTTGCTGGCAGGCAGATCTCAGGGCAGGTTCCAGCCCTGAGATTGAAATGTGTGGCTAAGCTACCTTCGTGGAAGACCCAGAGGAGTGCCACCCAGATCCCACAAGAAGGGCTTGTGGGGTCACACCCTTCCTGGAACACTCACACCTGGTGACCAGCACAAGGATGGCTGCGAATCCAGGCCATTTTGGCCTATGCCAAACAGCCCTGCCGAACAAACTGTCTCTAATTTGCCTGAGGCTTTGCGGGATCTGTATCTCCATTCAATTTCTCCACCTGCCCAATCTTACTTCTTCCCCCTCTTGTTACAGGCATTGATTTCTAATGCATACCTGCACAGGGAACTCCAGCAACTGTTTCTGGAAAACCCACTCACACCCATCTCCCAGAGCCTCATTTAATCATTTGTGAAGTCTGAGTAGTACTCACTTTTCTGTAGGACTGTTGGTACAGAAAATGAGGTAGAGCTTCCAGCACCATGGCTGGCGCGTGCGGCATGCTTACTAAAGATGGCTCCCTATCCTTTCCCCTCCTGAAAGACCCTGATGTTGTGGGGGAGAAACAGCTTCTCCCTAAGGTTGTCCCCAGCCCATTGATGCTTCCTGGACACCAACAAAGGGTCAGATGGCACCACTTTGGAGCTGCCGCCTGCTCCCATCATCAGCCAGGAGATGAGAGGGTGGTTCATTCAGAGTGAAGAGAGATGGAGTCCTGTGTTCAAGGACCGGGGGAGCCAGTCAAACAGCAGAGAAGCCTCTTTGAAACTCAGTCCACCGAGTTTAGCCTGACGGTTGCTCATTTTTAAAGATCATTGATGAGCTTTTGTTCGACGATGCAGACTCACAAAGGCTTGATCAGAACTTCTCTCTGAATTTGACTTAAGACTAAAGATGCTTTCTGTATCAAAATACTAGCTGGAGGATTAGGGAGCAAGCCTGGAGAGTCTGCCTTTCCTGGGAATGTCCCCTTAAAACTGAGTCAGGGATGGGGAGAAGGAATCGACTAAAAGAAAGTGAATCCAGGATAGAAATTCCCCCACACAGTAGTTCTGGGTGACATCCAGCCTAGTGTGAAAAGAGACCAAAGTTCCCATCTGATACCTATTAAAGCGAGGGAGTTAAAAGAATTATTGGTCATGTTTGAATTCCACGTGTCCTCAGAACCAGCCCAAGAATGAAAGTGGACCAAGCGTTCGTGTTAGTGCCCTGGACGCTTGGAGATGGAGCCCAGAATCCAGGGGCCTGCAAAGCCCCAGGACTTCTTTCCCACCCAGGGGCTGCCCTGAGGGTCACCCTCAGGCTTCAGCTGGGATGAGGTTGCCAGCAACCCAGGAATGTTAAATGTGGAGAAAATGTGGCCAAGCCCCTGCTTGAGAATTGTGTTTTGAAAAGGAATCCCACTTTAATGGCGATTCTACCCAGGCCAGGAGGCCTCCACAGAAGGCCAGATGGAGGAAGGCACCCCTAAATGCCTGGAAGATGAGCTTATGCTGTAACTCATTCCGTTAGGAGACACAAAATGTGGATAGGTTGTCGGTACAGCAGATGGGCACAGGGAACGGCCAGGTCAGGTAGCCCGAAGCTGGAGAGGGCAGTGAGGGAGTCAGCTTTGCTAACAAGAAAAATTCCAGCCAGAAACCCAGAACTGGAAATCTTGCTGGGAGAAGGCAAGGCGCAGTCATCAGATTTGGCCTCATCGGGTAAAGGGCACAAAGCGGTGTTAGGGTGCGGCTGGGCCCGAGGGTGGATGGAGAGGGTTACTAGAGAGCCTGCTTTACTGCAAGGCGGAAATCATTCCAGTGGAAAAAGAAGCTGACGGGAATTCAGCCAGGAGGCCCTGTCAACATGAAGAGGATCATCTACAAACCACAGGTATTGAAACAAGGCCCTCACAAGCACCCAAGATCCTTTAGGGAGACTGGTCTGTAAGCAGAGATGGAAGAAATGGGGAAATGGATTAGCAATGAAGTGAAGAGGGGAGAGGTGGGGAAGAGAAAGCCCGGGCTCTATAAATAACCAAAGAAACCGCAAAATAAGTTTTTAAACAGAGGTATGTGGTGGTTTCCTACGTTCCCCGACAAATACTAACTTTCCAACTGCCCCAGCAGCTCCTGGAGTGCCTGGCAGCAGGTGGGGGAAGGCAGGAGCTGAAGGAAACCAGCATGTGCCCAGAACCTTCCATGTGGTGGACACGAAGCTCTATGCCTGTGCTCATACACTGGATCACACACTCACCTGGGAGATGGGGACCATCACCCCGAGCTGCCAGCGACTGGCATTTGACAAGACAGAGGGACTTGTACAGCTCCCACAGCTGAAAAAAAAAAGAGCGGAATCTGAAGCCAGGCCCCCCTCACCACTATGGAAGATAGAAGAGATAACTCAGTGCTGACTCTCCGCACAGGCTTTCCAGGACAGAGAGAGACAAGAGCAGGGGAAGGGGTTCATAAACCTCAGGGGCCCCAACCGCAAAATAGCCGCCCCCACACCGAGACAGCAGAACGACAGGGAGAGACGTCTTCCTGGTGCCCCACCCTACTGCACAAAGGTGTGTGGACAAGGCTCCTCTCCCCAGTGGGAGAGGAGACAGAGGGGCATTTGCTGAAACATCTGGCTCATGAAACCAGAGTTCTAAAGGAAATTCCAACTGTCAGGGAGGCCCTGAATGAAAGGCAGACAAGGATCTGAGTGCCTTTTGTTTTGTTTCCCATCCTTTGCCCAGGGCTGCCCAGTGACCTACGTCCCAAAAGGATTTTTTTTTTTGTGGGTGGTGGGGGGTGTAAATACTCAAGTCAAGGGAAGCAATTAGTCACAGAACAGCTCAGGTACAGACTCTGATGGGAGATAATTACACTGAGGCTGAACCAAGATGCTCCCTGGGGAGGGGGAGCCTGGGCATCAGGGAGGCAGAGCTGGGGCAACCCTGGGCGCCCCCCTCACTCGGGCGGGGACGATCACTCACTGTCAGGGCGTTTCCGGGGGCAGAAACGCAGACCTGCGGGCTGTGCCAGCCCATAATTACCCACTCCCTTTCCTGCACTTTTAAACTCCTGTGGTAGGTGTTCACCAGCAGCTCATTTCCAGTGAAAGGACCTGACTTTTCAAAGTTAATATGTGCTTGTTAGCTCTGCCCTAAGTCAATGTATCATGTTAATTACACTTGGCAATAAGAACTCGTGCGCTTGGGAAAGCAAGTTGGTGCAGGAGGCTTGTTATGACTGATGAGTGTCGGAAATGTTTTGGGGAGGCAGCTGTGGGGCCATTGCGGGGCATCCTTTGGGCCGGGAGCCAGCAGGCCTGGTGATGAGCACAGCAGCTCTGAGGAGAGGCCGATATGCATTTGCCGACCCTGAGGATCCTGTCTGTAAAACGGAGGCACCAGTTTTAACTGACAGGGTCACTGTGACATGGCAAATGTCAAGGCCCCGGTGCACAGTAGGAGCTCCATGCATGTGTATGTCGTGTGTGTCTTCCTTTTGCCCCCCCCCCCCGCCCCGGATCCACGCTCTGCCACCCTGGACACTGCTCTGGCTCCTCCCAGGTGGCAGTGCCAAGGGCATGGGCAGGCAAGGAAGAAAGTAAAGCCGAGATACCCATTTCCCTGAGGCAGAAATGACTCTGTGATTTTCAAGTCTGAGTCAGAGAAGACCTGATAGCATCGTCTTTATTCCCTAGAGCACTCCTTAACTGCAGGAGCCGCTGTGCAGAAAGCTAGGGACCCAAAGACTCCACGCGGGAGGGCTGCAAGCAGGCATTCTGACGAGCAGGTCCTGCCGGGCCCACCCTCCCGCCATCCCAGCCAGGCACCTGGGTGCGAGTGAAGAAGCACCTTGGCCAGGCCTCCTCTGGCCCCGCAGCTCCAGCCGCCGTCACTGGGAAGAGCTGAGCTGCCGGTTCTGACCTCCTAGCCTAGGGCTCAGGCGGACCGGCTTCCTGAAGTCAGCCCCACGTGTGTGGTGCAGCGTGGCCTTCTGGGAGGCACTATCTGTGCCCCTTTCTCTGATTCCCTTTTCTGCTCCTTTCTCTGCACACGCGTGAGGGATGGTTATTTCCTCGCCTCGGTTTGGGCATGGCTGGTTACATGGAAATAGAACACAGGAGCGCCTGGAAAAGGAGAGGCACTGCGGAAGGAAGGGGTGAAGGAGGCCCTTAGAACTCTCCAACAGCTCTTCCACTGTTCAAGCTCCTTATGTGTCCTCACATGTCCCTTCTGGGCTCTGGCCCCACCTGCCTCTCCAGCCAGTCTGCCCCGCACCGCATCAGCCTCTGCTGCCTGCAGTATCCTCAACACCGGCAGCACTGCCCTGCTCCTTTCCTGCCACCCAGAATGCCCTTGGCTCCCCCCTGCACTCATCTGAAAAACTCCTGTTCATTCTCTGTGAACTCCCGCGGCCCCTCCTCCAGACAGCCTTCCCAGATCTCCCTGCCACTGGTCTGCTGCTGACAACTGTGCTGGTCCCTGTTGAAACACCATCCACTGGCCTTCTCTACGAGCCTATGGTCACCAAAGCATCTGGACCTGGGGCACAGTCACCTTACTTCATATTTGCTCAATAAGTGAATGAATATTGAACTTCAAACTCTATCCTCCCAACTGTGTGATCTTTGGGCAAATGCCTTAACCTCCCCGGCCCCAGTCAGGCAGAGCTGACACAATGTAGGCGAGGCGTAAGTGGTCACGGCTACCATTATTCCCTCAGTCCTATTTACCACGAATGGTGCATGCCAGTGACTCTGTAGCTGAGAAAAGAGGGGCGTGTGGGACAGGAAACTTCTAGTTCTAAGGGGACCTTGAGTATTGCTTGCATTCCTAAGACTCAGGCAGAAAGGAGCAGAAAAGGGAGTCAAAGAAAAGGGGCACAGGTAGTGACCTCCCAGAAGGCCAGGCTGCACCACACACGCGGGGCTGACTTCAGGAAGCTGGTCGGCCTGAGCCCTGGGAGCAAGAACATGGCCTCAGCCTACCCACTGGAAGCTGTGGCCAGGCTGTTCACTGTCCACTATCAACTGTGGGGGCTTCATTCGCTCCCCACTCCCCACTAGTTGCCTTTTCTACTTAGGTGTCATTTCACACTCCTTGAGGAAATCCTTCCAAACTTGCTCAGCTTTCTACCCACTCAGAGTTGCAGTTGCCAGTTGCTCCAAATAATAAGGGGGTGGGAGTAGAGATGTTCCTGTTTGGAGCAGGGACAAAGGTCCCCCGTCAAGCATCAGCCTCCAGGTACGAGGGGCCAGGAGAGCAAGGGACACACACAGTATCGCAGAGAACTGCACGGATCCCCCACCGGCTCCTTCTGTGACCCACGCACCCCCCGGACACGCCTCTGCTCTAGCAGGGAATGGGGTGAGCCTAAGCACATTGCCTGTATGTCTGCCTCTCTTCCTGACTATATTATAAATTCCAAAAGGGCAAAATGAGTTAATCTGTCTCATATTTAGACATATTCAATGTATACATGTTAATTATTCAACTATCCAGCAAGAAAAAGCACTCCGACCGCAGCTGGGTCTTCAGGTATTTGGAATACACACTGCCCAGTAGGTGTCTTGATTATCCAATGATCACAGCTTGGAACCACAGAATATAAAAATGTGGGGATGTCAACAATCTAGTCCCTTCCTTTTCCAGTGAAAACTTGAGGCCCAGAGAGAATTGACTTTTAAATAAAAGAAGGGAGAAGGGAAAGGAGGGAGGGGTTCCAGCCCTGCAGTTGTGTGCCCATTGCTTGACATACATTATATCATATCGTCTTCACAAACACCCTGATAATCCCCATTTTACAGATGAGCAAACTGAGGCACAGAGGCCCAAAATAATGTTTTCAAAGTCGCCCAGAGGCTGGTAAGGGGCAGAGCTAGAACTCAGGCCCTGGTGTGTCTTTTTCAGGGTATATTTAAAGCACTGAGCCATGTGTTTCTCCAGAGAAGACAACATATGAGCTAGTTCTTCAGGCCCAAGGAGACAGAGGCAGCATAGAATTAGAAAAGTCTCATAAAATGGGCTTAGGGTAGAACTGCAGCTTAGCCTGAAGGGCCCCGGAGACCAGGCAGGGCCATGAGACTGAGTGGCCTGCCAAAGCTACTGGTAGCTTTGTAGACATAGGGCAGGAGGCCAATAGCTCCATTCTGTGGCTCACTGCCCTGCATCTGTGTTCTCTTCAGGCACAAGGGTCTCTGGGTTCACGGGAGTCGCCAAAGCCTGAGGAGGTCAGAGGCCCACAGGCCACTCTGTTCTAGGATGAGGCACGGCTGCAGGGGGAGACTGACTTCACCACTTTCCTGTTGAGAGTCTATTCTTCATCTTCTTTAACAAATAATTTGATTGTTTCCTTCCACAGAAGATTCCAGAAGCATGATCTGAAAATAACTGGATATTTAGAACCTCATGACTCTTTGGCCTTGGGGAAGTTTCTTAATGACTTGATGCCTTTCTCCCTGTATCTGTAAAAAGGGGCTCATAAGGTCTCTCTTTGACAGGATTGTTACAAGAATTCAGCTGAAAAATTGGAGTAATGCTTACCGTACAGGAAGCATGATATATAGATGCTGTTATTACTATTATATTTTGTTTCTAATTCTTTCATTTTTATGGATTTTAAAAATAATTGCTGCATTAGTAATCATAATCTTCTCAAAATACAGGCTAGTTTTGATGGATGTGGTTGCAACCTATTTTTCAAATAATTGCTGCTTTAAATTGAACAGTCCTTTTAACTTGACAAGTGGATATTTATTGATGTTCTAAATTCTGTGTATTTTTTTTCAGAGTCATGTCTAACACTATTTTATTCAGAGGGTGAAAAATACTCCATCTGACAGACCACTAATTACATAATTGCTTATGTAGTAAGCAAATCTTAGCAGGTGGCTTTTTTTTTTTTGAACCAGTTGTGGCAACATGTGTTTTTTGGTGTACAAAAGGAGAGAAGACAAGGCTCTAATAGCTACAACATCATTTCATGTCTATATGGAAGTTGAAACAGAGAGGGAATATAAATTCTTGGTGGAGGCAAAGGAGACCCAAGATTCTATTTTTAGTA
>JAVSCE010000382.1:0-96264 GCA_032199065.1 Smutsia gigantea | reverse complement strand
GAGAAGACAAGTAGTGATTCTATAGCATCTCACTACGCTGATGGACAGTGACTGTATTGGGGTTGGTGGGGGGACCTGATGAAGGGGGTAGTTTATTAACCGTAATATTGCACATGTAATTGTAGATTAATGATACCAAAATAAATTATTAAAAAAAAGAATGACTTGGATGATCCTAAAGAGTAAAATCTCTTTTTGTTGAACAGAATATTTACAGGCACAGGACACTTTTGGAGAGAATTAGACACGTGCAAACCAACCTTGAGGTCCCCGCAGTGAGTTTCCTCAGCCTCTGAGCTCCGTTTAACCACCTGCATGATCCTGGGTGCTCTGCTGTTTGGTGTGGGCATCGAGTTCGTCAGTGGGTGAGGTGGACCCCAAAACGGTGCCCCCATTAGCTTTGAAGTCAGTTAGGCCACACATGGGCCCAAATGCCCTCAGATGTGTTCCTCTCCACCACGTGTGCATACACACACATGTCCCCAGTAGTATTAGTGTCAATATGTAACTATCAGGAGGTAAGTATCCTTTCTGGTCAGGCCCTGGCTAGGGAGACGAGTGGGAGCTAGGGACACTTAACTGCGGGATACGCTGTCAGAGGGTCTGCAGGGCAGGCGGCCCTGGAGTGCTCCCCTCCCTAAATGTGGCCACCTGGGCACCTTGCTTGCCACACCTGAGTCGGACCCATATGTAGACATCTAGTCTCTTTTGGGAACTTGAAAGCTTTGACCATGCATGGCCAGCCTTCCCAGATGAGCCCAGAAGGCTGGCTCTAAGGCGGAAACGGCCCCTTGGTACAGGTTCAAGCCTGTACCCACCAAGCCTTTGCTCTTGCATGGAATATTCCCTCATTTTTATCGTGCCTGGGCCTGGAGGCTCTTGGATTTCTGTCCCCTCTCCTGATGAAACTATACAGACTTTTGCTTATTTAACACGTTGTTTAAAAACACTTATTTAATACTTGCAAATTCTATGTTGTATATGTTTTACATATACGGTTACAGATACAGTTTTTAAAGCCACATGCCATTTTATTTGCCCATACTTAAATACATATTCCTAATAGATGAGAATTTTATTTGAAATACACCACCACACCATAGCCATAGCCAACAAAATTATCAACGATTCATGAACATAATGTAATACCCAGCCTATGTTCAGCTTCCTCAATTGTCTCTGAAACTTCTTTGTAAGGTATTATATGTCTTCCCATCATTTATAAATCATCTTTTTGTATTGCCAGATGGTACCTGAAAGAAAATACAGAGACTAAGACAGAGAGCCTTTTCACCCCTCTTACCCTATGCAGACTTACTCCCTGTCCTTCAAAGAAACCATTATTAAGATTTCTCTGTGTCCTTCTCTTTCTTCAACTCTGAATATTCATACAAGTAGATGAGCACACACTTTTTGTTTTATACAAGTACAGTTGGGGGCTTTCTGGGAGGTATGGGAATTATTGTAAACATTATCTTGTCAAAGGTGCTAACAGTCAGAGTCCACCTGGAGGATGGACCTTTTCCCACTAAATCCATGTCGTGGAGACTCCTCTGGGAGGGCACGTGTAAATCTTGGCTGTTCTTTTTAACAGCTCCATACTAGTCCATAGTATGAGTTAAAACAAAACAGATTACTTAACCACTTGCTAACATTGGTCCCTTTTTGGTTTTTTGCTACTACAAAATAGAGTGCAGTGAGCATCTCTGTCCTTCCATCTCTGTGCACATGTGCCGGTATTTCTCAGGACAGTGTTTTAGGACTTTCTGCTGAGTGTGGGGTGGTTCTGAATTAAACTTTCTAGTGCAGAAACCAATGGCATGGGCCACACGGCTATGTGACAGTCCTCCACATGGACTCTTATGTGTTAGCACCTGTGACAAGACAATATTTACAATGATTTCTACACCTCCAGCACTGCTGTGAAATCTTGGTTTATTTAGATATTTAATAAAGTAACCATCTTAGCCACAGCATCAGTCTCCCATTCATGATTATTATTTTTTCATAGTAGTGTGAGGTGGGGAGGGGGGTAACTTGAGCTATGCTAAAGTAGTATTCTGAGAAAGTAGATGTATCTGGAGGATGAACATGGTTTTAATCAGAGTCAGCAGAATGGTCCCTATAACATCTTAAGTCTCCCTTGGTTTTCTGAGGCTCCATACTCGATCTGATTTCCTAAATAGCAAATTTTCTATCAGAATTTCTGTGCTACACACACAGGTTTCAAGCTACAAATCCCCCAAGACTGCCTGTTCCTAGAATACGACACCACCCTCTTCTGGAGCCACCCTTTCCTTTTTTCTCTCCTCTTGCCTTTTTGTGAACACCTTAACTCATTGTCCAAACTTATTATGTATTTTGATTTCTGAAATTTATCTTTCACTGGAAGTGTTGAGCTGAAGACACGGACATAAGACAGGGAAACCCAAGTGGAGATGGCGGTGTCTGCAGCAGCCGAAGTGTTCATACAACTTTAAAGTTCCGAGCGACTGGGCTCGGCCATGTGTTTCCTGTCTCGTCCTTCCAGGGGGGCTGTCTAGTAACTTGAAAGTCAAGTGGGAGCCAGGCAGCCTCTCCCTCTGGGGCAGGAAGAGGGGAAAGCATCCTCGCCGCTAATAGGAAGCCCTCTCCTGCCTCTTCTCCCGCTGCGAGCACACTGGCAAGGGGGTGAGCGAAGTGGGTCAGGATGAAGGCACTGCTGCCTCCCGTGGACTCATTGTGACAAAAATAGCTTCAGGAGTCTGCTGTCATTGTGTGCAAATGCCTATTCAGACCTGGGAGCCACAGCGCCGAGGAAGCTCCTGGAAATGAAATGCTGGTCAGTCCACCCAGGGGATCACAATGGGAGTCCAACGGAGGCCCATGGCTTTCAGATGTGAGTGTGCAGGGGTCTTTATTGTATTGTTTGGTTTCTGCTGTGTCTTGTTTTGAGGTGGCATGCTGTGTTGGTTTTTGAGAAGGCGATTACTCAGAATCAAGATTTCAGGTACATGGGGCCCAAGGTCTCAGAGACCACATAAGGACACTGAAAAAGTCAAATTGAACCCGGCCAACCAGGAATCGTCTTGTCCACTGAGGAAACTTCCAGAGACTCTCTTTCCACCAGAGCAGCTGGCCACCTCCCTTTCGGCTGCTCGATAAAGAGAGTCACCTGAGGGGGGAGGCTGCAGAGTGCAGTGCACTCCATGTCGTGTCCGGGTGCTGAAGCCCTAATTCCGAGGGGCTGGTGTCAGGAGGCGGGGCCCTCGGTGAGGGGGTGATGAGGTCATCCCATCGACCGGCTATTACAGGTAGGAGGAACGGACAGACCCGCATGGTCCCTGCACCTTTGTGGCTAATGGCAGCTCTGCCCACATCCTCACTATAAACTGTCAGAACAGTCCTGGGGAGCCCACCCACTCCCAGGAGGGTAAACGTCATTAGCGGGCATGTGCTGGGTGCGTACGTGTGATCTGGGGTCTCCAACCATGTCCTGCTCTATTTCCAAATGACCTGTTTCCATGTGTGGTGTGTATAAGACGTGTATGGCAGACAGGGTTGGACTTGCCTTAAACTCTTCCTACAACTACATCAAAATCCCACCAAATAACTTTTTACCTGTTTGAAGTATAAAAAAACAAGGTTCTCAAAGAGTGATCTGGGGACACCTGGATGTCACCAAGACCATTTTAGGGGGAATCTTGGGTATGTTTCCACTCTTCTTCTCCCACAAAAATACAGAAGAGTCTTCCAGAGGCTCGTGCCACATGGTGGTGCAGAGAGAACACAGATCAAGGTAAGGGCCAGCCGCCTTTTCTAGGCCAGATGTGGAGGAGACGTGCAGAAACCTGACACAATGCCTCTCTTCCCACCAATTTGTTTGTTCTTTTCATCAAAATAGGTTATTTATGTCAGTGGTCAGTTTTCACTTCTAACAAAGTATATGATATAAACTATAGGCCCAAAAGCTCTCTGGGGGTCCCAGCAATTATGGGGAGTATAAAGGGGCCATGAGGCCCAAAAACCCCTAAAAAGGATCTGTTTTCTGGAGGGCACAATGTTATGGCAATCAGTTGTGGGCAACCCTAGTTTTAAGTGCTGGGTGTTCTCTTTTTTCCTCTGTCTTCTAGCGTTCAAAGAAATCCTCTCAGGTGTTCTTTCCTCTGCCCATTGTACCACCCATCGTGTGCATGCACGTGCACACACGCACACACACACAGATACACACACACACACACAATCAGTCTTTCCTACTTTCTCTTTTATAGCAGGTGGAGCGCTCTGTGCCCAGAGGATCTGCGTAAAATGTCCCCTTAAATTAAGATGGCTGCTGCGAGCCTCAATTCATGCAGTTAAGACTAAGACAGATCACAACTCATTGCCATGACATTGTGCCCTCCAGAAAATAGATCCTTTTTTAACCTACCTATAGACCAATGACAGAATGACTGTGTGGGCCAAGGAACTTGGTATATTTAGACAATGTTGGCCCAGGTCATGTTTTCTGACCGTAATGCAAGAGGAATTACAAAGATATAATAAGAAACTCAGCTTCCCAACAATAAAAGTGTACCTTCTAAAAAGTCTCTCAAGGAATAGAGAAAATAGACATTTCAATTATAGATGCAAGTGTAACACTTGCAAAATATTTAAATGTATAGGATGTGTTCAAAGCTGCCATCGTGGGGAGTTTTACCACCTTCAACTAGTTCACTTTTTTTTTAAAAGGAGAATGCCTAAGAGAATAAATGTAACAAATAACATATCAAAAAATATATATATATACACTCACATCTCCAAGGAATGTTATGTAATAAAATGCGAAATAAATACAGTAATGAATAATAATTAAAGAGGGGATAGAAATTGCAGTAGAAGAAACAAGCCAACGGTAAAAGAAACTAAAGATTTGTAGAAATATATTAAACAAATATGTAACCCACACAGACCATTGTTTTGTTTTGTTTGGTTTTCCAGGAATAATATATTAAACCAGGAAGAAAACCGAAGCATTTTTCTGAGGCTCATATAAAAAGGACCTGAGTTGATTCACATGTTCTTTAGGAAGAATAAATATAGTAAAGCTCTCAGTGCTCTCCAAATTAATTCATAAATGTAACCTCTTTTAATATTTGAGCCCATGTTTTGTCCTAACCTAAATCAGGGGCTCTCCAGCGCCAATGTGAATGGCTCCGCCTGGTGGGCGTGGCTAGAACAGACCACCGGGCCTGACTCAGTGGGTCTGGGGTGAAGCCTGCTTCTTTATTTCTACCCAATTGTAGACTGGTACTGGTGCAGCCAGCCCCGGGACCACACTTTGAGAACCAGAGGTCTAAGTCAGCAGCAGATATTGGCTGCAGGAAACATCATCAAAGCTCGTGCAAATGAATTTTCACCAGTAGAAGGCGAAAAACAGTGATTTTTAACTTTGCCCTAATAAGGACAGAACAGCAAAAGTTGACTGTCGGCGTGGAGGGTCTGCCCACGGGGTCTCCCTGGCCTTTCCCTTGGTGAGACAGGATGGGTAGAGACCCTCAGAGACTTTTGAATGGTAAAACATTACCACCGCCTCCTGCCCTTGCAAATGATTCCTAACGAGCAACGCTGACACGTAACAAGGCTAAGTAAAGACTGGCATTCCCGTGCTGGCTTCTCACCCATGCTCCCTTTGAAACATCAGACTCCTAGAGATAAATGTTTGGCGCCCCCACTTTTCCGGTATCATGGGCTTGTTGTTAGTGGGCGTATGAGGTGACATGCTACCGGTCAGAGAGGAAATCTCTGTGGTGACCTAAAAAGCCCCGGATAGAAACACATGCCAAGGGCCTGTGATGTTTGGACAGGTTTTCTGGTGTCCGGCCTCCTGCACTTGGAAAGGCTGCATCAAGGTCAAAGCCCTCAGCTTAATCCTTTGCTAGGCTGCTGCCCAGCTGGCACAGGGCATGGTGCCCACCCCTTTTCTGGGACCTGGCTTGCCTATATTCCCAGGGTGCAGGGACAGCATGTGACAGTGGCTCCTGGAAGGCCTCTAACCAGATTTGGGCAACAAAACCAGCTCCCCACCCCGAGCTCCAGCCGGTTCCCTCTGCTTGAATTTGGGCTGTCCTGTGTAGGGACCCTTAAATGCAGGCAGGGGAGCTGCATCCACCAGATGCAAGGACCATTTAAAGGCTTTTCTGAAGGAACATGAGCTCACAATGAGCAGGAAAATCACACCCTGGCCTACACGTGGGGCCAGTCTGCACTGGCTCACTTCCCCTTCTGGGTGTCTCTCAGTACCTGTGGTGTTACCATTACGTTGCAGACATTCTCCCTGCGAGGGGTCAGGCATGGGAGGTGCTATCCATTCCCAGCCCTCTCTTCCTACAAAAGTTTCTATCTTCTTGAGAACTTGTCTTGGAGACCTACTTACCAGCACAGTAGCCCAAAAAGCTTCCTCTTGTCTGACCTGGCTCGGCCTAGGCTGGCATCCGAGGTAGCCTGGCAGTGAGGTCGTCTCCACTGGGACTTGTGAGCAAGTGACACAAGGCGCTGGGGCAGCTATGGCTGCACAGAGCCTGGGACAAGAGCCATCTCTGCCATGTGACTCCTGTCTCCCGAGCCTGGATCTCCAGCCTCCACCTGGTCTCCCACATCTCCCTTTCGTTGAAGGTGGTTGATTTCTCTCTTTTGCTATCAGGAAACCTATTGGTGATGCTTAGAGGGGAAGCGGGTTCAGAGGGAAACCTAGAGAAGACTGAGATGCTCACATACTGACTGTCACATGTGACAAAACAATTGTGACCCATGACCTAAGGTCATTGTCCTTGCTGTTGGGGACTTGGGTGGTCGAGTCAGTCTGGCAATGTGGTGCGGCCGGCAGGCATTGGCTCTGGGATGCTGGGGAGAGCACAGGGCTTTGGAAATGGCTGTGGCCTCTCTGAAGTCAGTTTCGTTATGGACCCAGGGCAGTTGCTTCTGTCTGTGCCCCAAACACCTGAGTCAGTGTGGGGAAAGGGCTCATGTCCCTGGGGCATGCGGCGCGGGGGCACTGTGGTGTCCACTGCACTCCTTCTGGAACCCCAGGGCATGGCTGCAAACACAGTGGCTGCAAACACTGCCCTCTCGTTTGGAGCCTTCGATCTGGCAAGGCTGATGGCAGAGATGAGGGAAAGGGCAGGGCCTGAGCTTATGCACGTAAACCCGAGGCCCGCACAATCTCGAAGCCAACAGGATGCTGTTGACCGTTTGATTTTGATATCATGTGACAAGACATTGCTGAGTTCCCATAGGGCCTGCAGTCGTGGGGGCTCAGAGAGGGGATTTTGGGTGGTGGGTTCGGGGACGTGAGCCCTTTACCCAAGTGCCTCCTGACTTCCTGCTGCTTCTGAGTCTTTCTAGTGGCTACAACTAGCTGACAAGCACTGCCTCTGGGGGCCGGGGAAAAGGCAGGACACGTGTCCGTGCTGCCATCTCCAGGTCTCCAGGTGGCCTGGGCACCATGTGCAGGGCCAGGAGTTGCATGGCCACCCCTTGGGCTTGGTTTAAATTGGTCTGGGACATGCCTGCACCTGTCAGAGATGGAAGGAGGCTTGCCCCCCGCCTCCTGCTCTTTGCCCTGTTCAAACAGTTACACCCACAGATCCCACATCTGTCAGGCCAATGAAAATGTGGCCGTCCCTCCCAGGGGAGCAGTGCTCTGAGAAGGCCACACGCAGGGACTTTATGGAAATCCCTGAAGGTGCAGCCTCCATGGCATGCGTCAGGGTGGAGGGGACTGGCGTCCAGTTGATTTGGAGGAGCCACACTGGCCCGGAAGAGGGATCACAGAGTTGCCCTTGGCCTGGGCAGTAGGAGAGGGCTCTTACAGACCACTGGGAGCCAACATCCATGGGCATGAGGAGCAAAGGGAAGGATTCGGTTGAGTTTGGGTTGCGGATGCACCATTCACAGATTGAGGAGGCAGAGGGGCTCCAGAGCCCCAAAGGTTAGCAGCATGCATCTCAGGGGGTGTGAACAGGTACGTGGATTGGCTCGGTGGTCCTCCTGGCCCAGGGAAGCAGGATCTCTGTGTCTGCCTCTGCCAGTGAGCCACACAAGGGCTAGGCCCAAGGTCACATGGCTCATAGGTGCCAGGGGATAGCCTCGATGGGTCCATCTGGCTTACACATCTGTGCTCTTAACAACCTCTCTAGAGACATGCTTTGGGGTATGTTGCATTAGTTCACTGGGCTACCAAAACAAATGACCACCACACTGGTGGCTTAAAATAACAGAAATCTATTCTTTCAGCTCTGGAGGCCACAAGTTTGAAACCAAGGTGTGGGCAGGGTTGTGCACCCTCTGAGGGCTCCAGGAGAGGGTTCTTCCTGCCTCATCCAGTTCCTCGGGGTCCAGGAGTCCCTTGGCTGCGTCCCTCCAGTCTCTGCCTCCATCTCCACACAGCCTTCTCCCTGTGTTGTCTGTGTGTCTCAGTCTCCCTCTTCCTTCTCCACTAAAGGACACCAGTCTTTGGATTTGTAGTCCACTTTCCATCCAGAGTGGGCACATGCCAAGATCTTGAACTTGATCCTATGTGTGAAGAACCCATTTCCAAATAAGGTCACATTTATAGACCCAGAGGTCAGGACCAGACATGCCTTTTGAGGGGCATAATTCAGTCCCCTGCAGGGAGTCACTCATTACATTTTACAGGGGAAATGCATTGGACCTTATATAGAGGCGATGCCTACACAACAGTGTGAATGAACTAAATGCCACTGAATTGTACGCCTCAAATGCTTAATTTTACGTTACATGATGTATCTTGAGAAATTATTGAAAGAAAAGTCAACCTAAAGGTGTGTTGGGGAGGAAGGCGGGTGCTTAGTGGGCCCCATCAGATAACCTCAGGAATTCATGAGATTAATAAACTCGACCAGCGGGGTGTGACTGGGAAACGGCCCTCAGGCTGAGCAACACAGACTCTACCCTGGAATGACCAGGCGTCCTGAGCGCTGAAGTGCTGGGGGAGCCTGCAGCCACAGTCATGTACCTGAGGTTGCCCTGGGCAGGTACGGACAGCTGCAGGTACCTCTGACAGGTAAGAAATCAGGAGAACAAAGGCCCCTCTGGTAGGGGCACTATCTACACCTCAGGGCAAAAGCCTTGAAATAATCCTGTTGCAAAAGTGAACAGCCCAGCAGCTGGTTTAGGGGCTGTATTTAGAGATGACACCATGGATCCATTTGCCCACCCGCATCTAGGGCTGCTTATCTCCTGACTTCTTGGAAGTGCCCCCTGAATCTTGCTGCTCAGGGTCTCATTCTGTGTATCTCCATCTACTAAAAAGGAATCTGTGGATTCACTAAGGACCTTCTAAGTTTAAGTTCAAGCTAGGAGTCATCGGGAAGTGTAGCTGCTCTGCTACAGAACTGTCCTTTCTCCTTTTCCCCTTTAGTCCTCATTTTCGCCTCTGGGAAAATGGGGATAATACAGTATTTCTGTGGGAATGGAAGGAGGTCATGTTTATCAAACACTCTGTAAGCTTTAATACACATGCAATTGTGAGATTCATCTTTTTCTCCCATGCCCAGCAGGAGATGTTGTAAAAGTGGAAATGCATCAAACTGCAGGGACAAAGTGCATGGGTCAGGTTTCCTGCAGGAGACACGTGGCACTTGGAGCACGTTATGGGCTGGATGTGCATGTCCCCCCAAATGCCTATGTTGAAGCCCTAACCCCCAGTGTGATGGCTTTTGGAGGTGGGGCCTCTGGGAGGCATTTAGGGTTAGATGAGGTCATGAAGGGATGGGATTTGTGCTTTTGCTAGAGACATCTCTCTGCATCTCAAGGGAAAGCCCATATGGGGACACAGTGAGAAGGCAGCCATCTACAAGCCAGCAGGCGGGCCCCCCAGGAGCTGAATCTGCTGGCACCCGATGGACATTCAGCTTCTAGAACTGTGAGCAGTAAATGTTCCTTGGCTAAGTTGCCCACCCATGGCAGCCAGGCCGACAGAAGGCTTATGTGGAGGGAATTTAAGGGAGGTACTTGGAACAGAAATGTGAGAGCATTCAGAGAACCCAAAGAAATGGTGGGCTCTGATGTACTGGCCCGACAGGCGAGGGGAGCAGGCTGGTGGGTTGCTGTGGCCTGGACCAGGAGGGGCTGCCGGCACCGCAGCCTGGTAGCAGGGAGCACCCTGAACGCTTGGCGCCCCTCCCCCTCCCACAGGTGCCCCCCATTGGCCAGACTGACAAGAGAGCAGAGGTCGGGGAGTTGGGTGAGCCTCCCAGGGGCAGAGCAGGGGAGAGAGGGGCTCTGCAGAGTGTTCCCAGAGGGACTTGGGCCCACACACCCAGGCAGAAGGGTGCTGGGGCACCTGTGGTCTGTGTCTCCTCTCACACTCCCAGGACCCAGCAGACTAAGGCATCCAGCCTGTGCTAAACAACTGCTTGCCACTGTGCACGGGTCACATCTGTGCTCCTCTTCACCCTGCCCGGCAGCCCCACGAGGAGGGGCTCAAAGGTATTTCGAGGAATCACGAGTCTTGCCCACCTGCATCTCGGCCCAAGGTGCTTTAGGACAGGTGGATGCTGTTTTTTCCTGGGGACCAGTCTTTCTAGTCTCTGCTGAGCCGTGGGGAGGGGCGACATAATTAGTAGGTGGGGCTGCTTAGGAAAACATTCCTATTGTCGACTGTACTTTTCAAAGACGGGAAATAAGTGTCTCTGGTGTGGACCATGCTGGTTTGTCCTCGATCTGCTCAGAACTCACAATCCTTTTTAAATGACTCAAGAAACGATGTCAGCAACTTAGAGGCGTGTACGCATATAAACTCCACTTGGACAGCATTACAGTATTATTTCTAATGACTATGAAAAGTTTTAGAGTTTTTTAAAATGAAAATCTCAAAAGACAAACATAGTGTGTTTATGTCTTTGGGGTCCTAGATCACTGAACATTTCCTGCGGAATATTTATTAACCAGAAATTCCACATCGTTATATTTATGCTAGTATACTTCTTAAATAATTGCGGTTTCTACTTCTCTGTCCACATGCTGAGAGAGAGAATCTGCTCTACCCATGATCAAATGTAAAGGCTGTATATGCATAAATCTCCTGGAAGCAGGTGAAAGAAAGTCCACATAGTCATTCTCTGATAGAGTGCCGAATTTAACGAGCTTTATACTTCCTGGAGTCTTAATCTAAATAAGAAACATACTGAAAGCTATAAAGGCTATAGTCCTTTCTTTGAAAGCTCAATTAAAACCAACAGAAAACAAGAATGCCTAGCGTCTCCATCCAGAACTATCTTTCAGGAAGGAAAAAGAAAAAGAAAAAACCTTGGTAACTTTAAATTAGACCAATTAGACCAGCCCCCATGTCTACAATTCCTCTGCCGTTTATTTAAAAATAAATAAATCTTACAAAACAGAAGGATGTACTAAGATAGGACCTGGGTACACCCACCATCTCAAAATCAATTTTCAAATGTTTTCAGTTCTGGCTAAATGCCAGAACATGTTTTGACATGATTCTTCCCCCTTAATTTATAACCCATGTGTATCTGCAAGGAAATTCAACCCTTATGTTTCTGATTCCTTTACACTTAACTCATCAAATGCTGCCCTGTAAGAGCCATTTGATGTTAAGGGGCTTTGAGTCCTTTTTTACGAGGCCTTTTAAACCTGTTCCCCCTTAGAAACAGGAAGCCAGGTTTTTCCAGAAGTAAACAAATTCAGCCCACAAAAAGTGTTCCTTGTCAGCCTGGAGACCAGACCCGGAGTCTTCCGGGGGCTCCAAAACTGTCAGCACGTCTGACAAAATACGTATTCTCTTTCAAGAGTAAGGTCCTCTGGTTGAAAATCAGCATGCCACAAAAGGTTGGGATAGGAAGGGGCAAAAGATTCCATCCAGAGACAGCCTCTGCTGCGATTTATGACGAGCAAACCAGGGGTGTAGCGTCCATGGCAGAAGATGGCAGGAGGCATTTCCCACCCTGCTCTCTGTGAGCTCAGTACGCGGCTGGCCTCCTCCCAGCAATACAGACAAGCCAGTTCTCCAAACGGGAGGTGGAGCCTCATTTCCCTCTCCCCAGATCTCGGTGGGCTCTGTGACTCCTCTGGCAGATCGGACATTGTGGAAGGATGCTGTGGGCAGCCTCCACCTCCAGAGGCTCCCCCTCGGCACTTGCTCTTGGATGCTCTCTCCCGGTGCAGCCACAGCCACGCAGGAGGCTTCCTTCTCTGAGCTTCCTCCCACCCTGCTGACTGCGAACTACCAGCTAAATTCGGGGTTAGGAGACATCACCACTGACTCTTGTGAGCCAGTTCCTGTGCTTTCTGCATAATTTCTTAAAAGAACTTCAAAGTTGAGGGACATGCCACTGCAGGAAATCTTTCAGGCTCCTTTTGACTAAAGCCATACTCATGCTGTCAGAACCCCAAACTGTAAATAAGGCCAAGCTTATGAAGAACAGGCTGCCGTCTGGCACCCATTACCTGATCGTTTCCAAACAACAAGCTCAAAGAATTGGAAAACCTGGTCACCCTCCACAATGCAAGGACAGGTTAATTTTTTAAGCCTAGAAGCCCCAAAATAAACTTATCAAGTTTTGAAAGGGAGACTTGGGAAGAGTAGCGTACATGCTGAATAAGAAAAGCAGCCATCCAAAGAGCTCAGAACAATGGTGTTACAGAAGAGGGAACAAAATGGGGACCAGAAGGAAGACATTGAAATTAACAAAAGGGGATTTACAGAGATCCAGTAATCTTTGCATTTGGGCAGGGAAGAGGCAATTTTATAAGAATTGGATGAGGTGGAGTATGGTTCAGACACAGTGAAGACAGAGCGAGCTCTGTTTACGTCATTAGGCCCATGTGCCCATTGGGAAGCTGAGGCAGTCTTTGTTTGCCTTAATGAAAGTTGGGGATCTGAAACAGGCATTGCACACACAATCAGCCAGCAGACACGGTTGATTTGTCCTGCATCGTGGTTTTCCAACTTTTAATTAGTTGTCTATATTTAAAAGCAGGAGATTTGACCACCACAAAAATCAAGAATTCTGGTTTCTGTTGAAAAATCAGAACTTCTGTTAATACCAATCTCTCAGCTCTGCAATGGCAACAATAATTTGAAACTTGGTATAGATACCCTCAGACAGGGCACCTAGGCCCCACACCCCGCACTCTTTGTGTATCTCCTCACATTAACTCCCTCTCACTTTGTCTTCTGAGTTCCTGTGGGTGTTGGAATTTGAAGCCCCTGATCTAGAAGGAAGCAGGCAATTATCCCATTATTTTTAATAGCTTTGCACTCTGTCTCTCATCTCTCTGTCTGACCGTTGTCCATCCATCCATCTCTCATCGACCTATCTACATACCTAACTATATCTATCTTTATAACACATGTTTATTGCCAAAAACTGAAACTGAGGAAGGGTTAAGAAGGTTAAGATTACCCATAAATCCCACCAAGTCGAACTAAGTTCCAAACCTTAAGGCATAAACCTTTTATGTCTTTCCAGGTATATACATACATTTTACCAAAAAAATGAAAGTGTACTACACAGAATGTATTATATAACCTGCTTTGTTGATTAACAGCAGGGTTACCATTAAAAATGTTCGACAACTGAGATGCCATAGGTATGGACGAGTCAGGAAATACGATCAGTGTAAACAGCCAGGGGGTGCACCTGCCATCCTGGCTGATGTCAGCCTGTTTGGTAATATGCTGGCCATTTTCCCATGTTAATAACATGTTTTTGCGTAATTACTAATGACTACGTAATAGTCTAAGGATTAGCCATAATTGCATTGAACTGTCAGCCTACTAGCATACATTTAGGCTGCTCCCAATTTTCAATACATTTAATGGAAGTAGGATTTCTGGGTGAAGGGGCATATGAATTTTAAAAGGTGTTGGTTTAGAAAATTTAAAAGAGCACATGGCATTTGCTCTATAGGAAAGTTCATGCTCTATAGGACGATGAACTTTACATTCCCATCAGCGTCATATGGGAAGCCCATTTCTCCACACCCAGGTCAGATTATCAGCCTTCAAAGAAAAGTGCCATTCTTTTATGCAGAAATTATCATGCTCTTACAAATGCATACTTTGAGCACCATGAGTGAGGTTAAATATCTTTCCACAGGTATTTCTTCTAATTTGAATTGCCTATTTACAGATCCAGGCAGGAAATTATAGTTTTTGTCTTTCAATTTTGTTTATGGAGATTTTGCATTTTTAATTTTTTTCTCATTTTTTTCTGCCTTACAGAATTTGAACTTTTTATGTCGTCAAATTATGATTTTTAAAAACTCACTTGGGTTTTGATGTCGGCTAAGAAGAATCTCTCCTGACATGTTTATAAAAAAGTATTCACCAGCATTTTCTTTCTATTGAATGAAAATTTTAGATAACGTTTTTTCCCCTAATGGTAGTATTATTTTTACATTTAAATCTTTTAATAATCCAAAATGTATTTTGGTAAAAGGTGTGAGGTAGACATCTAATATATAAATTTCCCCAAATCTAAAATAAGCCTCAACACTATTAACTGAATAATCCATTCTTTCTCATTTATTTGGAATAAAGTTCTAACTACATTTGGAACTCTTTCTGGGCATTATGTTTTGTTCTGTTAAATAGTCTATTTTAATGTGTCTGAAGCTCTTGCAGTTGCTGTAGATTTATAGTCCGCTTTACTATATGATGGATATTGCTCTTTCTTATCACTGTTACAGTTTTTTTCCCTTGGGTCTTTGTTAAAATTTGATGTGATGTGGATTTAATATTGTTTTGTAGAGTTCCAAAAAGTACAGATTTTTAAATTGGAATTGTATTATATTTAGGAATTGATTTAGAGATAATTAATGTATTTACTTGGTATGTGGTATGATTTTCCAATTATTTGAGCCAATCATTTATGCTTTCCAGTAACATAGTAATATTTTCTTCAAAAGGGCTTGCACGTTCTTTAAGTTTATTTCTGGGTAGTTTACCTATGCTTTTTGTAGGTCCTGCAAAGGTGATCTTTTATTTCCTTTATATTTTCAACATTTTAAAAAACTGAGCTGATTCAAGATAGGAAACCCAAGTGGTGGTGGTCAAGGTTAAGTCCATATAAATACTGTCAGGAAAACTGTGGTGGAGCTTTACACTTCAGATGGTGCTTGATTAGATCCTTGCTATCCAAAGTGGGGTGAGATGAACCAGCAACATGGGCATCAACTGGGAACTTAGTACAAATGCAGCATCTTGGATCCCACTCAGGCTACTGAATCAGGATCTGCATTTTAGTGAGAACCCCTGGTAACTTGTATGCACAGTAAAGCTTGAGAAACACTGGACTAGTTGACTGTATCAGATATAATTTCCCACGAGTCAGAAGGCTCAACCTGCTGATGCTCAAAGATTACAGGCAGTTATTACCTCAAATAACAAAAAGCCTGGAGATGTAATAGCTTAATGAAGTCATCATGGAGTTGGCTCTGTATTCTTTTGCATCCACCATCTTGACTCCTGGCTTTAATATTGAGTTTATTGCCACATAGTCACAAAATGGTTGCAACAGCTCCACATACAACTTTCACACACTACATTCTCTACAGGAAAATGACAGGCTTCCTCACCATCTGTCTTTTTATCATGAAGAAAAATCTTTCCTGGAACCTTCCAGGACTACCATCTATATTCCAATTCTTCTGTCCAACAGGAGAACTCATCATTGACCAGACTGAGTAGCATGTACACAGCCAACCTTATGAGATTAACTTATTTGGCTTAATAATTTTGGCTCATGCCCTGAGACAAGTGGAAATGTTTTGTCTTGGCAAGAATAAAACCTTCAGAAAGTAGAGGAGGGTTGAAATTAAAATAATACACTTCCACTTTTGTTTCATATCCTTCTCTCTCCTGTTATTCTCTGTAATGCCCTCTGTTTACCCAAGATATGTGATTTAATCCTCTGAACTCTGCTGCAATGTTGGGGTTTTTTTATTGAAAAAAAAAAAGGTTGCAATCATGACATCCATTAGAAGAGCAAATTTTATAATTGAATTTTCCTGTCATTCTTACTGCTTTTGTTAGTGTCTGTGTGGACCTGTGTTAACACTACAGCAAATCAGAATCACCAATTCTTCATAAGTCTCTTACGTTCCCTTCACTCTATGCCACGTGTGGAAGAGTAAGCTGGCATGCATTTTCTCAATACTTAAAGGAAGTCTCTTTAAGAGAGAAAACAACACTGTTTCAGCTGTCCTCAACTGTTTCTGAATTTAGTTCACATGTAAACCTTCTGCTCTGACACTGGAATCCATTGAAACCTGGATGATATTGACACAACTTTGGTAATGTTGCTTCCGATGAGCTGGAGGAAGAAAAGCAGTTTGCAGCTGAAGACTGTTACTCAAAGCCAAAAGAATCCAAGGGCTTTATGAGGGGAGGTGAGGCCTGGAAGGTAAACAGGTGCTGCTCTGCCCTGGGGCGAGCAAGGAAGGGGAGCTGCCCCAGCCCCAGGGGCTTGTCACTGCTGATCAAAGTCAGCACCGGCACCTCGAAATCACCATCGCTCACCTTCTAAAGCAGATGCTGACTTGTCATCTGTCGGCTTTGACGACTTTGTAGTTCTGGAATACTTTGTTAGGATAGGTTTTAAAGTTTTTGGTGTTTTTTTTTTTTGTGGTTGTTAGTGCAAATATTCCCTAAAACATTACAAAGTGCTCCCTTGGAGAACGCCTGTTTGAAGAGACCACCTGTGGTCAGAGACCTCCTGAGGGCATCCTATCGTGTCATTATGGAACACCTTGAACCACCCAATGCAAAGGTTGCTTCCAGTGGGATGGGTGTGTTTCAAGGATGGTTGTTATGAGTCCTTTCCTATAAACCAAGCCTCCGGATGGAAGCTGGTACCCTCCCACCCAGAGAAGTCTTATAATGACAAAGCAGAACTCTGTGACTTTGCAAAAGTCCGACTGGGTGGTGGATTTAGTGTGGATCTCACAGCACTATTTATCTTGGGGTGTGACCGTTCAAGTCCCCAGTTAGGACAGTTCACCTCACAGCTGAAACTTAATCTTTGCAGATTTCAAACACAGCTTCTTCCTTCCTCCCTCCTGCCTGGCCTTCACACTCATGATAAAACATTAAACAACACCCCACACTCTGCTCCTTGAGTGTGTGGGTGAGCTGCCCTGAGGCTGGCCACTTCTTCCATGTCTGTGTTAGAGCCATCCTCCTCCATTTGCATACAGACGTGTCCATGTGTGAGGCCAGTGTCCTGGGGGGTCAGCTATGATGCCCTGTGTTAAAAGAGGGTCTTTTTCAGCCTGCAGAGGCACTGTGCCTGCCTTTCAAACTTGAAGAATCAGTCTGTATTTTGTGGGACCTGAATGTGACATTGCAAAAAGTGTTTTTCTAAGAAAAAAAAAACTCTTCTCTTAAAAGATCATTGCTCATTAGCATGCTGGCTATACTTTCTGGGTGAGGGTGGAGATAAACATAATAGTATCTTTTACCGGGCATGGCTGCTCTTGGCCAGCAGTCTTCTAAAGACCTTATGCATATGGTTTTATTTAATCTCATTGCTCCTGGACTGTTTAGGGATAGCCAGGGTAATAAATATAGAGCACCTAGGAGCTGACAGTCCCAGGAAGACCAACATTGCACCCATTGTGTAGATGGGGAAACTGAGGCAGGGAAGCTCTGGCAGCTGGCCCAAGGTAAGACACCGGCAAGGGCTGAGTCAGCCCAGAAAGCGGGGCACAGTCGGGGCAGGATAGAGCTCAGTCCTGAACTGTACCATAGCCGGTGCCCTTCAGCTGTAAGATATTGATTTTTGCTTCTCTCTGATATTCTTTCCTGTATTTCTCTCTTCCTTCAGAGAAAATAGTATGGAAAACAGGATACTATCTCCTGCCTGGAGAATACTTCCTGGCTGTTTTCTGTTTTTCAGTCTGGAAGCTGTCACTCTGCAGGTGCTGGTGGGAGATTCAAGAGCACCAGCCCCTGGAGTTCATTTTCGCACTGCTTGTGGCCCAAGGGTCGAGTTAAAGACACAGAGGTGGGTGTCCAGGGTGACAAGCAGAGAGAAGGCCCTCAGGCACGTACCCTCAAGGCCCTCATTGCCACCTGCATCACATGCCTAACTAGAGCTGAGAAGTTTCTCACCAACCTCCTTCAATCTTTACTATGAAACGAGGAGCGGGAGCCGTGGTCAAGCAAGTGCTCTAGTCAGGCTCCCTCTGCGGCACTGGTCCACCACCTGCCCTGTACCTGCCTCCCTCCTCCATCCTGGAGAGGCCCACCTGCCCACTGCCTGCCCGTGGACATCCCCTCCCACTCTGACAGGTTCAGGTGTTCATCCAGCCTCGTCCCGAGTCCCACGAGTCCCACACACCTGGAGTAGCTGCAAATGACCTCTTCCTCCTGTGGCATCAGGGACCCTCCCTCCACACAGTCTACACTGCATTTATCCTTCCGGCTCCACCATGTTTCGCCCTTTCCCCTGTGCCTCTTTCCTCCTGCCTTGGTGAACGGTGCCTGACCACCTGAGTGAGAACCGTGGGCGTCGGTGATTGTTCGCCCTCCTGCTCCCTCCACCTGGGATCAAGCCCCGCTGCTTCTGCTTCCAGGCGCCTCTCCATCTGCACTTTGCTCATCCCCACCGTTATGCCCTCAGCTCCCTGCAGACTAGCACAAAGGCATTGTCACACCCTCTTCTCCTCTGTTTTCCCACCTGGCATTGTTGTGCTTGGAACAGAGACACAGTAATGCTGGCGAAGACAAAGTTACTGAGTCCAGTGAAGTTCTTAGAGCCACTGAGAGGGCAGTGGGGCCTGTGGTCACAAGTACAGTTCTGGAGCTCCTGCCTGCTCCCTGTGAGGCCTTGGGCATGTGCTTTGACCTCTCTGTGCTCCGATGTTCCCATCTGTAATATCGGGGTGAGAATAGGCTACCAACGCTGATCAGAGAACTGAATGAATACGTGTGAACTGCCTGCATAGTAACTAGCATCATTCATTCATTCAACAATTACTTATTGAATAGTAGGTCCTGGATCTGTGATCACACTGCCCAGCAACCACTCCGGCTCTAGTTTTTATTTACTGTTTTTATTTACTGTTTGGCCCTAGGAATCTACTTAACCTCTCTGTGCCTCAGGATCTTCACAGGTAAAGTGGGGCTAATGAGAGTACCTACCAGGATGGGTTGTCATAATAATCAAAGGAGACAGCACTCAGCACACAGGCCAGACATGCTCTGAAGTGTCTGCTTCAACTAGTACTACCCTTGTTGCAGAGTTATTATTGCTACTCCAAGGCATTCTGCTGGGGGCTGGCCCTGGTCTGGCCCCTGTTCATGACTTCTGCAGCAGACATTGACATGTCCTCGCTCTGCATTCAACGTTGCCTCACCATGAAATTACACATGGTGCATCTTCAGCCTTATGTGCATTTCCGGCCACCTTTGGGATGCTGCCCCACTGAAAACAGAAGTGTGTTTAAGATGTGTCATGCATAAGCCCCTGTAGCTATACAGGCCTCCTTTACAGGCTGTGGCCTTCTCCAAGCTGAGGGCCAGGTGCCGGACCATTCCTGGACTCTGGCTGGTAGTGGGGCATGAGCAGCTGTGTGCCCGAAGGAGGAAGGCAGGTATGGCATGAGCTGCAGCCTGACTTTGGACAATCCCCTTCTCTGGGCTTCTGTGACCTCACCACTCAGACCTGTCACCCAAAACGGGTTTCCATTTTCCTGGCACGAAGGCCTGATGCTGAGATCTTCAGTTGAAAGCAATCCAATTCCCTTGGAAATCCTGCGTCCTAAGGAAGAGAATCCAAGGATTGGTGGGGGCTTCTGTGGCTCTCTAGCTTTGAAGCTTTGACACTTCTGAAATTCACTCACCTGCCTCTGATCACAGTTCCGATTTCAGCTCGAGAGAGAGAATCCTACAGCGGTGTGCTTGGACATCTCTTCTGCTACCCCTAGGCCTTATCCTGGTGGACAAGGGCCCCAGAGCACCTGCCCATGATATGGTAATATTCCTAGACATGTGCAAACAGGGTCCCTGCAGTTTCTGGGGTGGACCCACATGGTAACACATCCTTCACGACAGCAAAGACTCTTATGGATGCCGTTCAACTTGTTTTCCTTGGGACCAACGTTTGAACCTACACACACATGAACGTGGGCAGTCCAGTCATGTTAGAATTGAATATTTTTGGGGTCATGTTCAGCTTTAACATTCACAGCAGCTCTCTGACAATGCTATCTTTCTAGACTTTTCAAAGCTATATTCCAAACATGTCATTTTTATTTTTCCTAAGACACAAAAAGGGAGCATTATATGCATATACACACACGTACAGAAGTCTCTCTGTCTAGTCTTTTGGGGGCTCGGTGGGAACAACCAACAAATGGATTTTTTATTTGTGGGCATTTTTTTGAACCTCTTTTCTTTCTTTTTAATGCACTGAAGCCTATTCAGCGTTTTACCTTAAATCACTTTGCTTACCTAGTGGGTGTTTCTGGAACGTGATCCCAAGCCAGGCAGCCCCCTTGCTCCTGTGTGCTACAGGCTTTCACATCCATGTGAAATGGGCCCCCAGAACCAACTTCCACCTTAGCCCAACTCCAGTGGTGCTGATGTGAGGGTGGTCTCACGGCTTAATTCCTAAACATGCTCTTCAGGAAATGAGCGGCTGCGACTTCAGGCTTTTGTCCATCTTTAGTAAGTACTTAATAAATGCTCAAAATTCTTCAGAGCTCTTTGTTCAACTTGGAGCTTGACATTAGCATGACCCCCACAGATAGCTTGGTTTACTCTGTCAATTTCCCACGGCAGTAGGCCGGGACTGTGCCCTTGAGTCTTTCGGGTTAGAACTTGAGTTTAGCTGTGCCTCTGAGCAGCTGAACTGGGGCCTGCTTCAGGTCTTTACAGCTACAGAACTCTATCGGCAAACACAGGAGAAGAATCAAGTACAAAAAAGTAGAAAGCTGATTAACTTCTCCTTAATGACTCACCACCCTCAGCAGATATTTTAGCCTGTCCACATCTATAATCTGTTTTGTCAACATGTGCTAAAGGTGCTGCAAAGCCAGCACACTTTGGGCTGATGGACAGAGCTCTTTCTAGTACAATTTGATCCCACCAGGTCAACTGAACACTACTTTCTTCGATTTAATTCTCTTAACTGGCCGGCTCCACTCTCCAGAGATATTACTGGGGGCTGGTCCAGCTCAGGCGTTTCTCCATGCCCAGTGGCCAAGGTGCTCCTTGAGGAAATGTGTGTACAGCCAGGCCAACACATCCAGCTACCAAATGTCACAGAAATGATTACCAGCCTTACACATTTCCTGCATGTAATTCATCTGAAACTCAAAATTAAATCAATTTGCCAACCTTAGAATCTGCCCATCTGCCATTTCTTATGGATAACTGTAATCTCTAGATAGAGATGCACACTCAGGGTTTGCCTGAAAAGCAAACAGAGGGAGAAAGTTTTCTCTATCCCTCCACACACAGGGCAGGGGAAAACCTCACAACACACAAGGGGCCAGCACCAAACTAAAGATCGTATTTTATTTTTAATAAAATAGTGGAGCATGAAAAATATCATATATTACAAATACGGACAAGCAGGACCACTCTTTCTGGGCATGGTAAAGAGAATAAACTAGAGTTTGTCTAGTGCTTCTTGCTCCATTCATGGAAACCATTTGTTTAACAATGGAAAGAGTCAATAAGCCCTCAGTACTTTTGAATGATCCTTCTCCCCTTCCCCCCATCCCTTTCCACAAATCAGTCCAAACGTGTATAACATTGGCTTGGTTTCCATTAAAAAGCCGCAAAATGTAACACTAAAGGGTTTTTGAGGGCGGGCCTCAGTTCTTTTGTTAGGAGATTCCTTTTGTTGTCTTTATGTACAGCAAAATACTTGTTTCTCTTTTTATTTTCATGGAAAGAGGGGGGGAAAAACGTATTGCACATCGTTTGCATTGACAAATGTGAGTTTGGGGGAAGTTTCTGTCTTGGAGAAAGACGGTTTGCAGAGGCTAGAGGCTGGAGTCTATTTTAAGTGACTCCAAATGCACTTTGGGGTCTGCTGAGCTGTCAGGTCTCTCTTCCTGTTTGCATAGAAGCCACTGTCTTACAGGCAACCCTCTTGAGGGGGCCCCTGCCATGGCTCGCTTGCTAGAGACCCTCTTTGCCTGGCTCTCTCTCTCTCTTTCTCTGTCTCTGCAACCCAGCAAAGGCTCTTTAACTTGCAAAAAAGTGGTCTCTTCTCTGATCTGTAAATGGGTAACAAAGCCAGCTCAAACGCACAGATGTGTATATTTATGGAAGGTTCTAAACAAAAGTTTTCTGGGGGCTGAATCCACTACTTTACCACAAATCAGTTACACAAGAGGCTACTTAACAGAGGAGCTCTCCTTCACTGGGAACAAAACAAAACTACCCAAAACCCTTTAAGTACATTTTTACTTTCAGTGTATCACAGCATTCTGAATTTCAGGGCAAAAGCTTAAATTTTTTTTTCTTTTACTTTTATTTAAAAAATACCAATAAGCCATGGTCTGGCTCTGATAACCACTGTGTCCTCTCTGGGAAAGTTGTCCCTCCAAGCTGATTCACACACAGGTGGGAGGTGGGGCAGGAATATCATATTTCCCGAGATGGGTTTTTGGGGGGTGTTGGGCTTTTTTGTAAATCCCACTGTTGGTGATCACGCTGGCCGGTTTCCTCCGGCTCCTCCTTTTGAACCTGCGGCTGCACACATCCTGCCAGGACTGCAGAGTTTTGGACGTCCAGACCCACATACCACTGGTGATGCCCACCACCAGCAGCATGAAAATCTTCACCATGAAGATCTCCACCGCGGGGATGGAGGCAGCCATCAGACAGTCCAAGTTTTTGGTCTGGTTGTTAACGCTGCACTTATGCTGCATGGCCAGGAGTTTCCAGTAGTCCACATTGAGGCGCTCGTAGAAGTAGCAGGCGATCACACAGGTGGCAGGCACAGTGTGGAGCACGGAGAAAACCCCAATCCTCACCATGAGCTTCTCTAGCTTGTCCGTGTTCTCCCCACCAGTTTTCATCACCCTCCGGATGTGGAAAAGGGCCACGAAGCCCGAAAGGATGAAGGAAGTGCCCAGGACGAGGTAGCAGGCCAGCGGGATGAGCACAAAGCCAGTGAGGGCGTTGACATCCATGCTGCCCACGTAGCAGATGCCGGTGAGCTCGTCTCCTGCCACCCTGCGCATCACCAAGATCAGGATGGTCTTTACTGCTGGGATGGCCCATGCCGCCAGGTGGAAGTAGCTGCTGTTGGCCTCAATGGCCTCGTGGCCCCACTTCTTGCCAGCAGCCAGGAACCAGGTGAGTGTGAGGATGACCCACCAGAGCGAGCTGGCCATGCCGAAGTAGTAGAGCACCAGGAAGACCAGCGTGCAGCCCGTGCTCTCCAGGCCCTCCTGGATGACATAGAGCTGCCCACTGTCCCGGTCACAGGCGATGCTCTCAGCGCCCGCGAAGAGGCGGATGATGTAGCCCACCGAGTAGACACAGTAGCACATGGAGAGGAAGATGATGGGGCGCTCAGGGTACCTGAAGCGCGCGGGGTCGATGAGGAAGGTGAGCACGGTGAAGGCGCTGGAGAAGAAGCACAGCACGGCCCACACTGCCAGCCAGACCACGGCGAAGCGCTTGTCGTCGCGGCTCCAGTACACGTCCACGCCGCGTGTGCAGAGAGGCGCGCACGACGCGCTCTTCTCCACGCGGTGGAACTTGCCAGGGTTGTCGCAGCCGGCGCGCCCGGGGGCGCCGTCCCTCAGCGGGTGTTCCTGCGCCCCGTGCGGCCGCTGGGGCCTGAACAGCGGCGGGAACAGGCCCGAGCCCCGGGAGGGCTCGTCCGAGCCGTTGTTGGGCGCCTCCATGCACAGGTAGTTGGGGTCATTCTTGTTGGGGAGCTTGCTGCAGTCCAGCGAGTCGGGCCACTTGAAGTTGAACTGCTCCATGATGGGCGAGCACTTGAGCCGGGCCTGCTCACACATGACCCGGCAGGCGGGGATGGGGGTGGAGACCTGCTCGGTGCACATGGGCGCGTACAGCGAGCACAGGAAGAAGCGGAGGTGGCTGTGGCAGCCGTACTCCACCAGCGGCGCGAACTCGTGCAGCTGGATGGCGGCCTCGCGTTGGTTCTCGTGGCCCATCAGGTTGGGCATGCGGGTCCTGTTGTAGCCAATGTCCTTGCACATTGGGATCTCGATGGGCTGGCACTTGCCGTCGCCCGGCCGTTCCATGTCCATGGAGCTGATAGCGGCACACGATCCCATCACCTGCAGGAGCAGCCACAAGCGGGGGCCCGGGCGCGGCATGCTGGCGTCGGAGGCACCCCGGCTGGCGGGGAGGTCCGCTCCGCTCAGAGCCGCCGCTCCCCGGCACGGGCTGCGGGCCCCGGCTCCCCGGCCCCGCTCGGGCCCCTGCCCATGCCCGCCCAGCCTGGCCGCGCCGGGCGCACGGTGCCCAGGCCCTGCTCCCCGCGCTCGCCGGCGCTGGGCCGGGGGCAGCGGAGGAGACGAGCGAAGTTGGCGAACAATACCGGGAAGCGGGCGCAGCCCAAGCTCTTGGCGCGGCGGCGGGCGAGGGCGCGAGCTGCAAACTTTGGCCTCTTCTGGAAGCGCCCGGGAGGCGCGTCGGAGGGGCCGGCGGCGCGGGCGCTCGGTAGCCGGACCGCCCCGGCGGCGCCTCCCTGCTCGCGCCGGCTCGCGGGTCCAGCGGCAGCTGTTCCGAGGGTGGCGTCCCGGGATGAGGAGACGCGCAAAAAGGCAGAGGGGAGCGCCGAGTGGTGACAGGCCCCGCCCCCGAGCGCGCGCCCCGCCCCGCCTCCGCTTTGCATGAGAAAGCGGGGCCCGGCAGTCGCTCCGGCCGCTCCCCGGCCCGCGGGGCGCAGCGCCGTCTCCCGGGTATCTCTGCCCCGGGCTGCCCGCCGCCCGCGCGCCCCTCTCGGCGCGCCTCCAACTTTGCCTCTCGCTGCCTCCCCGCCTGCGCCGCTTTCCGGGGAGCCCCCGGGCGTCGGGGTGAGCGGGAGTTCGCAGAGCTGCCGGTGGAGCGGGTGGGGTGGTCCGCGGCAGGGGGCTGGGGCGCATCTTCCCTGGTTTTTATGGCGGGTCCCGGCGAGGGCGCTTTGAAAGCGAGGTGGGATTTGCGTTTTACAACCTCGGCCATAAAGTGCCCCCTCGGCTTGTAAACCTGCCCTCATGGCCCCGAGGCTGCGGAGTCGCCAGGCCAGCGCCCAGCTCCGGCTCCGGCGCTGGGGGCGGTGGGAGGCTTTGAAATCTCAAACGCTAAGGGCGGGGGAGGAGATCCAGATTTTAGGGCCGCTCGGAAGGGGAGGTGGGGGGTGGGCAGCTTCCTGGGGCTCCGGTCCCTCCGCTGGAAATGGGGCTCGGCTGGTGTAACAACGCCCGCCGCCAACAAAGTCGCGTAGCCGGGGGCCTCGCGCCAGGGAGGGCTGGAGATTTCTTCTAGGCTTTTGAGTTTATTTATTATAGGAAGTTATTCCTCCTGGGATATTTATATTATTTGGTGAGCGATTTGCCCGGCCTGCGCCCTCCTTGGCTGAAGACCTGGAAGATGCTGTAGAGTCCGGGGGTGGAGGGCGGCTGCGACAGCTCGCGTCGAGGGTCCCCAACTCCCAAAGGGGCGGAAGCGCGCACGCCAGTTTCCTTAAAAGTGGCGAAGAAATGTCCTGGCTAGACGCCCTCAGCTCACCTCCCTTGGAGTTGGGCCAGTCTGTGTTAAAGTCACTTAGGGCACAATGCTCCCTCGCCTCTCTACCGCCCAGGACTTGCGCGGTGGGCGCCCACATCCACTCCCGCCTCCTCTGAAGAATATGCAAAGCGCTTCACAGTACATCCCTAATTAACCCTTAAATAAGCAGTGCCCCTAGGAGGGGCCGGGTCCCCTTACTCTTAGACGCCCTAGAGGTCAGATATTTTTAAGTTCCTCTGAAACTCTCAGGATCACGTATAGAGGGGGCAGTTGGGGAACTTTCCCGGGTGGTAGGAGAGGTCAGAGGAGAGGGCCCTGTGCACACATGGCCATCTTCCCCCTCCCTTTCTGAGGTTAACCCTGGAGAGATGTGTATGAGTCAGGGTTGGGGCCTCAGCCTTGCCCCTTCCATTGGGTTTTGGAAAAGCTGGATGAATCCCCCCAGGGGGGAGACGCTGTGGGTTTTGTCAGCTACCTCTAGGGAGAAGCAGCTACTGCCAGGCATTCTTTGTCTGCTGGAAAGCTTCTTGGAAATGGTGTTAGAAGTGGGGCACTTGCTCTGAGAAGGCTTTTTCGAATATTGGCTTTACTTAAAACAAGTTACAGGATTTTACATCTGTAAGGAATTTGGGAGCTCTCACATACCCACTTATTCATCCATCCAGCCATTCAGTCATCCATCCATCCATTCATCTAACTATCCACTCATCCATCCAACCATCCAGCAAACACCCAGAAGACTGAGGCTGGGACTTGCCCAGACTTCCAGAACTAAGAGGCAGGCTTTTGCACCAAGCACTGAATCACTGTCCCTGGATCCCAGTGCAGGGTGTTGGCCGAAGCTGGGTAAGGGAGAAAGTGGAAAAGATGGTAGATGCTAGCTAATGCATAAGAAAAACCAAGTCAGAACAACCACTTTCAACTATGTTATTATTTTCTGAGTGAAGAATCATGCTTTTTTTAAAGAATGTCATTTTTCTTATGGTAGTTTTTTTTGTTTTGGTTTCAGTTTTGGGTTGGTTCTTTTTTTAGTATAGTGAGTTATTTTCAAAGCCTTTAAGTTAAGAAAGATTTAGTGCAGTGGCCATCACTTAGCTTTTCTGGAATTTTCCTTGCTAAGGTCTGTCATTGGCACCATTTTACTTCTTTCCTTTTTTTGTTTCTGCTGCTCAGAAACTATTGGCAATATAACTGTGAAAGAGAAAGAGAAAGCTCCAAACACCAGGAGCTGGTTGTGAGCTATTGGAGAAAGTGCCTCCTAATTGATCTTTTATGTGCTATTTTAATTCAGCCATGTGCAGACCCATTATTTTAGCTATAACCACTTCAGATGGCTTTCTTCTTTCATTTTTATAAAAACGTCCACAGAAGTGCTTCCCTTTGCCCAGCTGAGATGGAAACCAACAAATAGACATTACTATAGAAAAACTAGAGCTCTGAGAAATGAGCAACTGCAAGATAACTCTGTAACTAATAAATGAAAAAGCCCTTTTGATGGCTCCAGCTGAAAAGATATTTTATTTTATTTTTTTTCCTGTGTGTGGGATTTGAGATGTGTGATTCTAAGGAGCAGCAGGGTCCCCTGCTGCTCAGCCCTGGCTGGCGACTGGCCCCCCTCTGGCAAATGTTATGGAGAATTGGGAGGAATTTTATGGCTGTCTTTCCCCTCAGCTCTTTTTTCTTTTGTCTTCTTTGAAGAATGACTTTAGACATTTTATTTACATATTTAACCATGGATGAAAGAGGGAAAAGAAAGCATTTGGAGCTGTCGTGGGAATAGTGATATGTTTAAATTAATGGAAATCTTATTAGGCCTCTAAAATTTTGAGCAAAGGTTTTTAATGAAACTTTATAATTAAACATGATTTCAAATAACATGCAGGGACAAGGAATATTTTATTTTACTCCAACCACCTAAAAAAAAATATGTATATATCGGAGAGCTACTCTTAAACATTAGCTACTTTCAAGTTCTTGCTAGCGTTCCTCCAGGAAAGCATAAGGTTTTCAAAAGGGACTATTTCAGGAGTCAGGCAATATTTTGAACAAGAGCTAAATATTTTTGGATGGAATGAGATTGAAAGAGAGGCAAAGCTTCATTTCACTCTAGCAAAGCCCAAAGTATAAAACTTTGACACAGATATTGTTAAAAATCAAGGTTGTATCTCCTCTTATTATGCTGTCGTCAGCGGAAAATGTAAGTAGTGTGCCAGATTTTCTGAAATGAGATTACAGAAAACCCACATAATCTCTTTAAGATAAAAAGCGGGGACACTTTCAGCAATAGGAAGAAATTAAGCCATAGACTTAGCACGTTGCTAAAAGCAAGAGTAAACGTGTGGAATATCAGCAAAGCTTGTGAAAAGAAAGGAAACAGTGTAAGATACAGGTTATCTGGTTCAGGAGCTGCCCCAGATAATCCCTCCCGGCACATTTAGGCTTGGTGATCAGTGAAGTGAGTGTTGTGTCCCTTCTTCTGTCTTGCAATGTCATCCTTACTTATATGTCATCAAGGACTTCTCCCATTCTGCTTTCCAAGGAGAATGAAATGTGATCCATGTGCAAGTAATTGCCTGATATGCAGAGGGGGGTCTCTGATATCAATAGGCACAATTTCCCCTGTCCTCATCTTCTGTTACATTTCTGCAGAAATTTATCAGATCAAAAAAAAAAAAGCATGGAAAATTCTATTTTCTCACCAAGTAGGTATGCTCTTTTCCACATCCCACATTTTCCTTCAAAGAAAATACCTTTAGTCATCCAAAGGGATCCCTTCCTAAGAAAAACACACTTGTTTGTGCCACCAGAGAACCAACGCAAGTTGCAGCAAATTCAGCAGGCGCAGAAGTTTTGATTACACCTAAAAGCACTAATTGTGAGCTGTTGGTTGGGGGTGGGGAAGGGACAAACAGAAAAGCAACCACATCATAAAATGAAAATGACTGGTGTGGACTATGGCACTCCGGTACAATTTAGGCAGCTATTCTAAGGCCACGTCTCTTGAAATGTGGTTTGAAATATTACCAAAGGTTCCACGGGGTGCATTAGCGTGAATTGCAAATCAGAGCATGTCTCTAATCCCCCTTTCAAGGCCCGGCTTTGGATCACTGGCGTCTACGGGGCTCCCCACTGCTTCTGGTGCAGGGGGGACCATTCAAGGGGGCAGCTTCCCTCCTCTATTCCCACACTCCAAAAAACAACACCGCAGACAGACACTCTCCAACTAAATTAGATTAAACTCCTTCTTTTTCACAGCGCATTAGCCTTTTCCCTGCCGGATCCTGATCAGTGCCTCCTCATTTAAAGATACAGTATTTCGTTTTCATCTCAGCAAAGGCGACCAGGACAGACATTCTGAAAAAAGGGACAAAGCCCGCCTCCGACGTAAGTGCTTCCAAATTACCAGGGCATTATCCGTTTAAAATATAGGAAGGCTTATAGCACATGCTTGCCCTGAAGCACAAGCAACTTGACTCTTACGCTGGGGCAGAGATGGTCCCTCTCAAACGTACTTGGGCCTGTAATTCTGTGCCGGGCTGCTTTTTTGAAGCATGTTATGAAAACAAAAATCGTAGAATTCCAGAAAAATGAAACAGAAGAGCATTCTCGTGCGTGCGTGCCTGCGTGCGCACGTGTGTTTTATTTTAAACTGTTTCGTGTTTATTTTCCAAACAGCTTTAAGAAACAAGCCATCGTTTGAACGCATATGCCATGAATTCAAACTTCATTTTTGGCCTAATTACTTTGTCTCTTTCCCCTCCCGTGGCTGTTTGGTCTGTGTTGATTTACTTACTCACCTTCCCATTTGTTTGCTTCCTGCTCTGTGCCCCCCTCCCAAAGCGCTTGCCTGTCCCAGGAGCTGGGGCACCATGTGGAAGCTGAGAGGCCGCCAGCGCCCCACCAAGGCAGCAGCTGAGGGCCGGTAGTGAAGCTGGTACTGTCTCTGCAGGGGCAGAGTCAGGACACCCACCAGTCCGGTCCTGCCTTAAAAAGGAGGCAGGAAGAACCACCCTCTGCTTATGGCCTTATGTTGGCTGAGACTGAAACCACCTGGCCACAGCACAGGCTGCCCCACCCATGTGGGGAGCTGAAGGGTCTAGGACTGAACTGCCACCAGGCCTTAGAACCAGGTCCTTCTGCCTCTGTGGCTCTATTTTCCCATCTCGAAAATGGGCACCAGGGAGGTTGCAGCCATACGAGGCAAGAGGAGGGTTGTGCCACAGTGCACACAGTGCATCTATGACAATGCCAACACGCAGGTCATGCTGGGTTCATGGTAGCTGCTGTTATTGTTGAAACTGATGGAAGGTGAAAGCACCCTGAGAGAGCATGCGGGCCTGACATCTGTGAGCAGGGCTTTGGGGAAACAACAGCGTCAGGGCCCAAAGAACACACGCTAACCACCAAACGAGTAAATCATAAAAATGCAAACAATGGTAAAAGCCAACTGAGCATTTGACATGTGCCAAGCACTGTCTAAGCCTTCTCTGTGATGTGACTCTTTGTCCTGCCAGGTGCCCCTCGAGGCAGGTCCAGGGAAGGCCCCCAGTTTTGGAGTGAGGAATGGAGGCCTTGAGAGCCCAGCCACCCAGCTGGTTAGGGGCAGAGTTGGGATTCAGACCAGGCGCTGGGCCCCCTGCCCACCCCTCAACAGCAGATGTGTGGTTGAACGGGACTTTCAGAAAGAGGCCCTGCTTTGGTGTGGTGTCGTGGCCAGTGGAAGGAGAAAGGCCTGGCTTGTGATCTTTTTCCAGGACTAGGAAGCATCTGCCTCTCTCTTACCACCTAATGCTGTGCGTTCTTTTGTTTGAAGGGATTCTTCAGGGTCACAACTAATGAGGAAAAGGAGGAAATAACCACATGGGAGGTACCAGTGTGTCTTGGCTCACCCCTGTCCTAGGCTGTGTGACCTCAGGCAAGCTAATTAACCTCTCTGGGCTTTGCTGTAAGAGGAGGATAACGCAACACCTCCCTTATAAGGTCTGGGGTAGGCTCAAGTGAGACACTCATACAACACTTAGAACTGCGTCTCACAAGTGTGAGCTATGTGGGACCAGCGGCCTGTAAACGCTCAGCTCCGTGCTAACCACTTTGTCAAAGTCTTCATTTGTCTTCACTGGCCAGAGGGCATGATAGTTTCCAAATAGCCCTTCACAAGCCTTTTTCTGTCCAGTACAGCTGCTACACTCCTAGCTCCCCTTTCCTTCCTTGCCCTTAATGAGGAATAAGCAGCTGGCGGTGTGGCAGCTGAGCTGGAGGAGAAGTGGATTGGCCTCAGGACATGACTGCAGGGCCTGTGCCCACCCGCCAGGCCATGCCGCAGACAGTAGCTGGGTTAGCGCAGGTCCTCTCCGGGCCCTCCAGTACCCTGCCCCTGTCCTCAGCTGAGACCCAAAAGGTAGGATGACTTTCTGCTGCCTTTCAGAAATAGGTCAGATCCTGTCCTTGTACTTCATCACAAGAAAAACTCATCCAAGCAGTAGTTTGCTCTGCTTTCCTCATTGTAAATGACCATTCAGCTGGGAAATCACATTTGTCTCTAGGATAGGAAAGACGGTGTTGCTGTTTCTGTGGGCATTTCACCTTGTTTTCACCAAATAAGACTTGGGAAGGTCTCTGTTGCTGCTCTTGTGAGTGAGAACAGTGACTTTCTGAATAAGGACACTGTCCTTCCTCCTGACAGTGTCTGTCTGCTGTTGGTCAGTCTCTCTATCCCCTTCTCTCCTTTTCTTTCCTTTCCACATATGTGTATTATATATATAATCCAATAATATATATAATCTAGTATTTCTAATCTAATATAAATCTAATCCTAAAGCTGAATTTCTAGACTTCATCCTCTCTGCTCCCCCAGGACCTAGAACTGTGCCCAGTGCATGTTTTCTTGACAATTCAACAAATGCCTTTTTTTCTGTGTTGACACTGTGCACATGAGGCTGTGTCCTCTTGATGGCTGGGGGATGCAGAAGGTGCTGCTGACCTAGGACACACAGAGGAGGCTCACCTCTAGCTGGACTGGTCCCAAGGTCCAGCCCTAAGAGGAGCCTCATCCTTGTTTTTCTCCTTGAATATTAGAAAATACTTATTTTCCCCTCATTCAAAAATAATGCCAAGATATTGATACTCCTCCTCAGGGACAGGCAGAAGGAGGGCTGGTGTTCGGAGGGGGCCACCCTCTGTGACATGAGGCCCAGGTAGCTCCATCCTGAGGACAGGTGGCTGAAGAAGTGACCTATACCCAGCAGGGCAGGAATAATGCGATCATGACGTGACTCCCATTCACTGGACACCTGCCACAGAGCTGACACGATCACTATCTTCCTGATGCGGATAAGGGAATCGAAGTTCAAAGAGGGTAAGTGACCTGACCCAACTCACACAGCCTGCAGGCATCTGACAGACGCTGCACCCAAGCTGCCCACCATCCCTTCCACCGGCTTAAGGGTCTGACAGCAGAAGCAGAAGATACCAGAGCTCAAGAGAAGGGACAGAAAGGAAAGGGCAGCTGCAGTGGGAGAGAGCTGGCAGGACCTGGTTTATGCATGTGATTCACATGCTGAGTAACTTATGACCCAAACCAAGGCTTCCTGGGCAGTGAGAAGGGCATTCCTAATCACGCTGGGATGAGGAGATGGAGCAGGCCCATCTGGGCTGCCCCCAGATGGCAGATGATGACCAAAGGCTCCCCCAGCCCGGCACCCTGCCCCACAGTGAGAAGGGCTCTTGGGCAGAAATGGCAGGTGGCTGTGACTCAGCATTATGTGACCCCTTGGCCACTGATGTCCCCAGGAATTCACTCAAACACGCATCCAGGTACTGCTGAGAAGGGATTTTCAGGAGTGATTAACATCTACAATCACTGACTTTCACTAGAGGAGATTATCCTCAATAATGTGGGTTCTAGTCTTCTAGGTGACAAAGTGGTCCTGAGGCTTTGGGGTCAAATGGATGGGAATTGCAGGCTTGGTTGTTCAACACATCAATGGATGAGCAGGGCTGTCCTCAGGTGTGCAGATCGGGCATTAACTATGGGGCAGGGGGCTGCAATCCAGCCCATACCCACCCTCAACCGTGCATCCTGGCATCAGTGTATGTCCTTCTACAGGGAGGGCTCCCTTTTGCAATTTGCACAAAGACCCCCAAATCCCATTCTCCTGAACTGTTAGCCCCTCAAGGGCCCTGCTGAGATGAGCCCCCTTCCCTATCTCCTCAACTGCTAGTGGTTGCCTTCTACAGCCTGGTGTTGTCTAATCTCTGAGCATCTGCTTATCTGTAAGATAACAGTTGTGTCCTAAAAGGCTGTTGAGAGGATTGAGTGAGATAATCATAAAAAAAAGCTTCTCATGGAACCTAGCACAGGGTCCCATAAATGTTATATCTGTTAGTCTCATTAGTTAGTAAGTTAAGCTCACACCAGCTAAAACTGAAAAAGCCTCCTCTACCTAGGCATATAAAGGGTGCAGCTTCAGGCAGGGGCTGGGTGTAGTAGACACTGTCACAGATCAGCTGGGACAGCCGGGAGCCCACAGGGGTCCACGCGGAGCCGGAGGAAGGGGTGGGAGGCACCTGTGGGGTCTGCTTTGGCTCCTCGGGGGCTTCCGTCTGCCAGGGCTGGCTCAGGCGGTGAACCGAGGCAGCAGCCTTCTGGCCCCGGGGGCTCTGCTTTCCTCATATTTCCTGATCATCTTGGCTACCGCACGGCTATTTGGTGAGCCGCTTGCTGGGTTGCTTGGCTGCTGAGAGGTGGAGCCCTCCAGAGGAGGTGTCCCACTGCCTCTGTCTGCTCTGCCCAGGCTGATACCCTGCGACTGCACATGGCCGCCTCCCTCCAGCCTAAACGTAGAGCTGCTGGGTTGAAACAAGGTGTCTAGGGCACAGTCGGCCCCGGGATCCCAAGGCAGGCACTGGCTTCCTTGTGTTGGACAGCTTGAATGCATATCCACTGGGCTCAGGGGGTGGCTTAATTATCAGCATAATAACAGGTCCACTTACAGCTTCAAGTTTCATGGAGGAAAAGGCATCATTGCAAAATGCTTTTGATGTGGTTTATTAAGTTACGAGGCCCCAGTGACGCTGACTTTCAGAGCTTGGCACAGTGCAGGGAAAGAAGAGCAGAAGCCTTGATTCGTAAAGAATGGTGTTTCAGACCCTGGCTTGCAGGTTCGGGGGGACGTCAGGAATATTTTCTGCTCCTTCTCCCTGCTTCCGGTAGAACCAGGTCTATACCATCCCACAGCAATAGCTATTAAAAACAAGCACACAACAAGTTACCCAAGAAAAAGGCAGCAGGTGCCCTGGAAGCTGCAGAGTTCTGCCCTTTTACACCAGCAAATGCTGACCGCTCACTGAAGCTGCTGAGGAGGTGGTTCACCCCGATTCCTTCCTCACCTGATCTAGGGGCAAAGTGGTGCTCAGTCCAGATCGGTTTGGTACATGTGTGTTGAGTGGTTCATGGTGGGGAGAGGGCATTGCTCTTGGCCATGGGGAAGAAAGATTGACAGCTACCATGTGGCTGCCTTTTACATAAATTCACCACATGTGAATTGGGACTAGGAAGGTGCAACAGTCATAGATTTTCACTATGACAAAATTAGAAACAATGTCACCCACACCCCAATTTTAAAATGTGGTAAAAAGGAAAATCAGATAATTTCAAACATTGCCAACTAAGTTAATAGTAAACTGCATTTACTCTATTGCTGCAGGTCAGTGCCATTTGAGCTAGTGAAAAATTCCTTCTTTATATGTACTTCTTTGCAAAAATTAGCCTTGAATTATGCAGCACATTTGAGATAGGCAAGATCTTTGTGAGCAAATCCTTTTCATAAAGTGCCTCTGCCCTGTATTTCAGGCCGGTGTTGAAGCACTGTGCCAACTGTCTGCTCAGTTCTTTAATTTATGTGAAAACTTTTATTATGTGAGGTGGGAGCCTGCAACTGTCCTGTGATCTGCCCCATGCCTGCTTTTGTAAATAAAGTTTTATTGGAACACAACCACACCTGTTCATTTACATTTTGCAGATGACTGCTTCAGCGTGACAATGGCAGAGTTGAGTAATTGTGACAGAGCCTGTCTGGCCTGAGCTGTGTAAGACGTTTATGGTCTGCACCTTTAGAGAAACCTTTGCTGATGCTAGGGTGAGGGCTTCACAGTTGGGAAACATGACCCCGTTTGTCTGGGTCTGTGGGCAAGGTTTTCCAGCTTGGCATCATGTATTGCCCTGAAGTTGGTGGTCCCTTCATGCTGTCTCCCTGTTCTGTCTGACCTGAGGGTCCTGTCCAGGCTGATTGGCAAGACCAGGAACCAGTGAAGGAGATGTGACAGCAGGAGCCAGACACTCCTTCACCTACCCGTTCATCCAGTGAGTCAGCAGGTGTATGCTGTGCGGGGCACTGTGTTAGGAACCGTGGACGTGGCTGCACACAAGGGAGAAAGGCCCCTGTTCTCCACGGGGAGAGACATGTGATAAACAGAGAAGGTGTCAAGACAGGTTCAGAGATGCCTGTGCACTGGGAAGATAATCAAGAAGGAAATGGGATTGAGAGTTGGGGGGGATGGCTTCCAAAGTTTGCATTGGGGGCACTTGGAAATGCTCAGGAATGGCCTCTTGACAGGAGGCATGTGGACTGAGTCAAGCAGAGGTAGAATGTGGAGGCCAAGGGCACCTTCATGCAGACGCTTTTTGTTCTTACTCATTAAGCCCATGACACATTCTGACTGCCAGTCACGAAGCTAGGATATTACTAAGTCATCGTCCCTGTCACTCTTCAGGCATTCACAAGGGGCCTCACACAGTGGTTGGACCATATTTTGGGGTTTGGATCCTGGCTGCGTCAGTTAGGGGCTGTGTGACATTGGGCAAGTTGCTTAGCCTCTCTGAGCCTCTGTTTTCTTAACAGCAAAATAGGGACAATAGTAGTAGAATCCTGGGAGCAATGGTGACATGGAAAAGCAGTGCCTGATAGGAAATGGCCCAACCACTCCAAGGCAAGTGCACCATATAGCCCTAGGGGTCTAGTTCCCTTATACTTCACCCTGGGCGATCGTGGCGCTGCAGAGCATGTGCTCAAACAGCCCTGACTGGTGGTAGGAGAGAGAAGACACGTGAAAGTTCAGGGCTGCATGGCAGGGGTTCCAGAGGGGCGCTCCGAGGACAAAGCCAAGATGATTTGTTTTGCTCTGTGGATGAGGAGAAACATCCAGGAGGGATTCCCAGGAGAGGCAGAATGTCTTGAACAATCTTAGGAAGTGGGTATGAATTCCCCAGACTGAGCAAGTGGGGAGGCACACAGAGGGCGATGTGTAGGATGAAGAGGGGCCCACAGGGACCAGGCCGGTGTGAGAGACCAGGGCTGGCCCCAGAGGACCCTGTGGCAGTGGTGTGAAGGGGTGGGGAGTGCAGGTGTAGAGAGGGTGGTAGAGATGATTAGTAGGATTCTACCTGAACAGGTTAGGTCACAGAGGATGAAGAAATGAAGAAAACGTTTGCATTGGGGGCACTTGGAAATGCTCTCCAGCTGGTGGGTAAAAAGGGCCTGGCTAAGAGGCGTTTCTGGCCTGCTGCTGGATTGGAGTCAGAAACACGTGTCGTTCAGCATCTGATGGGATCTCAGGCTGTGTTGCCCCAGCTCCTGCGGGCTGGTCCAAACTGTCCTCACTCGAAATGATGCTCGTCCAGGTAGCAGGTGCTGTGGGTGACAGATCACCCCGGATTTGTGGGTCCAGTCCCCACCATCCCACACTGCTGCAGTTGCTTACGCTGAAGATTTGGCTTCTGGGCCAAGCTGGGCCATCTGACCCAGATTCCAGGCTGAGGGGAAGACGTCCCAGTTCCTCTGGGTTAGGCAGTGGGGACAGAATCACTGGGGCAATGGGGCCATTGCCCCAATCACACAATCGAGACAGTGCAGGGTCTGCCTCACTTTCCCTTTATGTGAAGGGAGCATAATTACATGTGCAGGGCAGGAGCTGGAAGCATAATCACTGTTTGTGAAGCCCCGTGGGGTGGCTGGCTTCAGACCTGTGGGAGGGCTTCTGCCTCAGGTTTGCTCCCAGCTGAGCAGAGGTGAGTCACCAGCTAATGGATGCCGGTGCTTCAGCCAACACAAACAGAAGGCTGTTTGCCGCAGCTCGGAGCAGGGCCCGCCTACCTGAATCAGACAGTTAAGGCACCTGCATGGCGCCACTCTGGGCTGCGAGGGTCGGAGGGTCCATGCAAAGAGTTACCACCGACCTCAACTCAAGGTCGTGTTGGGGTGCAGCGTCTCTGGCTTCTCTTAGAAGAGCAGCCGGGCTGGGACCACACTTCACATGGGGACCTGGAGTGTGCTTGGCCACCAGGCATGACACCAAAGTGGCATGATTAATATCCTGACCTCAGGAGCACCTCCCCTGGTAGGCCCCCCAATCTGCCAGGTCCCCTGGCTTTGCTATGGGGCCAGAAGGGCTTCCTCTACTGCCCAGAATCCCGCAGCACCTTCCAGGAGTGGAACCCTAGCCAGACTGGCCCACCAGGTGGAAGGAGAGGCACCTGCCACATGGGCTGTTGGGTGGGCTGCCATCCCTGAGATCCTGTTCCTTTGGAAGGAGACTTGCTTAGCAGTCTCCCCACCTTGCCACTGGGCCCTGAAGACCCACGTGCAGGGCTCTGCTGGTCCCCATGCCTGGAAGAATGCAAGCAAGGACAAGGTGGGCCTTGGGGCTCAGGTTGGTGCTGCCAGAGCAGCTTATAAAATATCACTGCCTAGTCCTTGTGAAGCCACCTGTCAGGGGACAGGGAACTTGGTGGCGATGCGACAAGAACCGCTCCACTCCATCTGAGAGCCATCCTGGGACACCAGCAGCGAGGAGACCCTGTGGTGACTGGTGACTCCCATGGCTGAGCGCCCAGGTCTTCCCCCCCGTGCTCACAGGAGCCCACCCTGGCTGCGCGCCCCCTCCCGGCTTTCCCCTGAGCTCCTGTTATCCCCTTCAGGGGCACGCTGCTGAGCGGCCTGAGCTGCTCCATTCTGTTTGACTTGGAGCCCTGAAGACACTGGCTCTTTGAGGATGAAATCTCTCTTTCTCTCTTTCTCTTTCTGTCTCTGGGTCTCAGGTTTGTTTTTGGCGTCTCTGTGGTGCCTAGGCTGGTGTTAGGCTGTTATTAACCTGATGGGCAATTGGACATGGTGTGCAGAGCTCTGGGCTTGTTCTGTGTATGAACTGTCCTGGGTGATGACAACACTAGCCTGTGATTCATGCCATCAAACCCTCCTTACGATGCCAGTCACTACAGCCCCATTGTACAGCCTGGAAAACTGAGCTGGGGAGCTTCCGCAGCCTGCCTGGGCCGCAGAGTGTGTGGGGAAGGCCTGTGTTCGCACACGGACCCCAGGCCCATGTGCTTCTCTGTCCTCGCCTGGCTCCCAGGATGAAGAAAAACCTGGCATGACTACTTGAATTTGGCTTTGAGCCATTTGCAGCCATGTGGCTATAGGGCTGATGAATCTGGAGCGGCCTGGTTCCCCTGTGGGGCCTGGAGTTGGGCCCTCATTGGCCTGCGAGGCCCGCTAGTGCTGGCAGAGACAGACGCACCTCTGCCCCCTGTCACTCTGTCCTCAGCCTGCCGGTGGGCACTGATGTCCTGGAAGAGGCTCTGGTGGGCATCGAGCCTCAGGACGGGCTTCACCCATGGGGGGTCCTCCAAAATTCTAAGGCATCTGATAAAATCGATCATTTCCAGCAATTCCTTTTGCAATGTTCTTAATAATAATAATAAACAACTTACCTTTTTCTGATCACAGAATTAACACATGTTCTTACACAAAATGTATGAAACATGAAATGTAAGCAGACATTAAAGTGCATACCACCCAGGACCCCCCCACCCCACCCAGAGAATCCTCAGGCTCTTTCTATTCAGTGGGCATTTTCCAATCTTTTGTTCCTGAAAGGCTGTGAGCCACAGTCAGATGTGATTCTGTATTTGCCACCTTACTACGCATGCTTTGGCCTAACCTCCTTTATTTTTCACTTACTAAGATATCACGAGAGTCTTTCCCTCTTGAGTCATTGTGGTGGCCAGGCCACTTTCATAAAATGCCATCATAATTTTTAATGAATCCTCCCCTTATTGGAAGTTGAGATAATTTCCCATGTTTTACTTCTCAGTGTAAAACTTTTTATCTTCTGTATCACATTTACAGCATTTTAGAAAATCACTCTAGCTTTGGTCTGTTCTCACTGGAACGCGCAGGGTGTGGGGTTGCCAGCCGTACCGTAGGAGGCTGACTTTGGCTTCTGGTTTGAGGCACACACAGAGCAGGCTCAGTCCTGATTCTAGTTCCAAGGGCAGAGCACAAGCTGGCTGTTCATCCTGTTCTGGGGATGAGCTGAATATGTGGGAGGGGGTGAGCCGCACACCTCTGCAGACCCTGTCTGGATGGACAGGTTTCCAGAGGTGAAATGAGGTAGCACAAAGGTGGTGAGACACTGGCCCCAGGACACAGAGCAAAGGATATCCAGATAGGAGTCAGGGCCCCAAGGCCGGCCCGCTACCCCCCAGCTGGGGCTCCACACAGCCATATCCGGGACAGCCCAGCCATATCCCTGTAACAGCTCTCAGCCAGGTCTGTGTCATATTCTTTGCAACCCAATACCCCCATGTCAGCTTCTCTGAAGACAGCCCCCCATGCCGGGCATGTTTGGAGAGTTTCCCACATTCCAGGCGCTGAACCAGCAGCCCTTCCTCCGGAGCTGTGGTGCTCAATTCCTCTCCATCTTAACCTAATGCAGTTCACTTCTCAGTCTTTGGACTGGAGGAGAAAACCGTCCTATACTCAGTCACTGTTATGTTTTTCATTTAAATTTACCACCTGGAAAATCCGCCTAAAAGATTTGGGATGAAAATTTGTCTGCTCAGACTCCTTCCATATTTTACAAAGACAAAGGCATTTTATGGTCCTGAGTCTCCATAAACACAACTGGAAACAATGTGACAGCCCCTGGGGACCCAGCGGGAGGGTCTGTGGAAGAATGCAGGGACAAAGCTCTTCTTACATTGATTTGGAGAACTAAGTGCTGTAGCCTGCCTGCTTTTTCAGGGGCCCTCATAAAAGGGCTTTGAGACAGCATTTCGCTGGCAACTCCTCTCCTGTCGATGTCTGTTAGCCGGGGCTGGGTTAGGGGTGGCAGGAGGTCTTTGGAGAATGGTCGGGAAGAACTGTCTGGGCGGTCTGCAGACCAGGGTGGGAGTGTGGTGCCACTGAGATGTCCTAGGGGTCACCATCCCGTGCATCTCGGGCATGGAAAAGTTCCTCAGCCAGGATATGCTCAGTTCTGGAGGCTTTACCTTCCTGTGCACCTATTCAAAGCTGGGGTTGGCCTAGCACCCAGGACCCAGGTCCGTGGAAGCTGACGTAGTTGACACTTTTTGATTTAAAAGCCCAGGCAATGGAGAGCCGTGCTTGGTCGTGTGCTTGCTGATTACTAGCTCCGTGACTTCAGGCACGGAGAGGGTGGCCTCTCTGAGACTCTAATTCCTCATCTGAGAAATGCAGAATGCGATGGTCAGCTTTGTAGTCAGCCTGGTGAGGCTGCCCAGTGATTTCATCAAGCCCTAAGCTCAGTGTTGCTGTGAGGTATTTTGTGGATGTCATTAGCATCTACAGTCAGTTGACTTTAAGGTAAAGAAATCATCCTTGATAATGCAAGTGGTGCTTATACAATCACTTGAAGATCTTAGGAGCAAACACTGGGGTTTCCTAAAGAAGAAATTCTGCCAAGACTGTAACACAGAAATCCTGCCTGAGTCTCCAGACTGTGGTCTACCTTGTGAATTTCAGACTCACCAGCCCCCACAAGTGCCTGAGCCTGTTCCTTAAAATAAATGTCTTTATTTATCTATCAATCCATCAATCATCTATCAATAGATCTAATCTGACATCTATCTGTCTGTATGTCTCTATCTCCTACGGGCTCTATTTCTCTGGAGAAGCCAGACTGACATCCCCAGCTGGTTGTTAGAATTCATGGAGCTGCCTTACACTGTGGCCAGGCACGCGGTGGGTCCAGTACGAGGACTAAGCCAAGTTCACCCCGTAGGTTTAGGTGAGGCGGGCACAGCTGGAACTTGACGGAGACCCTCTAGCCGCTGAGGCAGAACGCGGACTCCATCTCCGAAGCTCAGCCCAGGCTTGAGGCACTAGCAGGACCCATTTCAACCTGCCGAGCCTTCCCGGTGAGGCTGCAGTTAGGCAAAGTCCACATTTCTGGCGATTTAAGAATGAGCTTGACACAGACTCAGATAACTATGAACAAAAGCAATTTCCAGAAGATTGTCAGGAAATGCAGGCTGTCTGGGTGAGGCACCCATCCAAACAGCCCCTGGCCTGTTTAGATGAAAACCCTCGCCTGACACGCTGGACAAAGTAGAAAGCAGGCGTTTTCCCTTCAATGGTCACCCTGGATTCTGAAGTGGTTCTGGGGATGAGGAGACTCCAGGAAGCTGTGCGCTGTGCCAGGGCGCCCCCCCTGGTGTCCTGTTCTGTCCTCCAGGAGCCCAGCGAGAACTTTGCTCTTCCCTGCCCCTGCTGCTACCACTTGCTTGTTCAGAGCCAGGTTCACTCCCCACTGCTAGGAGCCCAGGCAGACTCTCTGCCCTACCTGCTTTGCGAAGACCCCGAAGCCAGGGGTGCCCTTCCCGTGGGTGTATCCCCCACCCACTGCCCGATTGGCCGCCCCAAGCTCTGTCCCCAGGTCACTGCCCATGGCTAATCCTGGGCATAAGCTTACTTCTTCCACATTTCATGCTGCTAATTGCCGGAGCCCCTGGAATGTCTGAATCATCCCCAGAAAGCTCTTTTCTAGCTTGATTTTCCTAAATGCCCCAGGACGGGCAGCTGGGCCAGATTAGGTGTGCCTCATAGCGGCCGTGCCAGTAAGACTTCAGAAATGGCTTATGTGTGCCCAAGGCAGGCCAGCCTAGGGAAGCAAACACACCACATTTCTTTTAGGCTTAAACACACGTTTTGAAATCCTGGGACTGCCCTGTTTTGTTATTGTCGTTATTCAGTGATTCGAGCTTCCGGGAGGTCAAATGCATTCCTATGATCCAGGACTCTCTCTGGGTGCAGCTGTTCCCCGCTCCTGAGCTGCTGTCACCAACTACCAACCCACACCCACTGCTGGGATCCTGCGTGGGTCAGCCTGGGGCTCTGGCTACAGGTAAGCTCTTCGGAGATTTGTACCAGCAAGTGATTTAGTGCATCCAAAACTGGTCCAGGGGCCTTAAAGGAAATACAGGATAGCTGCTGGACAATACTTGTTTTTGTTTTCAGATGTCTGTGAATGGTCCCTTCAGAGCTAGCAGTCATTTCAATTCAAGGGGAGAACCTTTCATTTAGCAAATGTATTAGTTTCTCAGGACTGCCAAAACACTGCCTCACAAACTGGGTGGCTTAAAACAACAGACATGTACTCTTGCACAACTCTGGAGGCCAGAAATCCAAAATCAAGGTGTTGGTATGGCCATGCTCTCTGAAGGCTCCAGGGAGAACCCCTCCCTGCCTCTCCTGGTTTCCACTGGTGGCTGGCACGCCTTGGCGTTCCTTGGCTTAAAGCCGCATCACTCCAATTTCTGCCTCCGTCCTCAGCTGGCCTTCTCCCAGTGCTTCTCTTCTCTTCTTAGGAAGATACCAGGCATTTTGGACCTGGGGCCCCGCCTACGCCAGCATGACCTCATCTTAACTAATTACATCTTCAATGACCGTGTTTCCAAATAAGGTCACATGCAGAGGTTCAGGGCTGAGGACTTCAATATAATCATTTTGGGGCACACAGTTCAACCCACAACACTAAACCATGCTTAATTCCATTAAAAATAGGAGTTTCTTCTGTCAAGCAAGGAAGCCAGACAAAGGACATGGGTGCAGATGGCAAGAAAGGCAAATGCTTAGTGGGGAGGTCACAAGGACAAATGATCAAGGGCCCTGCCAGGAGCATCGATATGGGAAGTAAGATATTCCTGCACCTCCAGCTTGGATTCTGCCCCGAGATAGAGATGTATGCATGGTCATCCTGTCTCCATTATAAAAAGACATTTTAAAAAGAAGCACAAGTTTACCGGCAAATGTCAGCTGACTGCCAGTCTCCAGGACAGAGAGTAAGAGGGAGCAGTGAGGTCTGGCAAACTACAGGCTCCATGATTCATTGAAAGAAGCAGGCCCTGTGGAATTCCAGCCAGTTCTTGCCATGGAGAGAGGTGGCCCCATATGGCCCAATTCTCTGATTTTTAAAATTGAAGTTAAACATTAGAGTTTGGAGATTTCCTGCATTGTATATCTTAGTACCAAAACAGAATTTGTTAAAAACTTCGTGCAAGTTGAGGTATCTGTGGGCAGCTTTGAACCTGTGAGTGTTGCTTGTTTTTTTCTGACTTGTGAAGGAGGAAGCTGAGGGTGACCTTGCTGAGGTCATAGACCGCCTTCTGTGGTCAGCTGAATAGGGTCCTCCTGGAGAGGTCCATGTCCTAAGCCCCAGGCCTCTGGCCAAAGGGCCTTTGCTGGGTGATGACACTATGGAGTTGGGGATGGGACAGTATCCGGGATCATCCATGGGCCCAGTGTTATCCCAGGGTCCTCATCCAAGGGAGCTGGGGGGTCGGAGTCAGAGGATGACGGGAGGATGGAGGGATGCTCTTTGCAGAGGGAGGACAGGCTGGGAGTTAGGGAACGTGGGTTCCCTGAGAAGCTGGAAAAGACAAGGAATACACTCTCCCCCAGAAGGAACCAGCCCTGCTGATGCCCTGATTCTGGGTCCCCAGAGCTGGAGGAGAATAGACTGTGTTGTTTGAAGCAACTACGTTTATGGCGATCTGTTACACAGCTATGGGACACTGATGTATCTTCCTACCCCCATGCTTCCGCAAAGAGTCTGCTCAGGGCCTGGTGTTCTGGGCCTTGCACCTGTCTTCTTTTAGGTTTGTGTCATACTCCTTCAAACCTCATACATGTTAAATTGTATCCTCTCTCGGTCTAGGCTAAAAAGGTTTTTGAGCCTTGTCAGACTTTTCAAGAGGTCCCTGCTCTGAGTGGTCTTGCAACAGACCTTTCACCAAGGTTCCCAGGGAGGAAGGTCCATGTTTCAGATCAGAAAGAAGCACAGCCACATCTCACATCACTCTCCCGAGGACTCCTTTGGCTGTAAATTCTGACTCTTGCAGTAAAGGGGGTGGGGGGACTTAGTTCCAGGGTAGAGCTTCAGGCATGGGTGGATCCAGGGCCTCAAGGATGGCACTGAGTGTCAGTCTTCCTTATTCCCTGCTCTGTTTTGCCTGCTGGCGGCAGCCTTGCTCTTTGCAGCTACATGCTTACGTTGTGTTAGCTTCACCACACAGTAGACAAGGAGGACATCTTTTTCTCAATAGTCCCAGCAAAAATCCTGGGACCTGATGCTTCCTGGCACTGACTGTTCAATTCAAGTCGCATACTCATCCCTCAGTCCTGCTGTGTCCAGGGGATCCAGGGCTCTGACTGCCTCCTGGGTCATGTGAGACCCCTATTGCTGGGAGAGGCAGGAGCCTGGCCCCACCTGAAATACACACTGAGAATGGGGATATCAGAGCCGTGCAGCGGAGCCAGGGCCATGCGTCCCCAGCCTCATGCCTTCTCCCCCTGGGCATATAGAATGGCTTGTTTCTAGTTAGATGTGGCCATAGGCCCCAATGCTGGCCAATTGCTGCAAATGCCACAGCCCCCTCAAAGTTTCCTATCTGTGAGCCAGACATGGAGGACCCAGCAGAGTCTCAGAGCCCCAGTGGATGGTGCAGCCACCAGGGGGGAGACCCTCCCCTACACACACACACACATACACACATGTACACACAATACACACACATCACATACATATACTTGCATATACACATATTCACACACATACATCACATAGATGATACATGTATACTCACATATACACCCATGCATACCTACACACATGTATGCTCACAGACATGCACACACACACTCCCACCACTCCAGCCCCAATCACAACAGACTGAGATGTAAGCAGGACCTAGTCTCTGTGTGTCCTGCCCCTGGGACTGGGGCTGTTGCTGGACCCCTCGCCTGCCCTGACTGCTGTTCCCAGAGAGACAGCTGAGTCCCAAGCAGGCACACCCCAGAGGTCCCCCCGGGAGGGGCTGTGCCGTGTGGAGCCCAGTGGATCTGTTTCCCTGGGAGGCCAGACTGCCTGCTGGTGTGTAGCTGTACGCAGAGGGCCCAAAGCTGGGAGAATTTGCTGGGTCTGGCTTCAGCTTTTTCTTCCCCACCTTTCAGGTCCAGGTGGAATTCTTATCTTGCACATCGGGTTTATTTTTCACTCTTCCAGGATCCCTTTTAACGTATCATAAGAAGCAACTGTGCACATTCCGCCTGCGCCCAGTCGGGAGCCCATCACCCGGGGCACTGTGTGGGTCCCAGGGTGGTGGAGTCAGTTCCAGAGGAGGAACATGTGTCTCTGTGTCTCTGGGGGCTGCCACAGATGGGGTCTCAAAGCAGCAAAAATGTTTTCTCTCACTAGTCTTCAGGCAGGAAGTCTGAAACTGGGGTGTCGGCATGACTGGTTCTGTGCGGAGGCACTGAGAGGCTGCTCCTGCCCCTCCCGGCTCCTGGTGTCCCTGCAGTCCTCGGCTCGCAGACACGTCTCTCTGATCTCTGCCTCTGTCGTCACATGGCTGTTTTCTCTGTGTGTGTCTGTGCTCTTTCCTCTGCCTATGAGGGCACACACCCTAATTCAGTGTGCTGTCACTTGGTCCTTACCTTAATTACACCTGCAAAGACCCTTATTCCAAATGAGGCTGGGGTGAGCATGCATTTTGGGAGGACACTAGTCAGCCCATTGCCAAGAGTATCTGGGGTTTGTGCATGAGGGTCTCAAAGCTCAGGGATGCTGTGGCCCAGGACCTGCAGGTCCTGACTTCACATGGACGTCTGGCTTCACATCCCCTGGCCATGGGATCCAGTAGGATGCAAACCAGGCATGACGCACTGCCCAGAGACAGCACATGCCTGGAGCTGGAGGGACAGCTGAGGTGGTGTCACCTGACCTGGGAGATCAGCTGGAGCTACACCTGAGGCTGGGCTTCTGGACAGGAGCAGGACCCAGGAGGGGAAGCCAGTGGGAGCCTGAGCTATGGAAGGAGAGCTACCCCTGCTGGAGCAGAGTGGGAAAAAGACACTGCTGTCCACTGCAACGCCTGCCAGGCTCTCCCTTGTTTGAACCTATGTGAAGCCAGACGGCAGGGAGCCCTGGAAGTGAGGTCCCTGTGATGCCCAGCAGGATGGAGAGGGTATGGGTGGGATCCGGGAATAGATACACTGCTCCACTTTTGTTTGGGAGGGTCCTGAAAAGTCTTTAGAATGCCCCCCTACCCCACCCAATAAGAGGGACCAAGTTGTCAGTGTGGGCACAGATGGCATGCATACATGGACCATGGGGCTTCCCGAGGGAGGTGGCATCTGTCTAAGGTGCAGGAAGTGCTTTTGACTTTTATGACTTTGGGTCATCAGATGCCATGCCCCTTTCTTCTAACTTTATCGAGATTTCTTTCTAGGAAACTCAAAGCTCTCTGCACGTATCACTTCATTTAATCCTCAGAGTAGCCCCGTGCTGGTGGCATTCTTATGATGCCTATTTTACAGATGAAGAAACCAAGGCCAAGGTCATCCCTCTGGGATTAAAGTACATGTGGTTTAGCTCACTGTCCTCACTGATGGCATCAGGCACAACAACTGACCCAGGGGAGCTCCAGTCGGGGCTCTGGTGCCGTCAATCACAGAGTTAGTGAGGCCAAAGGGCTGGCTGCACCTGCTCTAGCAGCTCGTGTGCCCAGGAGGGTGAGCAGCTCCCATGTGAGCATATCTTTGGACAAAAAGGCAAGGGCACACATTAGCACCCAGGGTCCTCAGGGGAGCCTGTGTGTAGCACGTGAGGGGCATCTCTACTTTGGCCGTCAGGGAGGAGCAAGTGAAGGAGAGGGAGCAGAAGAAAACAGACTTCTGAGCCAGTTAACTGGCTTCAAATTGTGTTTTGCTTCGTTTCCAAGCTGTGTGGCCTTAGGCAAATGGCAGCCTCTCTGAGCCTCTTTAATCTGTCAAGTGGGCAAGATCATAATAGTGTCTTGTAAGTTGCTCTAAGTATTAAATATGGGAACAGAGCCAAAGAACTTGGCACATAGGGTGTTCCTCCAAGTCATGAACTTGTATGCTCTATTTTCCAGACTCAGACCTTTCAGACACAGAGGCTGTCAGTCAAGTGGACCTGTGGAGCCCCAGGTGTTCTGACTCCCAGGCCACAGACGAGATATTTTAAACATGTGCTATCTTTTTCCACCCTGACTCTTCGTACTCCTGTCACAGGCATCTTCTGTGACATCAGCTGGCCAGCAGAGAGCTTTGGCTGACAGGCAACTTTTTGAGGGTCTGTCCTGGGCAGACAGGTCTCTGGCATGGTAATCTTTCCACAGTAGTCACCAGCTTTCTCTTCCCGACTGTTCAGAATATATGTGTTGTGTTCAGTGCCCATGGATCCAGTGGAAAGGCATTTTGTGCCATTATGAGGATGTTGGGGAAATTCCGTGATATCATTTAGTACTAGCTGCTCTTCCTAATCCTTTAACATGCATTAGCTTTTGAAATCTTCCCAGTACCTGACGTCATTAGCCCCATAGTACAGGTGAGGAACTGGGCACAGAGAAAATAAGTCATGGGTGGGTGTGGGTTTATCCATCTGGTTAGTGACAGAATCACGATTTGAACCTCAAGAGCCTGGCTTCACATTCTTCAAACTGAAATTTTTGTTGAAATTATTGGAAATTCATCAAAAGCAATACAAAGAAATCCTGTGTAACTTTACCTGGTTTGCCTAATGATAACATCTTCAAAGTTATAGCACAATATCATGACCAAGATTAACACTGATCTGACTATACTTTTAACCAAAACACTCTATTACTACCCAGAGTCATAAGCTGTTTTTTCAAGGAAGGTGTTTTTTATCCTATTCTGAATCTGAGGGCAATCTGACCCTCTTTAGTGATGTTTAAATTTAATTTATTATGCTCAAGGATACTTGAGAAAACCTTGAATGGGGTTGAAATCATCACAAAGATGCCTTGGTTTACTGTCTTCTCTGGATCTCATCCATTCACCATCAAGGCAGATTGTATATCACAACATGGCTGCTACAACACCAACATCTCACATGCTCTTCTTGAAATATGACTTTGAACCTAGTCCTTCATTCAAGAGGAGGGGCTTGTGTTCCTTCCCCTTGAATGCAAGTGGGCCATAGACTATATAACTTCTGAGAATAAGTCGCAAAAGGTAATGCAGCTTCTTCCTGGTTCTTTTGAAGAGGCTTGTCCTGGAACCCTGCCACCATACTGTAAGGAAGCCCAAGTTACTCCATGTGGAAAGACCACATGGAGAGGCCACACATAGGCATTGTGACTGACAGCCCAACTGAGGTCTCAACTGACTGAAAGCAAGATTCAAACACCAGTGAGTGTTTGAGTGAGTGAAGACACCTCCAGGCAATTCCAGCTTCCATCCAATGAGCCTTGGGTCTTCAAAGTCAAGGTCTCAGATGCCAGAGAGCAGACACAAGCCCTCCCTGCTGTGTCCTACCCAAGTTCTAAACCCACAGAAACTGTGAGGATATAAAATAGTTGTCTTATGGCATTATATCTCTGGTGGTTTCTTATCTAGCACTAGTAATTGGAACACCACCCAGAAAATATTTCTGGAGCACCTGTTATATTCCAGGTACTATCTTAGGTGCAGGGGACATCATAGTGGGCAAAGTAGACACAGGTCATGCCCTCATGGCACTTCCACTGTCACAAACTTCTAGAAGATGAAAGGGAATCATAGTTTTGCTTCCCTTCATGCCAATATTTGTTTTTGTTTCTGTTTTATTTTATTTTTAAAAGAGGAGAAGACTTGGACTCAATTCTCTTTGGGCTTTGATGCTCTTGCCAAATGAATTAGCCCAGAGTATTTTAGTCTGGCTGTGCCAATTTAGTGCAGCCTAAGCCGAATTAGCAGTGTGACTCACTCTCCGTGCAGCACCGGAGGGCTGACCTCCTGGGTGAAAGCACTTTGTCCCTGGTCCTGCAGTGTCTGACCTTGAAGTGAGGGTGGTGCCATCACAGGGACCCATGGGAAAGATGAGGGGGCTTGGGCTTGGGCTCTGAGTCTCAGGGGGCCCTCCACCTCTGGAGCCATTGCTGTGTCTGAACAAGACACTGGGGCAATGAGGGGAAGATGCCCACTCACGGGAAAGAAGGGTTTAGCTCTGGCGACAGTTGTGGAGCCCTGCTGGAGTGGGTGGGTGCAGAGGGGTGGCATGCAAGCCTATCTCGGAGGGCAGCTTCTCTCCAGCTCATCAGGAGTCCTGCCCACAGTGTTCCCAGGGCTCTTCTGGAGACCGGTTGGGGATGGCAGTGGGTGGATGGAAAAAGCCGATCACTTCCCTGGTTTGAGGCCAAGAGACTCAAGTTTGCAAACTCTGTGAAAACAAATAAAAGAGTGAATGTTCCCAGTCCTGGCATGACAGAAAACAATCAGATGGGATTGCAAGCGGGCAACAGCTGCAGGATGGGAGCTGTTTGAAGGAAACCAAGACTGGGAAAGGTCCGGGTCAAGTGTCTGTGCCCAGACCTGGAGACCCACATGGGAACAATGTCAAGTTCTCACGCTGGAGTGACTGTGAGGGTCCAAAATGGACCTCACTGGGCTAAAACTAAGGTGTGGGCATGCTGTGGTCCCTCTGGAGCTCCAGAGGAGAATCCTGTCCCTGCCTTGTTCTGCCTCTAGGGTCACCTGCTGCTCTCTTGGGCAGATGGCCACCCTCGTCATCACAGCCAGCAGTGCTGCATCTCTCTGACCCTCCTCATCCATCTCTGTGACCACAGCTGGAGGAGGGCCTCCAGTTTTAAGTACCATCATGATGGGCTGGGCCACCTGGGGAATCTGGGATGGTCTCCTCTCCTCACCTCAAAGTCCTTAACCTTCATCACATTTGCAAAGTTCCTTTTGCCACAAGAGGTAACGTAGTCACGGATTCTGGGGGTTAGGACAGCTTGCAGGGGGCATTAGTCTGTCCGCCACAGTCACACAATTAGCAAACATTTATTATGCATCTACTGGATACTGCACTCCTTTGGGGGATGCTAAAGCAGTTATGAAAAAGTAAAAAGTAAAATCCAGACAGCTTGGTAAACCACAGGTTCAGAGGCCCCACCTTGAAGGTTTACTGTTTTTTTCAATGCCAAGGGTCACTGAACTGTGGGCAGCCCTGGGGCCGCTTGCCCACAGCCAAAACAAGAGTCACGTTTCTCCCTCTTTGATTTTTTGAAAGACATGGCCCAAACAACAAGGAGGATCCAGTGGGATCCTGTCCAGGCTAAGTGTTAGAGCCTCTCCCGGGAGATTTCCCATAACCGACATCCCTCAGCCCTGTCCTCCTTGACTGGCTGGCCGAGCCCCTGGATCACCTTCCAGACTGCTTGTGGTTTCCTGGTGTGGGTGTGAGATGCATGACCCGGGCACGGGCGGGAGTGGCGAGCCCAGAGGGAGTCACCTCAACTCTCGGGAGGCGCGTGGCTACAGCATACAGGCTCACCTGGGCTGAGGTTGTGCTAAGGGCAGGCTGGTCCTGCCGAACCACCTCTCTTCTGGAGCTGCCCAGCTGGTTGCAAGCCACACATAACCTGATTATCAGTGACTCTGCCTTGGAGCAAGCCCTTGGTTGGGTCCCCTCGCACTTGGTGGGGCTTATCCCACACTGCTTACTGTGGCTCTGATGTCACCCTTACCATGGCCACACCTCTTAAGTGCCTCCTGCCGCTCAACCCTGCTGGCCCTCCAGCCTCTGCATGTGAAGCTCCCTTCACACAAAGTGCTGACTGTCCAGAGATGGCTTCCTGTCCATCACTCAGATCCCTGGCCTGGATGGCCCCCAAGACCTGAGGCTTCCTCTGTCAGCCCGTCCTCTAGCTGTGTCTAACATGATGACCCCGCCTTGCAGTGACCCTACTGCTCTTTCTTCCCGCTTGCTCTCTGTCAGCCGTGCTCCACCCTGCCTCCCCTGCAGTGTCACTGCCCTGAGGATGGGACTGTGTGCATCCTGTGTACACGACACTGAGGACGGGGTTTGACAGACAGCAGGTGTCCACCAGCCATTTCGTGAATCCAGAGCGGACCATGAAAGAGGCCACTGACTCCTGGGTTGGGAGCTCACCCTCAGGATGGTCTCTCCCGCGTGGAACCGAAAGTGGCACCATGCCTTCACCGGCTGGCCCATCAAAGGCCTTGCAGCTCTTCCTTGGACTCTTGGAGCACAAGCTTCAGATCCTTTAGCCGTCACAGAGGAAGCCCTTCTGCCTTGAAGCCAGCCTGCTGGCAAGGCCCCACACAGTGTTCTGGTCCCAGCTGAGCCCAGGCCTCCAGGCATGAGGACAGTCACTGAGCCCTTGGGACCCAGCCTTCCCGTGGCTGAATACCTCCAATGAACCCTGTTCCCACCGAGTGGAAGAGAAGACTCACCCAGCAGAGCCCTGCTCCATTCCAGGCCCACAGAATCACAAGATCAAATACAATGGCTTTGCAAGCTGCTAAGTTTGTGATTATGTTACAAACAATAGATAATTTGAACACCAGGTTCTATATGCATATGTATTTAATCTAGGAGATGCTCTTTCTCTTCCATCTTTAACTCCAATGGCAGCAACAATGAAATCAACATATGCCATGAGAATGAAACACACTCATTCTAGGAACTTGGGCTCCCACTTTACATGGACTTGGAGACACCATAGATTCCATTATTTTATGTCTAAGACCTAACTGTGCCACTATCCCAATATCAAAGATATTAAGTTGTGAAAAACAGGTACCTTAGAGTTAGTAAAATGCAGTGAGTTCGTATACTAGAGTCCAGAGAATCACACGTGGCAGTTATCCCCAGCAAGCACATAACCCGTGCCAGGAGCATGGACAGAAACCCACTTCCTTTGCACAGGGGTCTCAAGATCCCACGTACAGTTACAAGACCCAGCCTCCACAAACCCCTGACCCCACCTCACCCCAGCTGCCTGAGCCTGGGCAAGTTACCGACCTCCCGGAGCCTCCGGTGTCTGGTGTATCAGTGGAGTAATCTTAGACCCCACATCTGGGGGTGTTGGGGGTTAAAGGAAATAATGGAGTTTTTTGTCCTGTGTCTGGAACCCAGCAAGTGCTCAGAAAAGTTAGCGACGGTGATGACGATGGTTACCGTGATGGCAATGACACTTTGTTTTTGCTGTTTTCCCATGTGTCTGATTTGTCCAAGCCACAGTAACTATTGCATCCTGACTGAGGCTGGCCAGGGTCCTTTCTGCCTTTCTGGCCTGAGTTGTTTCATGAGCTCAGCCGGTGGAACCTGCGAATGCCCCCATTTTGTCTGCGCAGAGGCCCACTTCTGGGCCCTGTGCATGCTTGCTTCCCCCTCCTCCTCTTTCCACCTTCAGTAGACATTTTTAATTCAACTTGGGACAGTAATCTAAAAGTGGCCTTCCTGGGACCACACTGGAAAGAAACAACCTATTTTCGACTAGGGCACTTTATGCTGTTTTGTCTTGTGTTATCTTATTCGCGCACAAAAGTCCTCCTTGACGATTTTGCAAAGTTTGTAAGACTGGCGTCTGCATCTCCACGTGGCCAAATGCAGCTGAAACTATTTAGAAATGTAGTATGTCCTAGGAATATAAGGCATATATTTTCAATCAGTGGCATGGAACTGCACCCAGATGGCATTTATGCTCCCCAATAAAGGTGAGTTGAAACTTTTAGAAAATGGGACATTTGCAATTGAGCCTAGTTTAGTATTTATGACAGCACCCTGTCGTTTGTCCCATTGTACAGATGTGGACACCAAGGCTCAGAAAGATTAATTGGGTTGCCCAGTCTCACACCAGCTGCTATGTAAGATGATACGTATGACTCTGCCTTGTTAGTAATGTCATTCCTGCTGTGGCCACTGTGACTGTCATACTCTGTTTTTCTCCCAGAACCCAGAAAAATTCTACTGCTGCAGACATTCAGTAAACACACAACAGGAAATCCTCACATGCAGCCTGGCTCAAGTGAAAAAGGCAGACCACCCCACCTGTAGTTTCCTTCTGGCCCGGTGGATCCAGCCCGCGGACCCTCCCCACCCTCCCTTTTGGAGGTGGTGCCCCCTCATCAAGGTCCCACTGAGGCATGGCTAGGGGCAGCCTTAGCATACTAGCTTAAGAATTTGGAGCTTTACTTTCCCATTCAAATGAAATCACGAATTTGCCATTCCTGCCCCTTTGTGTTGAACACATAACCAAGCTGACAGCCAAGAGGTCTGGTCCAATTTTCCAAGGAAAACCAATGCCCAACTATTTGTGAAGTTTCCATGACAGGCGTAACACCTCACTTCTGAGCATGGGCCCATAAATCAAGTGGACTTTCCTGGTGTCAAATGAGTCCTTTGAAATGTTAACTAGTCTTTTTAAAATCAGAGGTCACTTTTTAAAAAATTGAGGTATAATGCACGTGACAAAATGAATCATTTTAAAGTCCAGTAGCTTTCAGTGGGTTCACAATGTTGTGAAAACACCACCACTACCTAGTCCAAGTGCTACCGTCACCCCAGAGGGTGACCTGTATCCATTAGCAGTCACTCCACACACCCCCTCTCCCAGCCCCTACCACCCACCCGTTAGCTAGCTGTCCTTATGGATTTAGCTTTTCAGGTAAAATTCCTATAAATGGAGTCACACAATATGTGGCCTTTGGGGTCTAACTTCCTTCATTTTAGCACGTTTTTGAGGTTCACCCACGTTGTAGCCAGCATTAGTACTTCATGTTTTTTATGGCTGGAAATACTCCATTGCATGGGTGGATCACAGTTGCATCTCCGTTCATCCATTGGAGGATGTTTGGGCTGTTTCCAGAGAGACCACATTTAGGGAGGGAGCTCAGGAATAGCTCTGGGCTGGGGGAGTGCTCTGTGGACCTTTGCCTTTACTGGCCCCTCCATCCCCCTGCCCCCCAAGGGGGATCTGGCTCACATACTGCAGGGTGTGGAGAAAATCGGTCCCCACCCTCCCTGCAGACCTGGATCTGGGCATGGACTCAAGAGAAGTTCTGAAGGTTCCGGACAGGGCATCTGCTGTGTGGAGGCTGGCAGCCACCTGTCCTTGGAATAGCTTCTGGCCTCCGGAGCAGCTGCAGAACACAGGCCCCACCCTCGAGTGCCCAGCTTGTCACAAGTCTCTGGAGTTCACTTGAGTTCAGCCTGCATGCCTGCTGGCCCTGGGTACCCAGGCTAAATGGTCTGGAGAGGGAGGTCTGAGCACTGCCCTTCTGCCCTGGCACACAAGCCCCAAGACCCTGGAGATGCCAGCAGTTGGTGTGGAGGAGAAGGTGTGGAAGCTGCCCCCAGGGCACCCGCAGGATGCACATACAGTTTTAAACAGCTTCCGTGAGAAGCACTTATACATAAATTTGGGCTGTAAATTGGGACTTGACCTTCCACAACTCGGGGCACTTGGAATGGTATTAGAGGGTCTGGAGCAACCGAGTGTGCTGAGTGGGAAAGCTGGCGGGGGGGGTGTCTGGTAGTGGCACCAGACCCAGGTGTCAAACCTCTGGGGAAGCTCCGTGCTCAGCACATGGGTCACACTAGTGAGCACACGGAGACTGGTGTCCCACCCAGTCTGGGTGGCAGTGTCAGTGGCACGGGTGGCGGGCAAATGGCTGCAGAGAGCAGCCTGAGGACAGAACGCCTGCAGGCCTCCCGCTTGGAGGAATGTGCCGCAGTGGGGCTCCTGCCACAGTCCCCAGGCTGGGGTCCCGGAGTGCAGCTGCTCCTAGAGGTGGGGCGTGAGAGTGCGTGTGTGTGTGTGTGCAGCGAGGGCCATGTGAGGGGCACGGTCTCAGGCCCAAGCAGCACAAAGCAGTGCCACCATGGGCCTGCCCCACTCGCTGGGCCAGCGCTGAGCTTCCAAGTGCAGGGGGACCCGCAGAACCCCGGTCAGGGATGCGTTACTGTGACCCTCCTCAAGCTCTAAAAGCAGCCACAGCCAGTGACGCAGCCCTCCGAGACAGGCAGAGCCAAAGAGAAGAAGCATTCTCGAGCACCTGTGGGGTGCCCGGTCCCTTCCTTCCTCCACAGAGAGAAAGCAGGCAGGCAGTTTTCACCTCAAGGAGGGAGGTGTGCAGGGTAGAAGGAAGGAGGGAATAAATCACAGAACAGAAGGACGGCACCAGCACTGCCATTTCTGAGCGCTGGCCCTGGCCATGGGGGGCTGCCACGTGAAGCTGCCTTGATCGCACGTTGCTCCCAGCCCTGCAAGGGGGTCTGCCGTCCTCCCCGCCCTACCCGTGCCCTAACAGGGGTCGGCCAGGTCTGGGACTTGCCGCAGCTCTCCAGCAGAATGGACTGGGAGCTGAGTCCATAGCAGGCCATGCAAAGCAGCCCAGAGTCAGCAGCCCCAGCCTGCACCTGTGCCTCCCACCCACATTTCCACAGCCCCAGGTGCCCCCCAGGCCAGCCGGACGGCAAGTCCTGTCCTGCGACTTTTAGTGAAAATGAGAAGAGTGTGCCAACAGGCTGTAGTTTCCATCGCCTCCCTCTTACGGGGCGCCCACCCTGTCTGCATGGGGGCACTGCTCCACCTCGCTCCAGCTGAGTGAGAAATAACACTTTGGGTTTGCCAAAACTTGTGTGAGCCTCCAGGGATGAACACCCGGAAACCTGTGCTGAGGAAACTTTTGAAAGAAGTTAAAAATCAAAGGCAGGTTTGGGGAAATGGGTCCAGGGGATTTTCCTCTAGTTTCTCTGCTCACCTCGGGCTCCACATTCCCCTGGGCTTGGGATCCGCCCTATTAGCTGTGCTGGGGGGCAGGGTCTGAGGGCCACCACTGCAGCGGGAAGGGCAGAGAGAGTAAGCCTGGGGGCCCAGCCAGCGGAGGGTGGCAAGGAGGAGCTTGGAGACGCTGAAGCCACCTTGTCTCTGGGCCACATTTCCTTGCGGTCCAAACCTTTGTCTGGGGGCGCCTGGGGATGGGCATAGAATCCTGGGGCAGCACCCAGGAACTGCTTTCTAGCTGGACCCTGGTCAGAGGCAGGCAGGGCCCTGCAGGGTCACAGGCAGGGCCGGGAGAGCCTCGCCCACCTCTGGGGGCACGGCTGCTGGGACAAACGTGCACGAAGTTGACGTAAAGAGCTTGATGCTGTTCTCTTACAGCCGGGAGGCCAGGGGTCTGACCTGGGTGTCCCTGGGCTGTGCTCCTGTCCATCGTGCTGGAGGCTGCCCCTTCCCTCAACTCTCCACCCCTTCCTGGGGTCGGCCGACTCTTGCTTCTGTGGTCACATCCGCGTCCTCTTCCGACCTTCTTGCCCCTCTCTTACAGAATCCAGGAACCCCCCCTTACAACCTTAACCCAACCAGACAAGGTCTCCTTTCCATTTGCAGGTTCTGGGGATTAGGGTGTGGACACCTTTTGGGGAACCACAGACTCAAAACCCAAAACAAAACAGCCTCTCAGAGAGGAGGGTGTCCCATGTCTCCCACAGCTAAGAACCTGCCCCTGACCCACTCCCTTGCTGCCCACAGTGGTGCCTCCTGGATTCTTGCGTGGCCCTGGGAAACCAGGCCAAGGGCAGCTGAGGTGAGAAGGTTGGGCCTGGCCCACTCCGCCATGAGGCCATTCCCACAGTCTCCTATCTTGGGGGAGTCCATTTGCTCTAGGGAATAATGCCCCCCAAATGCTTTTCATTAAAGATCCCTCAAGAAAACAGGCTGGACAAGAGCATTAGGCCTTTGAAATGTAAGCAGTATAACTACTAGGGGTAAGGGGACCAGTTTAATAGAAGTTGCCTGCAAAACGTCAGCTTCTTGAGGATAAAAAAACACAAGCACACAAACCCTAGTAGGCGAAGTGCCTGTGGGGGCCGCAGGCCCTCCCTTGGTGCTGGAGGTCTGACCACAGAGGGGCTCTTGGGAATTTCCACCCTTGCTCAAGTTGGTCTGAAAACATGCGAGGCTTGATGTGTGGTTCTTCTACCAGGCCCTCTGCCAGGAGGTGAACATTGGCCTCCCCCTTCTAGAACATTCTCTATAGTCATGGAGACCAGGGCTGGCCCAGCTGGTGGATTCATGGAGTCCCCCACCCCCTTGTCCTCCTCTTCAGCCCCTTCCTGTTTCCCTGGCCTAAGCCTCTCATCCAGAACGGATCTTGGGGAGAGCCCTAGCCAGTGTCTCCAGATGGGTTTGTATGGCCACCCCACATGTGCCTACAGGACGGCACGCAGGCACACCCACCGCCAGACTGAACGCCTTCAGCCTTTGGGAATACTTTAAAGATAAATGGTATGGTTACCTTATGAGCAATCACGTCTGGGGCAGTGTGTGTGGTTGGGAGTAGGTCGAGTTAAGGCAGAATTAGGTCTCTCCGTGACAAGGAGCAAATAGCTCTCATTAGGTCCAACACTGGTATCCTGTTTTCTTGGGAAAATGCCATTCTTTGTCTGAAGAGGTCCTGATGCTCTGATTGGTCTAAATTATTTCAATCCTTACACTGTCTGGGTTTCAGAGGAATAGAAGACTCTATGGTTTGGAGGCCGCATTTGCTTCAATTTTTAATAAACTAGGATGAAGCTCAGACAATGAAAGGCGTGGGCTGCAGACTTGGGCAGGGTCTGCCCCCCCTCGCCCTCCCCCTCCTCCCACAACACTGGATCTTAGAGCATGTGGTCAGCAGGGACCCCAGAGCTGAGGGCAGCCCCCAGGCCTTTGCTTTAGGGCAGCCCCCAGGGGGTTTGGAGGATCTGTGCTGCGTGTGAACAGGCTGGGGAGGAGCCGGTGCTGGGAGGGCAGCCTCTCCACCCGGTGTTCTTCGGCGAGCACTGCTGGCTCGCCCTGCTGCCCACAGGGAAGGTGCCAGGCCCACTGGCTGGCGTGTCCAGGCTGGCCTGCCTCCTGCATGTGAGGCCACAGCTGGGCACCTTGGGGCAGCAGAGGGAGTGGGACACCCTCGGCAGGAGCCCAGGCTGCTGCTGGCATTGCTGGGTGGCGATGCATATTTTTTTACACCGTGGGCAGCTACACTGGGGAGTGGCTCACAGCCGGGAGCCTGAGCTCGTGGCTGCAGGGACCTGAGCCAAGCCTCGAGGAGCTTTGGCTGCCCCTTCCTTCCTCTTTAATAATGGCTCGTGTCTAGGAGCCTCTGCCTCAGGTGGTGTGCGAGAGTCACCCATGCATTCCCAAGGGCCCAGTGAGCCCCCGCCCCGTGCGGGCCAGGGCCTTGCAGCCCGTGAGTCTGAATTTTGACTGCCCCTGCCAGGGGCACCAGCTAAAGAGGGTCACCCTCTCTGAGCCCTAAACAGGACCTCCATCCTTTCCTTCCAAGACGGGCATGAATGTTAGCAAGAGAGATAGGCAGAAATGGCTCACACATGCCTGACCGTCAGATGGACACAGTGTAGCTATTATTATTAATTGCTGGTTTCATGTGGGAGTTTTTAAAGGGCATTTTTGGAGCAGGAAGAATTCAACAGAGTAAGCACAAGAAGTTAGAAATCTTCTTGGAGAAACTTCCCTATGTACCCACCCTGCCCCCCAAAAAAGAGAATTTTAGGTAAAATGTGACTACCTTTAACCAGGGGCCGGGTGGTCACTGCAAAGTCTGGGCTTGCAGGAGGCGTCCTGGTGACATACCCTGGGCTGCCTTCTTGACACTCCTGGCGGGTGTGTCTGGAGGCCAAGAGGTCTGGCGTCTGCTGGGGGAAGGAAGGGAAGAGAGATGAGGGAGGTGGGCCAGGCTGGGCAGGCTGGAGGCAGTGGAGCCCCCCACTGGGGCTGCGGAAGCACATGATCCTGGTAAGTAGACGTGCTGGGGCCCCAACGGCTGAGGCCCTTCCAGATGCAATACAGGACATGGAATCTGATCACCCATCTCTGAGTTTGAGTTTTTAAACTATCACTTGATGGACCCAAGTAAGTCACATTTGCTTTGGTTCAAATGGGGAGGGAAATGCCAGCCTTTTTTCTCCCCACCATATATTCCCTTCTGGTCATTTGCAAGATTGTTACGTGTTTTAGCACAAAATGCTGTGTGCTGTGTACATGACAACTCCGATAAGCAGGAAACTTCCAGGAGGAAACTTCAGACCTGTATTGTAATTTCAGTTTGTGGGGAAAGGGACAAAAATACCTTCACAATTTTTTTTTGGCACTTACAACCTATAATATTTACTTAATTTTAATATTTTCAAAAAATCAGACTTTACTTCCTTTCTTGGCCTCATTGTAGGCAAAAAGTATCCGTGAAATAACCCCTTGGAGGTAAATGTAAATATTTTCCCTATTAATGTTATAATTAAATACAACATTCGGTATGCAACAGTATCTACTGCATTCTACCTAAAGCTGCTCTGTGTGCCCAACGGTGGCATGTCTCTGGCACTTAGGAAGCACGGCAGCAACAGTATAGGCTCAGAGCCACATGGACCCAAGTGTGGCTCTGTGAGCTGTGTGACCCTGAGGCAGTGGCTGGCCCTGTCTGGGCCTCAGCCCCCTCATTTCTCAAATGTCGTTATATGGGAAGAGGATGTCTGCCATAAAGGCTTTTTGAATTTGCGTGTGGATGGCAAGGGAGTCCAGGGAGAGGGAAAGGGAGGAGAAAGTCACCAGTAACAGTCAGGGCGAAGCTGACCCCATACCACACTTGTCCTAAGTACTTGGCCCATGCTTCTTAGCTCACGTTGATACCCTGTGTATGTTCATTATTCCCATTGCACACCTGAGAAAACAGGGCTGGAGGAAGAAGGTGGCTTGCTTGAGGCCGCACAGCTAATGGGCTGCAGAGCTGGGACGTGGGCATGGCTGAGATCCCGGGGCCGGCACTCTCCTCCACAGCCCCAGTACCCTTCCCCCCGGGAAGGCACGGAAGGCACCAGAGAACAGGCAGGCCGAGGATGAAATGCAGGGAGTGCATGGAATATTTACAGATCCATCTAGCTGCACTGAAAGCCAAGGAGAGCATGTAGGCCGTGCATTTTTAGCTCCCAAACCTGGCCCTCACACGCTGCCTGGTCCTCTGCAGGCCCTTAGTAACTGAGGGGCACATTCCTGTCCAGTTCAAACTTAGAAACAGAATCAACTTGACCTGCAGATAGTCCATTTCTAACATGTTTACTCTCTAGAAATATTCAGATTTCATTTGGCCTCTTGTAATTCCCTTTCCTTACGTGTAAAATAACAGGATATGCCTCAGAGCCTCACAACATCAACAGACACCATGCAGCGCTCTGTGCTCTACCCAGGGCCTGGGACGCAGCAAGTGTGCAATGCATATCCTGTTCTTACTCTTTCCAAGGTTAGGTCTGCCGCTAAGAGTTCATTTTTATTAAAAGTTCTAAACATGATTTTGTGCACCCAACAGAAAAAATTTCAGTGTTCAAGTTAATTTCAGCTTCCTTGGTCTGACCTTTTCCCTAAAAAAAGCATTCGCCTCATAGCACTCTTGATAGGGTCGAATCACATTATACAGGCAGAGGGCCAGACACATAGTAAATGCTGAATGAAATGTAATCCTATTATCAATACTTATAATGCTCTGCCATACTCCTTCCTTCATCTAGCTCAGCACTGCCGGGATCCACTGGGTGTATCTGATCTCCAAAAGTTTACAATGGCTTGGAAAAATAAAATGTGCAGGGCATGAAGCAGAGAAAAAGCACAAGTGGTGAACTGCCCATTAATCTCTGTCAGTCCATAGATGCTGACATCAGATGTTGGGAGGTGAGCAAGGAATCACAGGACTGTTTTCTCTTTATCCACATGTTTCAGATTAGAGATCTGGTAACTAATAAAAGGGCTCCCAAAGGGGGGAAAAAAAGGATGAGTGGCTATGGTTGGTAGGCTGCCTGTATAATATGGAATTTCTAAAATGCAGGTCTATTTTAAAGAGTCAAGTCTGGTACTTAATCCCGGGCAGGGGTACAGAGCCAGATCTGCATGGTGTTTGCTGTTCGCAGGAGAATTAGTATGGAAGAAATCTGAGAAACAGATCCAGTCAATATCTGAGTTACCATGATTATAAGCATCACAGTTTACTCTAAATTCCTGCCCCAAAGTTGGTTTTACCTTCTCCTTTTTCATTTTGGAGGGCTGTGGGGATGGTTAGGATGTATGCCTAAGGCCTTGGTTACAAAGCATAGACAAAGGAAGGTGTGCGAGCTGAGGTGTGGTGGGTGGAGGAGTCTGACATCTGCAGCTGACTAGAAAAGGTATCCCAAACTTAGCTGGCCGGCTGGAGAGAGATGTGATCAACCCAATTAGGAAAATTAGGTAGTTGATCCATGCAGATTTGCTATGTAATTTGTTCAACTTTTCTATATATTTAAAAAATTTTATAGTAAATGTTTTATAATAAAATGTTATAATAAAAAAAGGGGGGCTGGTGCAGCAACCACATCTCTTTCTTTTCTGCTGGTTACAAATTCCTATCACTCACAGGGTTGGTAGAATCAGCAAGCTTTGCAAGTGCCATGTGGTGGGGACACGAGGTGGGGGCTTTGTGAAGGAGGGTTAGAGAGTCTGCAAAAGGCAGTGTTGGGGCAGGAGGACACTGGTGTCTGCAACTGACAACTGTACCCAAAATTAGCTGGGGCTGCCGCTTCTTGTGACAAGTGAAAGGCTGAGAGTTATGGTGCTTTAAATTTGCTGCCATTTCATTAAATTGAGGATGGAGCAGGAAAAGGTCTGCCAGCCAGCCTACCGCAGCATGAGGGCTAGGATCAGGGCTGGCATGTCCAGGCTGACCTGCCTGGCTGCCTTTGGACCTCATCATGCTCATTTTCAATCAAAGCAACTGAAACCAGATGGAGCCAGCACAAGCCAAGAAGGAAAACCCGTACTTCAGAGACCCAAGAAGAAGGAGGCAGCTGTGCGTCAGGACTGGCTGGAGCTGGGGCCTGCCCTGCCACGCACACCCTGTCTTGTCCACTGGGTTCTGCGTGTTTGCTGTGCCCTCCCTCCACCCCTCATCGCCTCCTGGTCCACAGGGGTCCAAAGCCACTCACGTACCTTCTATTTTCCAGTCTTCTACTAGATTGGATGGAGCCTGCAGTGCCAGAATCCCAGCGGAGGGACTCACGGTCCAGCTTGCGGACTCACCAGCTGCTGTCTAGAAGGTGGTCCGCAGGATCCCAACATGGTTAGTGGCCATGCGCTGCTGCGACCATGTGCCGAGGAGCCTCTTTCAAGGAAGAGAGGATGCATAGACATGCCTGTTGGGAGCATTCATCACACTTATTTCTCTATCTGTAAAATAGGATAATTACAGGTTTTAATGAGAGTGTTTGGCATAGAGACTGGCACAGGGTAAATGTTCAAAAATGGTAGCAATTATTCACCAGTTAGAATGAAGAGAACTCTTGATCCAAATAGCATAGTTGAACACTTGTGTGCAAATGCTTCACGTACATAGACTTTCTAGTTATCTACTATTGAGTACCAAACTACCGCTAAAGCCTAGTGGCTTCAAACAGCACCAGTCGCTTGTTTTGGTCATGAGTGTGCGGTTTGGGTGGCCCTGGGTGAGGGCTGGCTCATCTCTGCTCCAGGTAGGCTTGATGGGGGCAAGCGGATCAGGCTGGAGGACACACTTTGACCCCCATCCCCTCACTGCCATGGGTGGCAAGGAGCTCTTGGCTATCGATGAGGAGCTTGGCAGGGGTTGCTGGCTGGAGGTCTCTGTGCCCTCTTTGCAGAGCAACTTGGGCTTCTTCTTAGCGCGGTGGTCTCGTGGAGAATTGACCTATTTCATGTTGACTGGCTTCATCTAGAGTGAATGTTCCGAGAAGCCAAAGTTAAAGCTGCTTTTCAAAACCTTCCTACCTTCCACTCAGATGTGCAAACGAGTCTGTGCCCTCAGTAACTCGGGTAATTGGGTAGACAAAGAAAACCCACTTGAAACCATCTCTTGTTCCATGCCACTTAAGTGCAAATTAATCTGGATCAGAAGTGCAGATCCCAGGGGCAGAGACACTCAGCACCAGAGTGCCTTGGGATAACCAGAACAGATTTCTGTTCATTAAAAATATAGGTTCCTGGGCCCCACTGCTGAAGAATCTGCTTCGGCAGAGGTAGAGATGGATCCAGGCAGCTGACCTGAATACATTGTTTTACTTATTAAAAGGCAATATATGCATAGGGGACAAAATTCATCAGGACCACAGGCTATATGTTAAGTTTTCCTCTTTCCCACTTGACCCCCAGCCACTGATTTCTCCTCTTCAGAAGGAATTGGACATTGGGTATTTTTGCCCAGATATCTTAGGCATGTACATGCATACGTTTAAGTACAAGTAGATATGAGCATGAGCAAGCATGTGTCTATAAAATACATATATGTAAACAGAGTGCATGTATAGTCTATGTGTATAAATAAATTTGGTCTCCTTTACCAAAGTAAATATACACGTATCCAATACTATGTATCTGTATCTTCACACAAATATACTGGCAAATATTCTATCTTCCTTCCTCAAATGGTAGCATTTGCAGCCCCACAGTTTCTCATCTTGTTTCGTTCACTTACTCTCACCTTTTGCAGAATGTTCCTTACTCTCTCAATGCCTGCATCGTATGGCATTGTTTATGGGCCCTCATGTACATCATGTGTCTCTGGCCATGAGGTTGCTTCCAGCTTTTGGCTATGATAAGTAATGCCTCAAGGACATCATTCGCACCTGGGCAAGTGGGTCGAGAAGAGTCCCATTTCAGAGTCAAATGGTATGTGCATTTAAAAATAGTGATTGTTTCTGCCTGACGGCACTCCCCACAGTTTGCACCAGAGTACATTTGCATCAGTAATGTATGGGAGCAGGTGAGATTTTTGACAGGAGATTCTGTTGCACAGAAGTCTGAGAGCTCTGACATTTGGGGCAAGATGCTCTGTTTTCTGGCTTCTGAAAGCCACAGCGGAGACAAGGGAGGAAGAGGCAGTATTGCAGTTGGATGGTGAAGGACGGAAGTCATGGAATAGCACCGATGAGCAGGCAGGGCATCTTTCAATGAGTATCAACAAGAGCACCGAGGATCAACCAAGAAAAATATTTATGCTGTCTCTCCCAGGACCAAGGCCAAGTGCGGGACCAAGGTGGGGATGCCCAAGGATTTACCCACCAGTCCCCACAGCACTTTAAGGTGAGCATCCAGGACACTGTCCTGGGACGGTTGACTTTCAATCCCTGGGTTGTTCCAGCCACTAACCCACCTTTGGAGCCACCAGAGTAATAACAGTGGTTCATAGCAGCTCCACTGCCTGATGGGGACAGAGAGACTTTTCCAAAGTCACAGTTGGCATGTCCAGGGTAAGTGGCTACAACTCTTTCATCCTACAAAAAATATATTTCTTATTTACAGATGAAATGCTACGATATCTGAAATTGGGTTGAAAATAACCCATGGGGTGGATGGTGTGAGTAGGGGTAGAGATCACATGCTGACCCTGAGTTGATCTCACTGAAGCCATGTAACACATACACAGGATTCATCATATTATTCTCTCTACTTGTGAATATATTTCAATTTCCCATAATAAAAGGTTTCAGTAAATGTTTCTATTTAAGACACAGAGATGATTAAACATACTCCAATTCCTTCGTCTATTTTAAAAAACATTTCAGTTAGCTGACAATTGAAAGGGCCCACTTTAAACAGAGTTGAGAGCTACTTTTACATGCAATGGATCGCCCCTTTAATTTGCGGACTCCTCCCCCTTTTCATCTCCCAAAGACAAAATCCATCAAAAACTCTCCTGACAGCATCCAGATACCTTGAACAGGCTATGAAATATTTCAAGGTCTCACAGTAATTTAATGCTCTATGAAAGTAAAATAAATTGTGTACAAATAATTCAATAAGCTCAGGGAAGTGGGGAAAAAAAACATTGAGCATGTCACAGATGGCACCTCCAGGCAGTTTATCAAAGCAAGTTCCATAATTTAACAAAATCATCTTGGCATCACACACAAAAGCCCTCCTGTTTGATCCCTTAATAACACTGCTTAGCACTTTCTGGGGAACTGGCTTCTAGCACCGGAGCTGTTTCCAAGCATTAGCTAATCAACCATCAAAAGACATTTTCCACGCAGGCAGGCAGGACTCCGGACGCTTGCTTAACCCCCACGGAAGTGGCCATGGAAGCTAAGAGGCTTTTTCAAGGTCACGTGCGGGGCAAAGGCCACAGCTGGGGGTGCAGCTAATGAGTTTCTGGTTTCTTCCATGCTCCTGACAGCATGTCTGCCCCCTCAACCCTGACCCCGTGTGGCATGTGGCCCTACCCAGCAGGTCCCTGAGAGCCCAGGGCTCAAGTTTTGGCTATGGAGCCTTTATCTGGGACACCAATACGCTCACCACACACTGAAGGAGTCATCCCCCCCTGCCACCACCCATGCCCTGGGTCCAGGAGGCGCTGCCCCAGTTTTCTGGAGAACAGAAAGCTTTGCTTTGGGCAAAATACCAAGGAATGTTACCCCTGATTTTTGTCAGCAGCTCACATTGGTTTGGAGACTATATTTTCAAGTTATGTAAGTAATATGTGCATAGGTTGAAGAGGCAGATGCTGTGGAAGGGCTTAAAAGTACAAGAAAAATACCCAAAACAAACTGCGACCCTCCCCTCCAAGAGGGGCTTCCAAAGACTTCCCTGTCCTTGTGCTCATGGCTGATGGGGGCTGTACTGTACTGAGAGGCGCCCTCTGAAGGGGAGGGCACAGAAATGGACAGGAGAACTCTGGAGCAGAGGCCCCTGTGGACAGGTGATCAAGGTGGGCATCTCCAGGGCACCAGGCAGGTGTCTGTACCCTTGAGATGACACCAGGGAAAGGAACTCCACCTCTGCAGCCCTCTTCCCCAAACCCAGTCTCACCATAAGCAAGCCATCAGACAAGCCCAGACTGTAGGACATTTGATACACTCCTGACCAGCAAGCGTCAACACTGTCAGCCAAGATCACAAAACACAGCAAAGATCAAAACAGACAGGAGGAACCAAGGAGACCTGAGGGCTGCCTGCAGCGGGGGTCGCAGACGGGGTGCTGGACAGACAGGGACACAGCTGGGAAGCTGCTCACCTCTGCAGAGGGTCTGGAGTTCAGATAAGCTATGTGCTGATGCTGGTGTTTTGGCTTTGACGCTGCACCCCGGGCAGGCGAGATGACCACATTTGGGGGTGCTGCATGGGGAAAGCAGGCCCCCTCGACACCATCTGTTTAAAAAGTGCAACATTCCCATTTTTAGAGCAGCTTTAGGCTCATGGCCTTTCTCTACTATCTGTGCAAGTTTTCTATAAACTAAAAGTTTTCTAAATAAAAAGCTTACTTAAAAAAATTAAAGATAAAAATGCCCCCTCCCACCATTCACTCCTGCCTCAATCAACAAAAATAACAAATTCTGTGATATTCTTCCAGAATTCTGTGATAGATATGCATAGCTGTGTTTTTAAAAAAAATAAGACCTGATCCTATAATGCAGGCTTTTGGCTTCTGTCTTCATTTTAATCTGCGCCTGGGAGATAATTCTGTAGTGCAAGGTAGCTGAGCCTCATTGCTTTAAAGGGTCCTCAGAGTCACGTAGGTCAGTGTACTCCCAAAATTTATTTAGCCAGATCCCGATGGGGACCCTAGCTGGTTTTGCTTGGTTCTGTTTTTTTTTTTTTGACTGTTGTAACAAGACAATGTACAGTTGCTTCCCAGAAAAAGTCAATCAATGCAGGAAAAAAAGGCTTAGCTTTAGTCCTCATTTTAAAAGCCCAAATGAAGAGGATATGGGCATATCGTTTTTGACCTACTGGATTGGCAAAGATTGAAAGGCTGGGGAGTAGCTGGTGCTGGTGAAGGTGTGGGGAAATATGCTCTTTTATTCCCAGCGGGGGAGCGAGAATCGGCAGTTGCATTTGAAGTGATTTTGGCAAATTGGCAGCATGCCACCACTGGGCAGTGCCCTGGCCCCTTGGGAGCTGGGGACTGGCAGGGACCATCAGAGGCCTTCTGGGAAGTTGGTGCAATTATCTTTGTACCTGTGGTGTTGGTTACACAGGTGTGCCCACTTGGAGAAAATTCTTCGAGTAACACATTCATGATTTGTACACTTTCTCTGTTTGTTACACTTTAGTAGAAAGTTAAGAATAAAAGACCCTAGATTTGAACAGGCTCCCTAAGTGTGCTTCACAAGAGATGCACATGGTGAAATGCCCAGGGGAGCTGTGGGAACTGTCCCCTCCCTGGCTGGATGGAATCTGTGGTTCCCACAGAAACAATATACATATATATGATCTTCAAAACATCTCTTACTAACTTCAGGAATTTCTTATTAGTATGCTACTCTACTTAGTCAACTAAAAAATCAAATAAAAATCATACCCTTACCTAAATTTCTGCAGGTGGGCTAACCAAATAAACAACATAGTCATTGAGGTTCTTTCATTTTGTCCTACTTGCAAAGACATAAGGGAAAAAAAATCCTTAGATTTTAAGTAAGGGGAGGTCAGATTGGGAAAAGAGGAAAATGATGTGCTTTAAGAGAGTTGCTGAGGTCCCCTCTATAACTTAATAACCTTAATCAAGGTCTGTTAACTGACCTCTTATTTGGGGGAATCCAAGGTGAAATCAAGCATGCCACATTTTCCAAAACCAAACCAAGAATCTGGAGAAAACACATGTGGACATCTGTAAGACACTGTCAATAAGCACCTGGGGCTAGGTGGGCAATTTTTTTGCCTTCAGAATAAGAAGTAAATGATGGCTCTCCCCTGGTCACACAAGCCAAGGGGTGTGAGGAAAAACATTTAGACAGCCACTCGGGGCCCACAGGGCATACTGGCAGAGCTGGATTGTAAACTGATACCCTGGCTTTCCCCAGGACCGCATCAGCAGAACAGCACCCCGCCCTCCTCCCCTGGGGTCCCCTCCACATCCCCCCAACCAAGACTGACCTTTACTGTGGTTGCTCTTTCGTAAAGCAAAGTCTCCTCTGATTCCCCCTTATTTTTCTAGCTTCTGTGGGTCACACAAGCCTTTTTACATTGTTGATAAAAGTTTTGAATTAGCTTACTTTGCTCTGGAATATTAAAGGTTCTCTTTGGGGGACTTTGGAACATGCCAGATGCAAACCTTCCATTAAGGCGCTTAGAGATAAGTCATGATGATCATCTCCTTTTGAACATCTGGGGTTTTTAAAAACCAAGCAGCCCATGGAACCCAGAATTGTATTTTCACTAAAAGAAAGTGCCGTAGATGACTCAGAGCCCTCCATGCAAATGTGGTATGATTAAAAGTTTATTTTCTTCAGGCTGTTGCTATGGGAACGATGCTTGGTTTGGGTGTCTAAAACTCACAAAGGACTGTGGGGCTCTGGCATGGCGGGCAAGGTGATCCGGGAGGGCGTTTTTAAGGATGTGTGCATTTGTGAGGGGCAGGTAGGGGGCAAGAGGAGGGGAAGAGAGGAAGGAATCCAGATAGTTCCTTTGACTTGACTTATTTGCCTCAAGGCGGATTGGGGAATATCTCTATATAAGATGGGCCGAATTCTAGTGAGTTGGTGAGGCACCCATTGTTCCTATAAGGAATTATTCTCTTATTAAACATTTCCTTAGAAAGTGACTGATCTTCCTGGTCCATGGCAACAGTGGTGCCTAGACACAGATAGGTCTGGAGCAAACGACCAGTTTGTTTCAGGCTGGGGAGATAGATTCTTGGGGAGCAAGGCACAATGAATAACCCAAAACAACACAGCTGGGCCTCCCTGACTCCGTACGTTTCCTATGAAATCCTCCCTGCATGTCCCAGCTCCCGTGGACACCTCCCTTCCCTGGAGACCACACGGTGACTTGTACTGGAGCCGACACACCTGGCATGGATTAGGGTCTGTCACTAGCTGGAAGGCCTTACGTGGGTCACCCGGCCTCTCCAGGGCTCCACTTCCTCCCGAGGACCACGGGGTAGAGCACAATAGGTGCTGGGAATCTGGGGTTCTCATCCTGGCATCCTTCACAGTCCCCCCTCCCTCGTACCACCAAGGCAGCGGCCCTCCCGTCTGAGAGCCCAGCTGCCTCATGTAATTCCCGCCACCCAATGCGAAGCAGGTGCTATGGTTACCCCATTTCCTAGACTGGGAGACAGCGCCACCCCGCTGATGTCGGAGTGAGGCTTCAACTGCTGCCTTTTGAGGCCAGACCCCACTCTCTCCCACCCACAAGCCAATCTGTACCAGCACCAACCTGGGCCAGCCTTGCCGGCAATTCCTGCTTGTTATTTCATCCGATCCTCGTAATCCCCTCCAGAGGTGTAATTATCCCCATTTCACAGATGGGAAGCTGTGCTCAGCGTCTCTGGACTTGTCTGAGGTGCTGGAGCCAGAAAGTGACAGGTTCCAACTCGCCATGCCCAAGATGGTTTTACCTTGGACCCGAAAAATCTGGACCTTTTTGGACCAGGTTCTTCCAGAAAAGGTGTGGCCAACTCCAGGGCAAACAGCATGGGAATATTTTATGGGGTGCAAGTGAAGGGTGGGGATCAGCCCAAAGGAACCCTAAAGTGGGCCCTGCCAATGTTCGGGGCCAATTGGAGCAGATGATAGACTTTTACTCAACCTGACAGCCAGAGATTCTCAGAGAGGCCTTTTCATCTGTAAATCTGGGAAACAGGCAAGCTGTGGAGAGTTGGATGGTATCGAGCCTTCATGCTTCTACACTGGCAGCCTTTGTACACTGTTGCCGCTGATTTCTCCACCTGTGGTCAGCCAGCGCCAGCCACTCGTTATTGTACGGCTGACGTGTACAATTTTGCTTTGTCAGCCTGTGCTCCTGAAGCAACTGCCCCCAAGAATCTGTGCTTTCTCAGGCACCGCCCCCCACGCGCACCTTAAACTCACAGGGCCCCATGAGGCAGGACAGGTACTCAGGGAGCCCACACACACTCGGCAGTCATTCCCTGGATCGGGGCTCAGATCGCAGACGGCCTTGCTCTAACCGGCCTTGCCTTGGCAAGGTTATGAACCACTTTGGCAAAGGCTACTGTTCCAGGGCATGCTGGTGGGGCCAGCCTACAGAGGCTGTTAGTTCTGTGAAAATCATTATCCCAGAACAAAACCAAGTCCTGCCCTTACATGAAGCTGGAGCGAAACTAGCATGAGGTGGCCTTCCTTGGGGCATTATCAGTTTCACTGGCTCCTACCTTGTCTCTTAGGTCAGGGGTTACAAACTGGGATGCTCTCACGTTCGTCCAGGTGCAGTACAGGGGAGCGGCGTGGGCTGGGTGGACACAGGTGGGTGTGGTGAGGACTGTGGCAATCAGGAGGGGATGCGCCCTGCCCGAAAGGGCAGCCACTGCTCAGCTCCACCCAGCTGCCTTGTGGGGGAGATTGGCCGGGCCCAGGACGGTGTGGCATGCCATTTTTCAGGAGAACCATAATATGAGTATTTATGTCAAATTTCCAGACCTTGGAAGTACTATAAATGCATGTTCGTTAAAACTTCTAATGGTTTAAGGAGTAACAAATAGCTCCCTGCTTGTCTACCCAAATAACACACCCATGCCCCAACCCTTTTTCTTAGCACACCCGGCTCGGTTTTGAGCTCCACGCACCACTTGAGCATCAGGGAGGGATGGCAACCATCCGTGGAGGTTCTACCCCCACTCCGAGCAGTGCGGGTCCTTCTGTGACAGCTTATCTCACTCAGCATAACATCCTCAGGTTCATCTGTGTTGCAGCCTGTGTCAGAATCTCCTTCCTTTTCAAGCTGAGCCGTATTCCATTGTGTGGCTGGACCACAGTTGTTTATCTGCTCATCCATTAACAGCCCCTGGGCTTGCTTCCACCTCTTGGCTGTTAGGAACCCTGCTGCTGTGAAACATCAGTGTTGAAGTATCTCTTCAAGCCCCTGCTTTCAGTTCTTTGGGGTCGTTACCCTGAAGTGGCATGGCTGGATCCTATGGTAGTTCCATTTAATTTCTTTAGGAATCATCACACTGCTTTCCCCAGCTGCTCCACTGTTTCTTCCTGTCCCGCTTTTGATGGCTACATCACATCAGAGTGTATTCGCCCAGTGAGTGCAGCTGCATAGGAGAAGGCATGGTGCCAGGTCGATCCAAGAGCATGGACCCTGGAGGGACCACCTGGGTTTATGTTCCTGCTTTCTCCCATGCCCGAGCTGTGAGATGTGGGCAAGTTATTTACCCTCTCTCTGACTTGTTTCCTTAGCCAAAGACTGGGGTTTGCAGTGGCTGCTCGTAGGGTCGTTAGGAGGGTCATAAACTTTGGCTCTGGGAACAGTGCCTTCTGCATGGTAAGAGCTACACACTACTTTGATCAGTGTGACCCACTCTGGCCAAATCTCCCATATTTTTAAAGAAAGGCAGAAGAATAGGATTTTTATGTGAAATCCCCTACTTTTCAAAGGTTGGCCAGCAGTTCAGATTCAAAATAACATAATGCATGAGCCTAAGAGATATGTCTGTGAGTGGGAAATGCTCTGGGTTGCTTGGGTGGCCTTCCCATAACAAGTGGTGTGCTCCAGCTGCTGTGTGAGCAGTCAGGAATGCTGCACGGAGAAGGAGGCATTTAAACCAAGCTGCAGTAAGACCACATTGTGCGGGAAAAGACAGAAGTGGTGGGGATGGTATACCAAGGGGCCAGGAGCCCAAAGGTGGACACACAGTCACGCTTCAGATGTGGCTTGAGCTATGAGAACCCTTAGAGATGAAGGCATTTGTTCTCAATCTCAACATGACCACAGATGTGTTAACCTTTAATCTTTGAATAACAAACAAAATGACTATGTCGACATGGCAGTTGGCACCAGGCTTGGGTCCCGGGAGGTGAGTTCTCTGTGTCCACTCAAAGGCCTTGTGCAGTAGCCAGACAGCATTCTGCATCTTGTCACCAGTGACCCACATTCTTACAGTAAAAGCCTCAGAAGAGGCTTCAGTTTGAAAGGAAAACTCTTTGGGGACTGAGGACCAGGATGAGGGGCCCATTCTCCGTATTTCGAGTTCTTATTTAAATTGTACGACTGTGCTGACCTTCACTTCCCACTCCAGATGCTGGTGGTTTGTGAAGAGCATTGGCGGCTGTTCCAATGACCATTTCTTTGAGAGCTGCCATCCCTCCTTCTGCCGTGGAGATCCCCTCCAGGTCCCCTCCAGGTGGCCCTTGTTACCCCCATGGGACGGACCCCAGGAGTGGCTCGCCACCGGGCTTGCCTCTTCCATGGGGGGTACGGTGCTCCTTCCGAGAACTATGCACACCTTGAGATTCGGAAATTCAGACAGAAGCAGAGGCAGTGCCCATTCTTTGAGCAATTCTCATCCTCTAAGAGGTGCTATTCGACCAAAGCTGGTCTCCCAGGGTTTTTCCCTCCCAAATTTATTCCGTAACAAGTGGGAAGCTTTGGGGGGCTGTCTATCGCTGAGTAAACCAGTGCTCCCTCCCTCGGGGTCCTGGGCTCTGCCCTGTGGGGGTCCCCGGGAGCTGGGCCTGCTCGGCAGCGGGTGGACCTGGGTGCATTCCAGTTTGGGCCGTTGTGGGTAAAGCGGCTTTGGCCATAGCAAGTAAGCCCCTGTGCAGACATACTTTCAGTTCTCGTGGGCGGGTGCTCCAGAGGGAGGCTGGTAGATCATACCGGAAGTATGTTTGCCTCTTAGTAACTTGCCAAGCAACTTCTCAGAGCTGTTAGGGGTGAACTGGGCCACCCACCAAGAGTTCCCACGACAAAGTCCTAAGCCCCCACTCCTCAGGACGTAACTGGTCTGTGGGATGGCAGCGTCATCCAATACACTGTGCCCTTTTAATGAGAGGGAATTAGGACACGGGCATGCCCGGAAGGAGCACCGTGTGAGGACACAGGGAGAACTCGGCATTCACACGCCCAGGAGAGGGCCTGGGGACCGATCCCTGCCTTGTGGCTCAGAAGGACCCTGCCCTGCCGACTGGGGAGCTTCCAGCCTCCGCACTGGCAGGAGACGTGGACCCCCGGAGGAGCCCCATCTGTGTGCCTGGCCGCAGCGGCCCGCACGCACTGCACCGCTGGTGCCCTTTACGCTCCTCTGCACTCTGGCTAGAGTGTGCGGCTCTCTCAGCATTGGTCTTGTTTTAGTTTATGATGTTTTTTGGTTGGAGTAAAATTCACGTAACATGGAATAAAACATTGAAATGTGCGGGACTCGGTGGCATTGGGTGCCTTCACGGTGATGTGCGAGCACCATGTTTCTCTAATTCCAAAACGGTTCACACCCAGAGGAAACCCCGGTCCATCCTGCAGTGCCCCCAGCCCAGTCCCCAGACTGGCTTTCTGTCGCTGTGGATGCTGCACATGAGTAACCGGGCAGGGCACACCTTTGGGGTCCGGCTTCTGTCCCCAAGCACTGCGTTTCCCATGTTCACCCGTGGGGCCATGTGCCAGGCTGCATCCCTGCCGTGCTGAGACCCTCCCCACACGGGGACAAGCTGCATCTCACCTGTGCAGCCACGGGCCTTGAGGGGGCCTCACCTTGGGCTGCTGTCGTAAGTGTCCCCGATTTGGCCTCACCCGCACTCCTAGGACGGCTTTGTGGGCAAGTGGACCCTGACCTGGTCCCCTCACCTCAAGCCTCAAGCTTTTCATCTCCGCTGCGGCCATCATTCCTCATGGGAGAGGGTGCAGGCCAGGCAGGGATGAATGCCTGTGGGCACTGTCGCCAAATTCTGAATTTCCTTCAGAACAGAATTTCGTTGCAGAGTCTTGCTGGGGGGTCCTTCGCTTGTGTAGACTCTGACCCCGTGCAGTTGTGGAAGGTGGAAGCTGGGTGAGGGACCTGCGTAAATCAGCCCTGGCAGGTGGAGGAGGGAGGAGGGAGGAGGGAGGCCCGCCCTGAGCCTGGACCCTTCACAGCTCTGCCTGGCCAGTATTGTTGTCCCCCTGTGACCAGAGGCCACTCCCCAGATCAAAGCTACTCCGGGTGGGTGGCTGTGAGTGAGCTGAGCGGGCAAAGTTGTTGAAGGAAGAGGTGCTAAATAAAGTGTCACCAGGAGGGCGTTCCTTTTTTTTCCTGTGGTGACTGGCCTGATGGGCAGGGAAAGTCAGGACAAGGGCAATCGCTGCTGATATGGACACCAAAGACTTGGTCTGTGGCTGAAAAAGCAGGCGGTCTTCTACAGTGTCTGAGTGTCCCTGACTCTAAAACAGATGAGGGCAATGCTCTTCCTTTGTCTTAAACGCACACAGAAGCACCCGTGCACACATGCACATATGCACGCACACACAAGCACATGCGGACACACATGCAGGCACACGCGCTCTCCATCCGGGGGCCTCCAGATCTAATCTTGCAGATGACGCAGCACTCTGTTATAACAAAATGCAGTGGCTTTTATTACTGTCCCTTAGCCCTGAAGTCATAAAACAGTGAATGTTTCCCTTAAACCCTCAGTAAACAGGGAGGAGCACAAAGGCGTTCCGAGGCCCTCGACTAGTCTGGCGGTGTGGCAGAGTGCTGGTTACACAGGTGTGTTCACTTTTGGAAAGTCTTCAAGATGTACAGATAGGATTTGTACCTGTTGACAGAATAATAGACGTGCCCAACAACAAAACCCTTGCCACCAGTACCGGCTGAGATGCTGAGCTCTCTTTCCCTCCGCAAACACAATGAACTTCGGTTGGCGAGGTGTGCCAAACGCAAGTCCTGCCCCTCGTGTCCATCTATCTTGGGTGCTCAGCCCTGTGGGTCATCCGCTCTCTGGCCAAAGCGTCCCATCTCGGCAGAGCTGGAAATCCTGCCCGGAAAGCTCGGCAGCCTCTGCAGCACCCCGATAGCCTTTTCTTCCAGCGGAGCTGCCAGAACAGATGTTGGGAAGTTTGCTTTGTCGGAAACAGACAAGCAGGCCGCTCACGGACCCTTTGATCTCACCTCGGAAGAAAGTTATAATCCATCCCCGCAAATCTGCAGTTGGGACATGAGAGACAAAGGGAGGAAGATGTGAGGGGCTCCTGAAAGGGGCGGGAAGTGGGTGCGGGGCTTTGAACGCGGCCAGTCCCTGGGACGGCTGCCCATTATCTTCCTTTCTCATCTTTTCTCAGATGGAGATGTGCAAACCCACAGCTTTTGATTGGGGTGGCAGCAAATGCTCAGCGCCTGTGTGGAAGGAGGGCAGCAGAGTTACTCTCACCCTCGGCAGTGCAGGAGGCCGGGCAGTGCCGAGAACAGGGACAGCGCAGGGCTAGGTGGCCTCGGGAGGCCACTGTCCTCAGAAAAGAAGACAAAAGGGAAAGATGCCTGCAGTCTGGCAACTAGGAGACCCTGGTGGATCTGGGCATAGACTGGACAGGCTCTGGGGCTTCCTGGCCTCTCCTCCTGCCTCTGGCATGTACACATGCACAGGGGCATCTGATGGAGCAGGGGCCCGGCAATGGCCCGATAGCTCTGGCCCAGGGCAGCTCTGGGTGCAGGGCCTCTGATTTGGAAGTGAGCAGTCGGAGGAGAGCCATCTGCTGGTCCGATGGCAGCAGAGGCAGCTGGCCTGTGGGGCAGCCAGCTTGGCTAGGCACTTGGTGGTTTCCTTTAGTGCCCTGCAGGCAGTCCCAGTGGGGGGCTGGGGGTCCTTGTTTGGCAGCTCTGTTAAGCGGCTTTGGGTGTTGTTTTTGGAAGCCCGGTGTTCCAGCCCTGCCAACCAACCATCCTGTGAGCTCCTTGATATCACTCTAGTCAGTAACCTGGCTGCTTAACCGGCAGTCCTGTATTGCTTGCATCTGGGACACATGATGGACAAATGAACTGGCTGTCACCCTCACCTCCTTTGGTCTTCCTGGAGTCTTCCCAAATCCCTGCTGATACCTGTCCCTTGCTACGCCCAGTTCCCTACATTTCTGCCGTGTGGAAAATGGGTGTGATGGCCTCTTTCTGATCACAAGGCTGATTGTATTCACCCTTTCTTAAAAATCCTCATGCATGCAGTAAGTGTGCTTGGAGTACCCTAACCAGCTGGCGGAACACACCTACACAGCCATGGCAGATAGACCTAAGGGTCAGTGGGTCACAAGCAGGGTGGGAGCAGGGAAGGGATGCAGGGAAGGGATGACCCTGCACCACCCAAGGAGGATGTGGAGGGTTAGTGTCTTCAATTTTAGTCATTGTGCAGTGCTACTGGGTGTTTTGGTTGGCTATATATTTCTTTAACAGGAAATGATAATTCCAATCAACAAGATAATTCTCCACATTTCTACATCAGCTATTGTTTGATGTATAAGCTCATTATACATTAAATATAATATATGATCATATGTACATAATACATAATATATAATCAGTTTTCTCCCCTGTGAAATGAAGAGAAAATAGAGAAGACACCTATTCTTCAGCATCACTGGCTTGTAACGAGAAACAAAACTATATGCATGAAAATTCTAATGCATGTATAAGCAGCAAGATGACATAAATACTGGTTAATATTTATCTCTTTTCTATCAGATTTTACCAGGCCAATTATAAAAACTTATTTAAAAGCCAAAAAGTTAAGTAAGTCCTCATAGGAAATTGGTTTAGCACTGTTAAACATCCTGGCTCATAATAAAATAGCTAACGTTTAATAAGCTCCTACTATGTTCCAGAAACTTTACAGTGTCTTTAAATTATTGTCTCTATATTATAGATTAGAAACCGGAGGCTCTGAGGCAGTCAGGCTCTGCCAGGATAAGGCATTAAGTGTACGGCAGCATTGGGCTTAAACCCAGGCAGCCTTATTTCCAAAGTGTGGGCCCCTCCCATGCTGTCAGCTTGCCTCGAGCTCAACAACTAAACTTGGGGCCAGTTTTTTTTTTTTGTAAGCTGCGTATTAAGAGAGGATTATTTTAAGTATAATTTTGACTGTGTAACCTCCTTGGCTTTTCTTACTGAAAAAAGAAAGAGGGAAAGAAAATGCAATTGCCTTTTGATTCTAAATGACATTATTAGCAAAATTTCATTATCATGTCAGAAGCTCCCTCTGAATTCGTATTACACAAAAAACACCCTCTCTTTGGGCAGCTGGATGACTCATTTTCAAGCATATTGAAGACACTGACTCCTACTTCTGACAACAGCGATGGGTGGGGGGCTTCCTCCCCTCACTTCCAAGGGCGCAGAGTTGGGAATGTGCAGACTGAAAAAAAAATTATGAAAACTTCAGAAAAGTAGGGTGGGATTTGGGGTCGTCTTTGTCCTACAGTCCCCCAGCCCACCCCAGCCCTCCGGTATTGTGGGGGATTGTGTCTTTGGCAGAGAAGATTAAGTGGACTGCATGCCCCCCACGGAGTATTTAATTGGCAACAGAGTCAGAACCCACTGATGTGTGCAAAATTCATTATTGTATTTGGGCTTGGAATGCTCGCACCGGCCAGCCGTTTTCTCTTTCTGATTTTCCCACAAGTGTTCAAAAAGATCTTGTGTCTCCGTGTCAGAGTGTCAGCTCCCTGGTGGGGCCAGGTTCCTGAGTTATGCTTTGTTAGTAACCTCAAGGGCAAGGGAAAAGGTGTGTAAATCCTTCAGCTTCTGATATCACTGGATTAGGCAAAAGGATGTGCTGGAGGAGGAAAGGAAGATGAGAACACTCCCCCTGATCACAGCCCTGTTAACCGGGATCCACTGGATTCACAGACGAGCGTGGCAGGGCCAGGGACATCAGCGTTTGGTTCCTTGTAGCATCTGGAAGGAGTGTCCGAGTCACACGCGACCTGGCACAGATGGCACTTGAGAACCTGCGTGTTGAGACGCAAGTTGGCTGAATTCTCCCTGTCACGTTGAATAATAAAAGGGTGGCACTTTCACACACTTGAGTTTAAAGTTCACTTTCCTTCCTTTTCTGTGATGATTGTGGGCGCTCCCTGCTTCCTGGGCACCACTCACCCTCTGTGTGGGAATAGCATTTATTGGTTATGGAAGACCAGTCTCTGTAACCCACAGACTGCAGAGTCCATAACTCAGTGAGGTTTGTCTTGTTCCTGTGACAGTACTGGGCTCGGGGACCCAGGCTGGGCGAGACGCCACCATCCTCTGCACACAGCTTCCGGCAGCCTTGGGCATCACCCACCCAGCGAGCTGGACAGCAGAGCAGGTGAGACATCTCCTGGGCTGCCTCCCACTACTTTTGTTTGCATTCCCTGGCTGGGGCTGAGGAACTAGGCTACATCTAATTGAAGGGAGCCAAGGGGATGGTCTGCTGGGAAGGAGGAAGGGGGAATGGATTTCGGAAAGCAGTCTGTTAAAGAATTCTTCTTGATGGGTCTAGAAATCAAGTTGCCCTGCCTCGTCTAGCCAGGGTATGGGCCTGTGACCCAAACTCAGCCAACTGGATTTTTTCTCCCATGACTCTTAAACTTGAGTGACATTTCCTAGGGCAGATTTTAAAAAAAGAATTTAGGCAGATTAATCCCAGAGACAGTTGATAAGACCTTAAGCTTTTCCTGCTGCAGAGATGTCTGCAGCTACTTTCTTTCTCCAAGACCAGTCCTCCAGCCTTCCTGCTGGTTATGGGAACTTCCTCATAGGATTCTTGTAAATGATCCTTTACTTTAATTAGACAAAGTTGTGGACACAGGCCACAGGCAAAGAATGCTCACTGATGTTGGGGGGCTGAGCTCTGAGGAATCTGGGTTGACCCAACTTATTGGTAATATGTCATGATGGCAGAAGGCAGACGAGAGAATTCTAGTCATTCTAACTGTATTTATGTATCACTGTCAAGTACTCACTGGTCTTCATTTGTCTAGTTCATGAGAACAAACCATAGAAACAAAGATTTGGTGTGGTTGAACAGAAAGCACAGAGCATCAGGATATTGGAATGACTTGGAGTGAGTTTGTGCTCATTGAAATCTACTCTCAGGAATAGGGTCCTGGGGTTTAGAAGTGGCTCTTGCAATTAGCCAGCATCATACAAGTCCTCGAACTGTTTCTTTTATTTGGCAGTCAGCAGACCAGTCTACCTCCGATTTTGTGAAGACTGAAAGTGATGAAAGATGTTAAAGCATTTTTAAAAACGCAAATGTTGCACACATGTGAGATATTTTTGCTTTGAGGCAAAACCAGTAGGGAACAGATATAAGGGTCCATCAGAACCTGAAGTGGTGACCACACAAAACTCAACACAAACCAGGAAAAACTCAGCCCTGAAGAAGAACGGCACCCCCAGGCCATGTATCTCCTAAGTCAAGATGGATGCGGGGTGTGGGCTGTCTGCTGGGCCACGCGGAGCAAATTTGTCCTCAGATATTTGTTTGACTTGCTGTGTGTGAATTTTTTAAATTGCCAAAATTAAAAAAAACAGGAAATTTCAAATAAACATTTTGACTTCCTGCTTTTCTTGAAAAAAATCCAAGATCCTGCTACTTTGCATCTTCCTCACTCTGTGGTGACTCTGGGCAGGGGCTGGTACGAGCACCTCTGTGGACAGGGCGCTCCTTCATGCCCAGCCCAGCCTGCACACTCATTAACGCTACCAGGTCAGGTCCGTGCGGCACTGTGTGTGCAGCCCCTGGTGGGGTTCCTGTGGGGCACTCTAGGAAATGGGGACCGGGAACCCTTTGTGATCCACAGAGATGCCAGCTGGACCCCTCACCCTCTCTCTGCACCCTGGCTTGGCCTCCCCGAGGGTGCTGAGCACGATCATACTCCCATCATCCTTTTGTTCTCCGCTGTCATTCCCCGGCCCCCTGGGTTCTCCTGCGGACCTCCGGGACCCCATTCCTGAGCAGCTGGGGGAGTGCCCACTGCAGTCTGGGTGAATGGGAAGAAAGCCACACAGCTGGGATGTAACTGTAGCCTGGAACCAAATTATTGTTAATGACTTTTGGCAGCTTCCCAGTGCCCTCTCAGCTCCCACCCGCCAGTGAGGTGTAACCGCCTCGGGGTCAGGTCAGTGTCTACCTGGGGAGCGTTAGGTCCTTGCCTAGTGATGATGAAGACTGATACCCATCAGCTGGGATAAACATCAAGGGGGATTCCGATTTTTCATGCTGATCCAAGGAGGCAGATTAGAAGCAGAGGATGAAAGGAAAGGGAACTTCAGGTTGATTGTCAGGATAATTTTCCCAGGAGGGAAATCAGTTAGCCTCTGAAGACCTGCTTCTCCCACAATACACCTCAAACCTGCCCTGGAAGGAGCCCTGAGGGGAGTAAGCAGGCAAAGCACACAGCGGAGGAGGATGCAGTGGAAGCTCCTGGTGTCTTTTCACCCCACTTCTCATTTCTTTAAATGAATTTTGGAGGCAAAATATATTTCTTTCATTTGTTATGTTGCTACAAGTTTGACTTGAGCATGTCCCTGACTCATGGGTCCCAAGAGTATTTGCTGTCTCTGCATTTGTCCCTCCCTGGCTTTTTGGAGCTTGAATCAGTAGTTCCAGGCCTGGGGATGCCCCCGCCCCAGCCTCGACTTGCTCCTACTGGTCGCCTGACCACGGGGTCTGGCCACCATGAGCCCGAGTGTGGCTGCACTGGAACAAAAGCAGCAAACACTTGAGTACCTATGTGCCAGGCTTGGTCTGCTCATTGGGAAGTAGACCCTAAGAACCCTGCTTTCATGGATGTGATTCTCCTGGGATCATCTGATCGAATAAGCTCAGAGGACAGATCAACAATGGCCAGACTCCCCTGCTGCCTCAGAAGCAGAAAACATAAATTGTTTGGGAGAGCAATGTGCTTAAAAGCACCAATTCTCCAGATTCCCTTGCAACCAGTAGAGGTCATAGGACCAGTCCTGACCCATGAGACAGGAAAACTCTCCCAAAGGCTGTAGGCTGATCTGGACCTTCGTGGACCTGCCCCACCAGCCTTCTGTGCTCATGGGTATTCACCTTCTGGAACATGGCTGCGAAACCCATTCATCTTGCGACTATGTGGGCAGAGTCACATGAATTCAGTGGAGCAAGGAGAGAGAAGGAACTTGGTTCCCTGAGTAGCTAATGTGGTCCTGCCTTAGAATCCTCATAAGGCTAGAAAAATAAACTGCCTAGAAATTAACTCATAATAATTGGTTCTTGTATACTTAATTCTCTTCTGTCTCAGACAACCCAACACTGATTGTAGAACAAACAATCCAGAAACAATATTTTTAAATGGTTGTCTTGGTTTTGCATTATATTTTGCTAAGGTGCCTGGTTGTTAATATTTTGATCATACTAATATGTGGCATTGCAAGACATTCTCCCTAAAACCTTCAGCAGAGCTGGGCTTAGCAGTGTCTCCATGTGACACCTCCACTATGGGCCTATCTCCAGAAGCTGGGCTTCTTCCATGGCAACCAGGGTCTCCAACACGGAGGTTCCCCTGGGTGAGGTAGGGGCTACCCAGCCTTCTGGAACATGGCAGAAGGCATCACACAGCAGCATGGCTGTACCCTCCCTGGGGTGAAGCAGTCACAAATCAGCCCACAGTCAACAGGAGGGGACAAAGACTCAGCTTTCCACAAGTGGGGCACTGAGAATTGTGCCTCTACGTCCTTCAAAGGTGATCACGGCCACCTCCTCCAAGAAGCCTTTCCTCTCCAACCACCCATGAAGTGTGGAAAGGAAAAGTATGGATCTCTCCTCCTGGTAACTTCAGTGATACATGCATTTGGCATTTGTTCATCTTTCACCCAATTTTGTTGTGTAACTGCTTGGTTGCATGGGCAACTCCCTTGACGATCAATATAATTGGCTTTGAGCAAAGATGAAAACTCCTTGTGTTATGGTTGTCTTGCCCAAGAGACTCCTCCACTTACGTGTCTCTGTCACCTCTCATTTTCGTCACATTCTTCTATCTCTGTGTCTTTATGGCTTTTTTCTCTTTATCCCTCAGAGGCAATATGTATACATGATTACAAACATAGGTTTTGGAGTCAAAGAGAGTAGTGCTTGATTCTTTACCAACTGTGTGACCTCAGGCAACTGGCTTAGGTGTCAGTTTCTGCATTTGAAAACTGGGATTGGTAATGGGTGTCGAATGACCAAATGCACACAAACCGCCCAACACGGCACCTGGCACGTGACTGCGTTTGAAATGCCATCTGCCCTCACGGTCGCCGCGGCTCCCACGGTCAGTCATCTGTCTTCGTTCTGCTTCACAAGGACCTGGCTCATCTTTCAGGAAGCCCAGGGTCAGGTCAATTGAGAGTGAGCAGGGCCCGGATCCACGTACCCAAGGGAAAGGACAGGTTGATAAGAAGAGCTTAGAGAACAAGCAAGTCTTCAGGAAGTCTGGAGGCTTCCACAGAATGGTGCATAACAAACGGAACAAACAAGACAAGGGTGGGCAAGTGGATGGTGATGCGATCCCTCTGGCCAAAGAGGAGAGGAGAGGAGATGGTCACTCTCCTCTGGGAAGAGCAGTGGGCTAGCGGGGCGGGACTTCCTTCCCGGGAGGGCTCCGGGGTGGTCTTTGTCTGGCAGGGCCGGGACCCTGGGGTCTCATCATACTTACCAAGACAGCTCCTCACGTCTTTAGAAGGGTTCTCGCTGGACTGAATCCGAATTCTTTCGGTTGTACACAAATGAGCATTTACAAAAGACAGGAAGGAAACCTACCAACCTGCTACTGATGATTATTTCTAGTATTTCTAGGGTGAATGTGTATTAAAGTTCTGCTTTACCAGGATGTGGACAATTATGACCAAAGTTGAATGCAGCCCCTGAAGGGTTCTCATTATATTCTGCTGACCGTAGCTGCTTTTCAAACTCCTGCATTTACTCCACAGCACGTGGAGAAGGAATATGGCTTTACCATGTTCATCATAGGCAAATTTTGTTCATAAGCAGAATGACAGTGTATCGTTTACATTTTTAAAAATCCTTGTGTGTCGTTCACTAAGAGAACACATGGGATCCCTGGCTGTGCCACCTCTTGCCACCTTGAGCAAGTCACAACCTCCCGAAGCCCCAGGGCCTCCATATGGGAGATAGGCATGGTGACAGGGTCCTGGGAGCAGTGGTGTGATCATGTGTTATCACCACAAGCTTTGGCTCCTGTCCAATTTCCTGTCACGTAACTTAAAACACATAAGCTGCTCAGCTTTGCCTTCCAGAAGTTTCCCTTCCAACCCGCGGCTCTGTCCCTCCCTGGGCTCCCACTGGCCGCTCATGATGGTACACGCTGGGGATGGTGCACACACGTGCCGGTGTGCGCAGGGACAATGCGAAGGGCTCGTGGAGGAAGGGCAACCGTTGAGTGTAGTATTCTTTAGGTACTTTCGGTTAATTTTTAATATTTCAAGCCAACCCTTTCTCCATCCCGCACCATTTGCCATCACTTTGAAATATGAGACCTAGTAAGTTAAGATTCTCTTTCCTGGTGCGCAGAGAGGGTGTCTGGTTTCCACTCTTACTGGCACTAAGAGGGGTTCTGCCAGGTTGTTCGGCAGTCTCCGGCTTGCTCTCTGCTCCAGTGAGCAGCATGTGTCTGAGGTGGTCCCAGGCCTCCTGCCCACTGAGAGCAGGGCAGCGATGGCCATTGTTCCGGCAGCCCCTGCAGGCTGGTCTGGGCCTGCCAGTGTGCTCACATGCGATGTCAGGCTCAGTGCTCACAGCTGCATTCTGTAGTTGGTGGGCATGTATGGATTTGTGCTCATTTTATATTAAACTATAAGACACAGAGGGCTTAGGTAGCTTTCCCAGGTCACCGAGCCAGTGAGCTGCAAAGCTGGGTTTCACTCAGAGTGTCTGATTTTCATGTGGCACTTCTTTTCCAATTGTGCCAGTAATTCTGTGGATTTGTTATGAATTACATAAACCATAAATTAGACAAATGCCTGAATGACATTAGTTGTGGGAGACTATGATTCTGACCGAAACTGGAACTTTTAATGAAACACTGGTGATGTTAACCTGAGTGGCACATTAGGACGTAGTATTGATAGGATGTGGTATTGATAGGACATAGTATTGCTAGGATGTGCTATTGAAAATGCGGCTCTGTCACGGTCTAGTCTGATGACCCTGCCCAAGCTACCCTCAAATTGTCTTTGTTAGACTGATTTTTTCCCCAGATTCATGAAATATTGATTCCTAGGTACCTGGCAAGCATTTCTGTTGTTGTGCACAGTCGGCCCGGGAGATGCTTGAGGCAGGTCTTCAGGTGTGTCAGAAAGCACGGCACACTCGACCCAGCAACCAGGTTGTCCTGTCTGTTCTGCTGTCAGCACAAACCCGAGCCTGGGGGGAGTGCCCCCAGCCCATGGGGGTCGTTGGCCCATGTTTGCAGTGAGGGGGTACATTTCAGATTATGAGTTGCACTCTTTCTTGCCTTTTCATCTGTGGCAGCCACACTGAGCACAAGGGTCCTGGAGGCTGGGCTGTATTCACGAGGAGCTCGCATTGGCCAGTGTCCCTGCAGTGAGTTAGAGGACACTGTGGCAGCACCCGGCCTCACCTGCCCGCTTGCTCACACAACCCACATTGCATTTGACATGGGTGCCTGTGCTCCAGGGCCCCTCCCAAGCTCCTCCCCAACTCAGCGGGTGAACCAAGCTTGTCAGTCATGGTAATTCAACTCCCTCTGCTAGTGAGTGATTTGGGGATGGACATGTGACATCATTCTGACAGGTGATGGGAAGTCACTGGGTGGGGCACTCCTGGAAAGGCTTCCTTATTTTTCAAGGGACCCACAGACAGACCTCCCCTCTTCACACCTTTGGATGCTGTTGGTTGCAGTGATGATACTTGGAGCTGCTGCAGCCATCTTGCAACCATGAGGGATGAATCAGCAACCAAGCTGAGGATGTCAGAGCTGAAAGTACATGCAGAGAACCTGGTTTCCCAGGTGGTCACGGCTCCACTGAAGTCACCAACCCTTTGTCTACCCACCTCTGGTCTTTTGTAATATGAAATAATACATAGACTGCTGATCCCTTTCTGAGCATTCTCTTGCAGTCAGTTTCCTGTTGTGTGTGGAAGTAAGGGCATAATGGTCACAGAGTTAGACCCAAATCCAGGCCCTTTCTGTGCTGCTTACTGCTGTATGACCTCAGGCATGATACATAGCCTCTCTGACCTTCAGGGTCTTCTTCTGTCTGCAGCCAGTCAATGTGCTGGTAGGATTATAGAAGGCACTATGCACAATGCACACTTAGCACAATGCCTGGCCCCGAGAAAGCACTCAGTAAATTTTAGCTATTTGAAAAAGTTGGCCATTGGTCAGAGGCTTTCATGCTTTATCAAACACAAAGCCCTGCTGTCCAGAATCTTCTGAGCATCTGTGTGGCCCAATGCCTGCAGCTGACGGCTTTGGGCCTCTCATGGCACCCCAGTTATACAGCTTTGGATCTTAGCTGGATTTGAAATCTTTTAAAACTCCTTTTAAAGTGGGAAAAATACCTTATTTTTTCATTCAAAACGGATTCATAACCCAACAGAAATGCTTATGTATGACCATCAGAGAAAATATACAAGGACCCAGGGCCATCTGGTTTTTAAGAGGCCTGTTGTGACTGGAATTACACCCTTCTGCCCCCCAAATTCATATGTTGATGTCACAACTGCAGCCCCTCAGAATGTGACCTTATGTGGAGATAGGGTCTTTAGGAGGTAATCAAATTAAGGTGGTGTCATTAGGCTGGGCCCTAATCCAGATGACAGATGTCTCTATAAAAAGGGAAAATTTGGACACAGAGACAGTCCCCCAGAGAATAGCATCCCAGATCATGGAGAGAGGAACAGCCCTGCTTCCCCTGTGACCTGGGACTCATGGTCCCGGCCTGTGAGATGATATATTTACTGTAAGTCACTGAGCCACCCCATCTGTGGCTCTTTGTTATGGCCACCTGAGCATAAGGACATAGCCCTGAGTTGGCCTCCCCCTGCCACCCCGCACGGACAGGTCTCAGCCACTGAGGGCTCTTGAGGGGCAGAATGAAGGAGGGTGGGTGCGCCAGGCCCGACTGTATGTGGGCCCCGGAAACTGGACTCACTTTGAAAGTCACACTATTCCAAGTGAGGGGGCTCCTCCCTCTCAGCCCTTCAGGGTCACTTCTTTCCAGACCTGTCCTCTCTGTGCACCTTTTAGGTTAAACAAATAAGGCACCTCCTTTGGTTTGCTTCCGACAGCAGTCGTGCTGCTGGTGGGCTCAATCATTGCTCTTCCTAATTTGAAGATGAGGAATGGAGGCTGCCCATGACCCACTAGTGGCATGACTGAAACCAGAACCCAGATTACTGACCCTCAGTTCTTATCTTGCCAGACTCAGTGGTGTGCTGGTAGAGGTTAACAACTGGCTCCCCAGAACAATAGGCCCATGACTGCCGCACTTGCCGATTTCTGCAGTGCATATACTCCCACTATGGCCGATTTTGAGCTGCCAAATTTACATCACCCAGCACACAAAATTCCTAAAAATTAACACTTGGCTCTTGTGAGCTGGTGTGAGTCACTCTGAGCACACCACTGCCCAACTTGTCTACGCTGGTTCATTTTCTATCCATCCTACCACAAATACAGCATTAATCAACTATTTTATTTTATGCAGAATTTTATTTCATTTTGTCAATAACCTGGTGATTGAAATAAATTATGAATTGATCCTACATCTGATTCCTTGTTAACATTTTAACTAGGGAGACTGAAATTAAAAGACAAGAGAATTCAGAGCAAAAAGGAGTTTATCACATTGTTGCATCTTGGCTTCAGTGTGAAACCTGGCAAAGGCTGTTAGGCTGGGCCTCCCAGCCCAACATTCTGAATCTCAGCAACTCTAAGGGGCCTGCAAGGATGTGGAGCTGCCAGGGAAGAAGTGACTTTCAGCTGAGCCTGGTTTCACAAAACCTTATCAGTTGGGAGGGGAAACTGAGAATCCTATTACTCAGGGCTGCTATGTACCATTGGGCAGGTTGTGCACTGCATAAGGGCACTAGGGAAGCTGAAGGGTCACTTCTTTCTAATCCTCACTATTTTCTAACTTAACCTCAAATCATGGTGGTTGACTCAGCACTGCAGGTATGTGTTTCCCTAATCTGTCCAAAGGCACCATGGGAATGACCAGTAGCCCAGTGACGACCTTCTCCTTTCTCCTTTTGAAGTGGAACTTGGCTGGTGAATCAGGCTGGGCCTAATGAGGATGCATCCTTGCTTGAACATGACTAATGCTTCCTGATGCTGTGGCACCAGAGTAGGCTTGCAGAGGTGCATGGATTGAGGACACCTTAATTTGCTCCCACCTAAAGAATCGGGATCCTGTCTGCTTACCCAGAGCTCACCTAAGTGTCAGGACCTCCTGCCATCTGTGACATCCTCGATTTGTCAGTGGTCCCCCATCCTCATGGATGAGGCCAGGTGGCCAAGTGCTACTGTGGGGAAAATGAAAGTTCCTATGGCCAGGATCCTCACCTGACCCTAAACTGCTTGATGATGTAATTGGCCTACTGCTTCGCTAATGCTTCCACACCCATAGGCAATAAGGTATTATTGACAGAGTCACTATATAAAGAGCTCTGCCCAGTGCTTTGGGTGGAGGCAGAGATGTAGGTGGATTACAGACCTGCAGGCTGCAGAATGCAGGTGTGATTCTAGTGCTTGATCTAACTCCCTGAACATTAAGCTGGGTATAAACTCTTTTACCCCAAAAATGTTCTGTTGTCATTTTTTGGTCTCACCAAATCCATAGTGTACTTGCCTGGGGCTGAAACCATCAGGCAAGACAGCCACTCTTAGGAGATGGCCCTTAACTCCTCATATTTTCACAGAACTAGGGAGGGTGAGGCCAGGGCAGGGCAGCCCCTCTCTGCAAAGCAGGATGTTGCATTCAGTGAGGTCACAGGCTATGAATATGGACTCCTGCCCTGCCACTCACAGCTGTGGCCTTCTGACATCATGCAGCCTCTGCTCTTCAAGGACAGACACACAGTATCTCCCATCCTCCAAGCTTCCCTGAGATGTTTTTCCACTCCCCAGTGAGAGTTGGGTCAGTTTCTTACCCCTTGAATTGAGGCTTGTCATGTTGGCTAGAATATGAGGGAAGGGACACTGTCTGGTCCCAAGGCCAGATCGGAGGCCATGCAGCTTCCGCCTGGCTCTCCTGGAATGTCAGCTCTTGGGATGCTGCAGCCCAAGATCAGCCCTCTTAGAATGTGGCCACCATGCTGTGGGAAGGTTCTATGGACAGGCCCAGTGGAGGCCAGCCCCAGTGCCCTATCTAGAGCCTTCCCAGTTGACTCCAACATCATGGGGCCAAGAAAAGCCACCCTGTTGTATCTTGTCTGAATTCCTAACCACAGACTCCATGAGCCTACAAAGTGGTTGCAGCTTCATGCGCTGTCCCCGAGGCAGTCGGTTGTGCAGCTGTGGATCATTAGAACTGTGAACAGTACTACTGCCGATGTCAAGGGGATTGTAGTGGGTTGAACTATGTCCCCCCAAAACATGTCCAAGTTCTAAACCCCAGTACCTGTGAATGTGGCCTCATTTGGAAATACGTTAAGGGTCACCTGGATGTAGGGTGGGCCTGCCGACTTCCCTCCCATCCAGCCTGGAGATTCATGCCTTGATGCCCAGCCACCTCTATTCTCCATGTACCTCGAGACTTGGACCCCAGGGTGGTCTGGGGCAAATAGCAAGCCTGTTGTAGCAGCTGTAGGTGCCCTGGGCACCTTCTTCTCAGCTCCTGGGGACCCTGGCAATACCTCCGAGCACATGGGCGGAGGTGTGAGGCTGAGCTAACCCTCCCAGCTTGTTTGCTTGCAAACACAGATGCTTATCCGTGCCCTGTGCTTGCTCTGGCTCTGCTGGAAAATCTGGGAAGGTCCCTATGGAGGTCCTGGAGGCCACTTGGAACCACCACACCCAAATGACAGCTCTGGAGCTTTGGGGGACAGACAGCATCAGCCGGGCCTGCTGAATGGGAGGCTCCAGAGTGGCAGGCATCCCCCACCAGGGGAGGAACCAGGGGAACCAGAGCCAGGACCCCCAGCCTGGCTCTGCTCAGGGCCCTCCCAGGATGGGATGGGCCCCGTGTTCTGCTCTGCATGCACCTGGAGCCTGAGGAAGGGCAGTGCCACAGGATCACCTGTCCTGGTGCTGTGCGTACGGGCGGGAGGGGCCTGGCAGGGAATACACTCCATGAACGCCACTGTCATCCTTATTAGGATGTCTCACTGGCACTTGATAGATGCCAGCCCTCTGCCCACTCAGGACCCACATTGTCTTGTGTAAACCTGCAATCTCATGAGCGAGGGACTGTTTTCTTGTCCATTTTATAGATGGGAACACTGCATCTCAGAGCCAGATGACGAGGGCCCCAAGGTCAAGCAGCTCTTAAGTATTGAAATGGCCCAGTAGGACCCCAGTGCTCCAGCCCATGGAACAGAGTGATTCTAGGATTTTACTGGAAGAACAAGCAGATAAAACAGGAGGAAAAAGAGAAACAGGGGATGGCTATGTTATCAGGAACAAGACATAGTTTAGCGGCAGAGATGCTTCAATGGCAGACAGTGTCCTGGGGCTGCCAGAGCAAATCCCAGCAAACTGGGGGCTTAAAACACAGAAATGTGTTCTCCCACTGCTCTGGAGCCAGGGCTGGGCTCTGCTCTCTCTGGGACTTAGGATGAGAAATCGTGCTGCCCACTGTGGTCCTTGGCTCATGGCCACGTCCCTCCAGGGTCTGCCTGCATCTCCACATGATCATCTCTTCCCACTGTGCCTCTCTGTGTGCATATCTCCCCTCCTTTCTCTTATAAAGACATCCATCATGGGATTTAGGGTCTATCCTAAATTCAGGTGATCCCATCTAGAGATCCTTAACTCATCACAACTGCAAAGATTATTTCCAAATAAGCTCACATTGGCAGGTTCTAGGGGACAGTAATCAACCCAGTACAAGAGTAATGAGTTCATATCATCTCATGGCAATGAAAAGGTGAACATTTCTGCAAATATCCAACCAAAGAATGGGCTCTAAGGAAACCTCTCAGCTTGGTTTCTAACATACCAGACACTTCGACTTTGAGTGTCCTGATATCTCACTCCTATAAAGTCCAGGATGGAGGGTCATGAATTAATTAATCCATTTTCATAATTAATTCATCAATTCATATAGCATCTATTAATTTCTTTAAAAGTAGTCTTTGAATCATTTCTGCTAGAGGTATCTAAACTATGTTCATTTGGAGCTTGTTCAAATGAAAAACTCAGGTCACCAAAACCTTTATCAGCAGGACAGATAGAAAGGAGAGGAAACAAAGCAGGGACCTCTCCCAGCTTTTCCTAGAAAATATTATTGTTTTCTTTGTGCGCCTGAATCACCACGGTTCAAAGTAGCATTTGAGTCCACAGCAAGATTCAAAGGCAGGAGTTTTGAAGCCCCAGCTGACCTGCTTGGGATTTGTTCCCAGGCTACTATTCAAAGCAAATTGTGGGTCTAGTTAATATTCTTTGAGGCGGTTCCTCTCCAAGAGTATCAGAGAAGGTTAACCCACTGGCCCCCTTCCTGTGTTTCTAAGAAGATTCAGCCGGGGGTGGGTTTATCTTTGAGTGCTGACCACGTGCTCTCCAAATCAGACACCCTGTGTCCTGATTATAAGCCTGGCTGCCCCAGTGTCCTCAGTGGTATTCACAGGGGAAAGGAGGGACAGCAGGTGAAGGGCTCGCAGGGCACCCTCCCAGTGCACCAGGGAGGTGCAAAAGCCAGGAGGATGGGAAGTAAACCGGGGCCGTGTGTAGGAGGAAAGGGAATCGAATGATGGCATGAGGGACACCAACTATGCTGCAAATTCTCCCACTGAACACTGTTGACAGCAACTCCAGAAGCTTCTCTTTCTGCTAATATGCAGACTCTGTAGGTTTCAAAAATAATTTATGTGACCCATGTCAGAATCATGTTGTCTTAGCCATGGAAATTCTAGAAAGCAGCTGTTGACATTAGAACAGTAGATGCCCAATCATCAGATGTGATGAGGAGTAAATACACAAAGACCAAAGTATTTTATTTGAACTCAAAATGCAGAAATGCACACTTATTTGCCAACAGCTCAACATAGAAACATGTTCTTTTTTTTGAGCACGTGCCTTCTGAGGGGTATCCCACTTCCTGTGTTGCAAAACCACATCCAAGGCACCTGTGTGATTTCCCAAGTCTGTTTATCCAAAGGGCAGTGAGAATGCAAAGCTGTCTGTGCAGTGGTCCATGCCCAGGATTCATTCATGCATTGTGTGACTTATCACTCGGATATTTAGTTGTCTCGTCCATATTTAGTTTGAAGGCAATGTTTTAGCAAACTGCTCTGTGGATAAAATGAATGTTCCTGTGGCCAGGATTCTCACCTGGCCCTGGTTGACTAGCTCACTGCACACCTGTGGGCAGTACATGGCTGTTGACTCTATATAAAGAGCTACACCCAGTGCTCTGCACGTGACATGGTGGTATGGCTGCAGGGCTGCAGGAGAGCAGAGCAGAGGCTGGAGTGGTAGCAGCACCGAGGACAGAGGCCCAGAGGACGGCTGTGCGGGACGACTGTGCAGAGAGGCCCAGAGGACGGCTGTGCAGACAGAGGGGCCCAGAGGCAGAGACCTGCTTGCTGCATACAGACTTGCTCTGAGTGAACGGGATTTTAGTGACTGACCTGCCACCTGGAAATAAAGTTGGGTATAACCCTTTCACCCCAAGAATGTTTTGCTGTCAATTTCTTTGGTCACATTGAATCTATAGCGATCTTGCCTGGGGCTGAAACCCACTGGCAAGACATGCTCTTATTAGATCTTACAGCATTCCAAGCATTTTTCAGAGAAATGGTTTTTGCACTCCTATTTCATTGGTTGAGATTATATTTCATTAAATCACATGCTGACAGTAACAGATACGAAAGGAGTAAACAGGTTTAGGGATGTATTCAGCCAACTTTGGAAGCTTGTGGAAGGAGACGGGCGGGTGTGTCCTGCTGACCTCCAGGGCCCACAGGCTAGGGTCAGTCCCTTCCACGGGGAGACAGCAGCATCCTTGGACCAGGAGGTCAGAAATCCACTGTGTGAGCTTCTCAGCTGCCTCCCGCTGCACCTCCAAGCAGTGGTGGAGATGCTGGCCAGGGAAAGTAGATCAGTTTCCCATCTGCCGAGGAGGCTGATAACTCACTGCTTACCTTGTAGACTGTCACAGGATGGGACGGGGTTGATGCACATATAGCCCCCGGGCTCCAGCCTGGCACATAGTAAGTGCTCATTCAGGTCAGCCTGCTACTGCAGTTTCACCTGGGCTCTCAAATGAAAACCTTCCTTTACTTTTCCTGATTGCTCATCTGTGAATAAAATGTGACTGACTGGACTTCTCTTATTGTGTGTGTGTGTGTGTGTGTGTGTGTGTGTGTGTGTGTGTGCGTGCACGTGGGTGCAGTGTGTGTGGCTGTCTACTTGCTGACTGTGGCTCTTGCTCCACACAGACTGCAGTATAATTTAAGCAGGAATCACACACTAGCAACAGTCTCCCTGCACCTAACCTGACCCATGGTTGTGTTGTTTGCCTCTACAATATTACTTTTCTTTTTAATTTGACAACATTTAGAATTTAGGAGAATTTACTTTTTTAAAGTCTAGATTTCCAACTTTCATTGAGAAATTAGAAGGTCTGGCCTACTTTCACCAACAGCAACCATCCGCCAGAGCTGAGGGGCAGCTTCCCCCTCCAGATGGCCTGCCATCTCCTATTTTCCCGCCCCCAATATCTCTATTGGACACACCGGGTCCACTTAAATCATGAGCCCGCCTGGTTTTAATATGACACACGTGATGGTTTCCACCTTTTCCAGGATTGAGCCACTTGGCTCTAGCAAACACTGACCAGGTCCCCGAAGGCCTCACAGAGCCCAGCACACAAATCATCGCTGGGGCCCCAGGATGTGGAAGACACCACATCCCCAGGCAACACCTAACACCCTCCCCCCAAAAGTGTCCAGAAAAAAATGTTCTTATTATCTAGTGGAACAGGGTGGATAGCAGCAGTGTACTGATGAATGGTCAGCAGTCGCCTGCTCCAAAGAGGCGGACGCCTGCTCAAGGATCAGCATGACGGCCACTGGGGACGGCCTCCTCTGTCCCCGAGACCCTGCCAGAGTTCTGGATTGCTGCCAGTCACCTGCAGCCCTCCTGCCTCCTTCGTGGCAGGAGAGGAGGGGGCAGAATAATGAAGCTCTCTTCTCTGTCTGCCTAATGAAGACCTGGGACCCTAGGTAGGCTTTTCTCTGGATTAGAAGCTGCTGCTCTGCACACGGCAGAGGCCAGCCAGCTGTGGCCTGTTCGGTCACCTGGTTCGGTGTGGCCCCCAAGAGCCTGCAGTTCTCACCCCACCCTGAGGAGGGACCTGTTTCCGGCCAGTGGATGACATGGAGAAGTCCAGAGGCAAGCAGGGCGCTGACCCTCAGCCTGGTGTCCCCAGGCAGGTGGGCTGAGGGCTTTCTCAGCACCGTCTCCCATCTTGAGCTCGCCCCTTTCAGCTAAGTATCTCTTAGATCGCTAAACATGCCCCAGCTGCCCCGTGTTGGCTGTCTGCCCCTTTCTATTCTTGGTGGTACAGCGGGTGAATAAACACGAGGGGGTCCTCTCCCTTACCACTCAGCATTTGCTGAGCCCCCTCTGCCTAGGGCTGTGCTCTGCCATAGAGCTGTCCTATATAAAATACATGACATCTGGGTAAATTCATATTTCAGATAATGGAAAAATTTTAGCACTAGTATGTCACAAATATTGTATGGGACATACTCCCACCAAAATATTATTCATTGTTTACCTGAACTTCGTATTTAACTGTATTTTTATTTGCTGTCTATGGCATCCCTACCTAGCCAGGATAGCCTGGGGCTTGGGAGAAAGGCACCTGGGCAGAAAGGCCATGGTTTGGATCCCATCTTGGCCGTTTACAAGCTGTGTGACCTTGGGCAAGTTACCTAACCTCTCTGTGCCTCTTCGGCAACATCCCTCTATTAGAATAAGAGCAAGAGCACCTCAGTAGAGTGTTGGGAGGGTGCCGTGTCTGTGCGGGCATGTAGAAGGGTGCCCGGCACAGGCCAGCCTTGATCAAGGTCAGTCCCGATTCCCCAGACACACTGTGATGATGGCCGGGAACAAAGAGACCCCAAGCCCTGATTCTCACCCCTCCTCAGCGCTCAGCGTGCCTACTCCTGCTGCCCTGAGCCTCCCAGGCCCGGGCCAGCTGCCTTCTTTTCTGGGGCCAAGGCTTTCCCGTCCTGTCCCCTGTCTCATTATGTCTCCCCTCACCTGGGAATCCCTCGTTTCCGTCACATTTGTGACCAGTGGCAACTTGGCTCACTCACCATGCAGCAGATTGGGCATTGAGCTCCTACTATGTGCCAGCCACTGTTGTGAATCAGAGGTCGTCAGACTATGACCCAATCCAGCTGGCCACCTGTTTCCACACATCCCACCAGCTAAGAATTATTTTTATGTTTTTAAGGTAATTGGAAAAAAAAAAGACTATTTCATGACACATGAAAGTTATATGCAATTCCTCCTCTCCCACAATCAAGAAGACACCCAAGGTCTGCTCACAGACCCTCATGACTCTACCACCTACCAGCTGTGTGTCCTGGCAACTTTCTTAACCTCTCTGAACATGTTTCTTCAATTTAAAAATGGAGATGAAAATAATAGAATTTATCTAACTAAAGGGTGTAAGGGTTTTTGTGCCCCAAGTTATATTCTTACCTTATAATTGTTGCTTGGCCGTTATCATTATTATTATTATAAGATCTGGTAGTTTGTTGAAGTCTATAGACTTATAAGGAGAATAGGACTCTTACATGAGATTTTGTTACTCATTCAACAACTAGGTTTCAGTGCCTGTACTGCTGAGGCTCATATACATGAGTAGTGTGAAGACACGGATGCCTGATATGTATGTGGCTACTCCAGTCTGCAGGGCACCTTTGTGTGATCAGTCGTAAGGTATTCCAGACTCAGTGCTTCAACCCATGCTATGCTTTCACTCAGCCAGACGCTTTGTGCAGTGTACAACCCACTCAGCTGTACTCTAGGGCTTCAGATACAGGTGTCTGGATTTTAATAGGAAATACACAACACATGCAGGGATTTGGGGTATACCAGAATGACTAGGCTGGGTTCTGGCACTCCAGGTTCTCAAGAGCTAGACTGAAGGGAAACAATGCACCTTGGAGCCTAGGGGCAGATACTTGGAAATCACTGGAACAAAGCATCCCTTGAGCTGGCCTGGACGGGTGAGTTGAGAGGGTGATAGGCTGTTTCAGGAGGAGGGAGCAAAAGCAGAGCCCAGCAGTCCATACCCAGGGTCCAGTGTGTCTGAATCTCAACTGTGGGATGCAGAGCTGTCCCTCTGTGTGGCACTGAATGCCAGGATATGAAGTCAGGCTTAATTCTTGTGACAGTAGAGAGCCACAGAAGGTATTTCAGCTGGGCTGTAGTATATGTGATGGTGAGATCTGAGCAGACATCCCCCAGATTTCTCAGTCTATTGTTTTAGTAATATTTTCATAGCACAAACAAAAGAAAGACCTAACAGTTTCATTTATTCTGTAGTCCTGAATGGCTGGAAAGTCATTTGGGTGGTATCTGAGAGAGGTAGCTGTTTTCCTTGAAAACTTAAACCATTTGCATGGTACTGTTATGTTTGATGGGGGTCCCCAGGGTACCTTGCAGACACACTTTTGGGTACCACAGTGTCCATGCACTCACTAGCCGTATGTCCTGGAATCAATCAGATTAATAACCCCCTTGCTATTTCAGAGTCCTCATTTCTACAGTGGGCCGGAAATACCCTATTTCATAGCATTCTGACATGGAATAAAGGAAATCACACATATAAAGATGTTAGCAGAGTGCCTGGTCCATGGCATGTTCCCAGCAATTACCACCACCACCACCACCACCATCACCACCACCACCACCACCACCACCACCATCACCACCACCACCACCACCACCACCACCATCACCTTCACCACCACCATCACCCTCACCACCATCACCACCACCACCACCACCACCACCACCATCACCCTCACCACCACCACCACCACCACCACCACCACCACCACCATCACCACCACCACCACCACCACCACCACCACCACCATCACCCTCACCACCACCACCACCACCACCACCACCACCACCACCACCACCACCACCACCACCACCACCACCACCACCACCACCACCACCATCACCCCACCACCACCACCACCACCACCACCACCACCATCACCCTCACCATCACCACCACCATTACCATCACCACCACCACCCTCACCACCACCACCACCACCACCACCAGCATCACCACCACCATCACCATCACCACCACCACCACCATCACCCTCACCATCACCACCACCATCACCCTCACCACCACCACCATCACCCTCACCACCACCACCACCATCGCCCTCACCATCACCACCATCACCCTCACCATCACCACCACCCTCACCACCACCACCATCACCCTCACCATCACCACAACCCTCACCACCACCACC